>BMAU01019986.1:0-432127 GCA_019973935.1 Trichonephila clavipes
AAGAAGCAAATCAAATATAGGAGTATGAATATATATCAAAAGTTAAGTATATATATATCATCAGTTCCAGTTTTTGTTCTGGAAAAACTATTTCTTTTCCTCAGTTTTCAATTCTGCCTCGACTGATTAATTTTCAGATTTTTAAGAGGTCTCAGGGGTGTTAAATTTCTCCAGAGGTCTGAAAATATAAACAATTTTCAAACAGGTATAATTTCTTTAAATTCAAATTAAATAATTCGAATCTTTTACACATTATTTATAATGGAATAGGGCTTCAGAAAAGTATAAAGTGCTTAAAATATAATCATAATTTTAAAAATTATAAGCATATGAAAATAAGAAACTTTTCTATAAGAAATATTTATTAAGTTTTACGTCGTGCATGCTATTTTCTAAAATATTAGATTTAATTACTAGCTATAAGTTTATTTATAAAGACAAATGTAAACTTAATACTTTGTAGCCACTTTTACATAAATAGAATAATAACTTACATGTTTTAATAAATAAAAAAATACATTTTTAAAAAATATTTAAAAAATTGCAATATTTTACAAATATTTTGAAATACAAAAGATATATAATACTGAAATTAGGTAGGGTTTAAAGAGTATGATGCATTGTATAATTCTATAAAGTTTCATGCATCAGAAGCTAATATTTTAGAAAATAGCGTGCCAAAGCTAAAAATACTTAATATTTATTATATAATTTTCATATGCTTAATGACTTTTAAAATTATGATTATATTTTAAACATTTTATACTTTTCTGAAGCCCCATTCCATTATAAATAATTTGTAAAAGATTCGAATAATTTAATTTAAATTTAAAAGAATTATACCCGTTTGAAAGTCATTTATATTTTCAAACCTCTAGAGAAATTTAACACCCCTGAGACCCTGAGACGTTTGAATTTGTATTAAAAATGTGTATGTAATATAACTATCAATAAACCTGATAAAGGTTTATAGAAAAGTAAATAGTGTATCAAATATATTTTCATCCATGCTCCCCGCAAAATTAGTATCATTTTGTGAGGCAAACAGAAATTTTAAAATCTGCCTTTTTACTCAATGAAATTCCCTAGATGTTTTGATAAATAATTTAAAAAGGCAGTTTGTAACGAAATCTACAGAAAAAAGTACTTCGAAGGAATAAATAATTATTCTGAAGAAAGAAATTATTAAAAATTCGAATACAAAAGAATTTGCTTAGTTTATAATAAATAAATGTCACACTATCTTTATTTTTCAGATGCTGTTACTCTGTCTCGATTTTTTTATTTTCAACTTTATCATATACACAGTGGAAAAAATCTTTCCCCAAATTAAAAGTTGTATTATTTTTTTTTTTTTTTTTTTTGCGCTAAAGAAAAAAATTGTCCTGGCATGGAAACTATGTTACAATTCAAGATTTTATAAATTAAAATTTCGGGGGTAAAAATTCACATTTGAAAAATAATTACTAAAATTTATCTTCCTTTACTGACTCATATTTGTTTGAAAATCAACCAGTCTAAGGTGAATCAATTATTAATTATTAAGGTTGTTACTAAGAAATAAATATTAATAAATAAGTGAAAACTCATTTGCTGCTGAAGTGCCGATTATGTGCGTTAAAAATATTAATTATTGTATTTAAGGTATTTTATTTGTACAACCGATTTCTTGTTTATGGAATTGCTATATTGTAGTTACATAAATATAAACAAATATTAAGAACCTCACACGAAATTTAGGTTTAGAAAAATAAGAAATATCGCGAGAGATAGTTTATAAAAATATTCTCCCCCAAACAGTTTGTGGGCTCATTCCCTTCTTCAAATTGCTCATTCAATTAAATAGATCATAATAAAGACAAGTATCCGAAAAAAAAATTTGAAAAAAGATTAAACAAATAATAGTTTTAAATATTAGTACTTACGTAATCCACATAAATCAAGATCTTGGAACTTCGATAAGACAGTGCTAATTTGCTACGAAATGTGATTACTTTAAAAAACCAAATACTTGTTAACGAAGCTCGATACAGAGATAAAAATTGATTTGGACAGATACTCCTACCCACGGCTAGCTGGAAAAATTCTCACCAATCCAACGAAAGTGTTAATCTTTCTTTCTCGTATTACACTCTTACCCCCACGAACATTCCTTCGTTCAGGAAGTTCGGGGTGAGTAATCGCAAATTGCCACAGTAGGGTCAGCTAACGATGTCCGAGGTTGAAATCTACAGTCAAGTCAAAAATAACTACCTCATAGATAATTGAAACCCCGTGCAATTCCTGGGAAATCCCGGGAATAGAAAAAGTACAGAAATCTTATGATTTCCCGGGATCCCGGGTTCCCGGGAAGGAAACCCTTGTGGCGGACCATCTTTCTCAGATGGGTCATCAAAGGAGCTACATTACAGGGGAGACACAAAACTTGTAAGCTCCAACCTGTTTGCTACAGGACTGTACATGATAGTGAGTGTTCGAATTGTTGAGAGTTTTGTAAGATAACTTCGAATTATATATATATCAAATGTTGTAGTCTGGCCAACCAAAGATTTTACTTCGAAATATTGAATGTACCAAAACGTATTGTTTTACTTCAAAATATCAAGAGCTTTTCTAGAGACTGAGCACATACTTCGAATTAGCGAGAGGTTTGTACTAGCGAGAGTCCACTGTATATATTGCAGTTAATGTAGCTTTAGTTGTTGTAGCATTTCTTGTCAACTAGTACTTATAATTCTTTTGTGTGCATATAATCAAGGTTATGCTGCTTTATAGAACACAAAGATTGACAGTCTGTTGCCACATAGCACATTAAATGTAACACTGGATCGCTAAAATATTCAGCAATCAGTGATGTTACTTTGATAAGAAAAGAAAGTGATTCTAGAATTTATGTGTACATAATTTTATCCTTTTATGCATTTGTTACGAATCTCCAAAACTTTTGAGGAAATAAATAATCTTTAGTAATCACTGTTTAATAAATTTGGAATTATTAAAATTAAAATTAATTAAACTCTAAACATGGAATAAAATTAATACTTTATTTACATGACTTAGAAAACTTAACGGTGTGATACCCCCTAGCTGGGGAACCATCTCTACATCTACTGGACCTAGATTTGTGGGAGGTAATGATTGATGTGACTCAAGCTAGCCATAATAAAACCAATTTATTATTATCCACGTATATTGATCAAAGACAGTCTTACTCTAGGAAGGAAATCAGGAGTGATATATCGTAACCTTCAATATTGTGTGAATAAGCGCCAGGAGTTGAAACCGCCTAACTCTAAGTAAAGTTATCCTATAAATCTCAATCTTCCTTATTTTATGTGAATAGCTAAAACCCGTTCTATAATTATGCGTCTAAGTCTAGATCCTTACCATAAGCGTACGGCGTTCAGCATCACGGCTTCCTTTTCCTCCGTCTTCCTCTCTACGATTACTAAGCCTCCACTATATATATCTATTAACCAATCTGAATATCAAGGTTTCTTCTTGAAAGGATTGACCGTGAAATAACTCAATGCTGGCCCCAAAAATTCCCCAAGAGGATTAGTAAGAAAAACACGGTAAAGCTCCATCACAACGGGAAGATAATTTATGATTTTTTTACCGTACACTATTTGTTAATCAGTTTTTCTCTGGTATTCGTACGCTTTCATTTTTCAAGTTCAATTAATCTCTTAGCATTTGTGGAATGTTAGTTTCCTACTATTTTTAGGGTAAGTGTAAAAATAGTCGATTAAACTAGCGTTTCTCAAACTGCGGGACGCAATCCTCTCCCCCTAGAGGGCGTGATAACCCTACGAGGGGGGCACGAGCATATCAAAAAGCGAAAATAAAAAGTTTTAAAAATTGCAAGTTTAGTGAAAGGAAACAAAACACAATACTTTCTGACCTAACAAAAATACAATTCAAATTTATACTGATACAATATACTTCTAAATATATCAGTACTACACAATGTATTCGATAATTAATTTATCAGTTTTAAGTTAGATTACTAATTACTAGTGACTTCCATGGGCTTGTCATATACAAAATGGAATACTTCTTTGGATCATTTGTAAGGTTTATAGAATTAAAATCGTATTGTAGCCGTACGTCAAAGTATATTATTCTTGAATTAAATCCATTGTTACTGTATGGAGGGAAGGGCGATGAAAATTATGACTGAAAATTGGGTCAGGAATATTTAAAATTTAAGAAGCCACTGGATGAGACTGATAATAAATGCTTTTCCTCTTCACGTTTTGGATAGTTGATATCATATCATTTGTTGCCGTTGGATTGAAATGTGCTGGAGAAAAGGAACTCCTGTCAAGCAGAGACATTTTATCTCTGCGAATGTAAAACATTTTAGTATATTCTCATTATCTCTTTTACATAGTATCAAAAAGACAAAACAGTGCCTTATAGTTATTTCAGTAGCAAAGCATTTCTGTGATGTACCCTTGTTCTTTTAACACGCTTTTAAAGGGTGTTTTTTCTTAGAGATATAGAACTTTAAATTGCAATAAAACAGCGATGTATTATTCGATTGACATTAATTTTTTTTATTCGAAACATAATCTTGTGGCATTACATTTTAAATAGGATCAAGCAAGGTGTAGATTCGTCGAAGGGGCCCAAAACGAGATTGCCGTTGTTCTCGATTTTCATAAGCGAATTTTGTTTAGCGATGAAGCGCACTTCTGGTTGAATGGCTACGTCAACAAACAAAACTGCCGCATTTGGAGTGAAGCTAATCCACAAGTGTATGTCGAAACACCGTTACATCCAGAAAAACTGACTGTTTGGTGCGCTTTATGGGGTGGTGGAATCATTGGTTCATACTTCTTAAAAACGATGAAGGCCACAACGTTACAGTCAATGGTGATCGGTATAGAGCCATGATTACTAACTTTTTCATTCCTGAATTGAACAATCATGATGTCCAGGAGCTGTGGTTCCAACAAGACGGCGCAACATGTCACACAGCTCGTGCCACAATCGATTTATTGAAAGACACGTTTGGTGACCGCCTAATTTCACGTTTTGGACCTGTGAATTGGCCTCCAAGATCTTGTGATTTAACACCGCTAGACTATTTTCTGTGGGGCTATGTAAAGTCATTGGTCTATGCGGATAAGCCACAAACGCTTGACCATTTGGAACACAACATTCGCCGTGTTTTTGCCGATATATGGCCACAAATGTTGGAAAAAGTCATCGAAAATTGGACGTCCAGATTGGACTACATCCGAGCCAGCCGTGGCAGTCCTATGCCAGAAATCATATTTAAAATGTAATGCCACAAGATTATCGTTCGAATAAAAAAAAATTCATGTCAATGGAATAATACATCGTTGTTTTATTACGATTTAAAGTTCTATACCTCTAAAAACACACCCTTTATAAGCTTCATTTGCATGTAACGGAATTTTTGAACTCGATTTTTACCAACTTTAAAAGGTCAGATTAATTTGAAATTTTGCACACTGGTCAAGGACGGATGACAATACAATAACTTAATAATTTTGTTCCATTGTCCGTTATCAGGATCATCAGGATTAACTACTTCCAGATTTGGCAACTAAAAGATTAAGTTACAACCCCGAAAGAGTTCTTTACATGAAAAAGATAGGTTGCATCAGTAATTTCCTACCACACTATAAATAACTGTCTAATTTTTCTGAAAATGGAAATAAAAAAAGACTCGCGCATATAAAAAAAATTATGTTCTAACTGCTAAGCTCAGACATAAAGCCTGTTTTCTAAATTCTTCCGTCGGATCTGGAATGAAACATCATTAATTGCTTCATTTTACCAAAACAGCTGAGATTTGATTCAGAGGTCACCGGACTAAAAAAAAATTCTCACAAACTCTTCGATTCAAAAATGATACTTTTATGTCTAATGCTGATGCAAGTTTCAGAGAGAATATTGAGCTCTTTCTAGTGAAAAATATCATTGACTTTACACCTTCTTCTGCTTGAAATATTTCAAATTTAGCTCTTCCAGATTTCCATCAGTTGGCTAATCCTACATTTTATAAACCAAACCGTATCGATGCACTGATAGGATGCCAATGGGCATTCCAGATTCTAAAAAAATGACGCATTCAATTAATTCATCAATGAGTAAATGATAGTTTAAAAACTAAAAAAAACATGTTTTTTATTATAGATTGAACTAAAAAAAAGGAAAAATAAATTATAATTTTATATATATATATATATAAACTAAAAAACATATATTTTTATATATAAACTAAAAAACATGCTTTTTATATTTTTGTTTTTTTTTTTTTTTTTTTTAATCGAACTAAAAAGTAAAAAATAATTCTTCATATAAGAATAAAATGATAAACGCATGCTCGAGAAAATTAATGTCTTTGTGGTAAAAGCATGGGGTGCTCAATATCAACTGTTATAATTTCTTACTAATTCTATTCGGAAATGCTAAGTTAGTGTAAAAATGTAGTACAAAGCTCCCCACACGCTTTTATCACAAAGACATTAATTTTCTCGTTTATCATTTTATCTAATATTAAGAAATTTTTTTTTAGTTTTCTTAAACTATAATTTATTTTGGATTTAATTCATTTCATCTCTGTTTACTGCTTTGTCGGCAGGAATTTTTTATTGTTTTTACTAAATTTTAAGATTTAATGATTGAAAATTTGAAATATATTTTTATACATTTATTGCTCCAATAACAAATACTGCTAAAAAAGGATATAAAATGGTTCTGAAGAAAAATTTTACAGCCTTCATTATATTTTAGAATGTTTTTACAACCAAATAAAGAAAATTTCGTTTTCTGGAATGCTACTTTTGTATAAACAGTGTTTTTTCAAACTTTATGATTCCTTCCTTTTACCTTCTTTTTGCTGAGGGGAGAGAATGTTTCCTTAAGTTGACTTGCAGTTCATTTAAATTAATGTTAGATCTGCATGAAGGGCAGTGTTAACAATTCTTGTAATTTTTCATCTATTATGAGTGACTATGTATCTTATCCAGAGACTCTTCGTTTTATTCGAGTTTAAAAACCCATCTGTAAAGGCTACGTTAATACATTTGTCTTATACTTATGATTTATATGTTAAAAATAATAATTTGTTTGTTCTTTTTTAAATATTTTTAATTCAAATAATTTTACGGATTAATTCTGCATTCTTGATTTTTTTTTTATAAAATTTGTTTAACTTTTATACACTGGATTAAAAAACATGCAATATTTTCTCCCATGCACAATTTTTTTTCAGTTTGGTTACCAAAAGAGAACTTGGAAACTGCTTCATCTAGCAACTTAACCCTTTATCTACCGATGGTACTTATATATAAGTACCACTCACACACTTTAAAATTACATAGAATAACCATTTTTACGAGTACTGTGACGATACTTAGCAGGAATATTCTTGTAAATCCACTCTTCCAAGATTTATGTGGCAGCGTAGATTCTATGATGAGTATTTTAGCATGGAGGGGCAGTAGTTTTATAGCAGAAATTGCATTTTCAACTGTCAGCGTTTTCTGCAGATTGCGATGATTGACATTCTTGTTCCAAAAAAAGAGTCAATGTCAAATTGAAAGTGTCTTATTTTTTTTGTATGTTAATGAAGACCTTAGAAAACGATTTGACTATTTATTTTAAGTGAACAGTGTATATAATTAGTTTTACTGTTGAATATCTTTAATTTATTAGCTCTAACGGATTAAATTTCCCAAAGTTAAGCATTTTGTTTATGTATGTCTCTTAATTTTCAATGCGGTGATTCAAAAAAAAATATTGGATGAAAAAAAAATTACAGTAAATCATAATGCGGTAGATAAAGGGTTAAAATTAGCAATTTTGCCATGAAGGAAAGAAAGAAGTCACACCATTGGAAAAAATACAATATCTTTATTAAATATTCATTCTGGCATTTTTTTTACACACAAATTTAACCAAGTATGACCTGTTTTTATAATTCTAACTGCAACTTTTTAATAATATACTGTAAGGTGGGTTTTTCTTTTTCTCCAAATGATATAATCACTAATGAAAGACAAGGATGCATTCCGTAATTTTCTGAAATTACAAAAAATCAAAACAATTTAAAATTAATTTGAGAAACCATATATAAAGTTTGTAGAATTTTAACTATAGTCGAACCTGTTTTTGTGCGGTCTTTTTTTATGCGATTTCCTTTTTGTGCGAATTTTTATGAGCGATATTTTTTTAATGCGGTGTATGAATTTCAATGGCTTTGGCGCCACTGTAATATTTTCCATCTATTTACTAGTGGCGTAACGGAGAGTGTTAGGACCCCCTCTCCCTGAAAGTCAGGTTTTGCCTTTAATATTTTATAAATTGGGTAAATGCGTATTTAGCGTAAGTCAGGCCTTGGGCCCCTAGAGTCCTGCCCCTCCTGTGATGCGGGGTGTACGTTACGCCGCTTAAATGTAGACACTTGAAGACAAAACTTTCAATGACAGTAACATTATCAATAATTTGATAAATTATGAAGACGGAAAAGGAGCCAGGTTCTTTGAGAGCGGATAAAAATATGCAGGGATCCAGCTTTCCAACAGATTGGGAAAGCATTTTCTTAAAATAGATGCCAGTTAAAAAAGCAGTATAAAATTCCAAAAAGGGCTTCAATCATGTATAACTGGTTATCGTGACATTTACAAGCAACTGACCACCCGTCCTTCGTCACAAAACCTTATCTCTTACTTTATGTTGCCAAAAATTAATCAATTAAAATTGCACCTTCAAGTGTCGAAAGCAATTTTGAACTTATTCATGTGGAATCGGTTGTGGAGTCGTCACCCAATTGAATCTCTCAACAAAACTCCAGACAAAACAACACGCAGTCTTCGCGAGCTGCTACAAGGTTCAATACAAACTTTGTTTTTTGAAGGGAAAGAGAGAGAAAAAGAGGCTGGAGATGCGCGAGTCGTCACATCATGGAAATCTATTTGTTAGAAATTTAGTTAGCTACCTTTTTAATTCATTTTTGTTACGTTTCAAATAAACCAGAAGAAAGACAAATGTCTTGGACCCTTGTTGCCACAAATTATGGGGGCTCGGAAGGGATCGATGGAATCTCAAATCAAAGTTTGGAACGCGTGAACAAAAAAGCGTCCGTGGAGAAGACGCGCCACCATTTTTTGGAAACCTCGTTCAACCTGTGTAGAGGTTGAATTTCATTAGAACCCAGCCTGAATATTCCGCCTGTGTAGAGGAGAGGTAGGAACTAATGATTTAATACCTGCGAAAAGGTGTCGTTTTAACAATTTCAAGAACTATTTTTCGTCTAACGATATAATCTGGGAAGAGGCTGAGGGAACCGTGTTCATCTGCGTAGAGGTGAATCAGTGATTTTCTTCAATTATTGGATACATCAATTATTGGATTATTGGATACATACATACGAGCAACAAGGGGTCTAGAAAAAAAATATAGGATATTTCCATATTTTTTAAAAATGTATAAAAACGCCCATAAAGAGGATATCATGAGAGTTGTGTAGAGGATCTAGACGGTACTGTGGAGAGAACGAACACCATAGCTAAACTAAAGACTAAAATTGAGGAGAGTAGTACATTTGAAAGTGATGCAGATTTCGTTAAAACTTTAATTAAAAACTGTATAGATGAGAGTGTATCGCGGAACGAAAGGCAGGCAACTTTAGAAAATCAGAAAATTGAGCTCGCAAAACTGCAGTTAGCACAGTTAGAAAAAGAAGTCAAGCTTCAGACGGCTAAAAATAAAGCATTACGTTTAAAAAAACTTTCATTACGAAAAAAATTTCAAAAAGAAAATTTTATCTGATGGAAACCTTTAAACACATTTTGTTCGCATATTTTAAAGATTGTTCTTTCAGTGGTTTGTTTCAGCACCTCGTAAATTAAAAGAATATTTGATAAACAAAAGAAATTTTTATAAAAAAAAATGGAAACATAACTGATGTAAAGTGTGTTTTAAAAAAATTAACATACTCATTATTTTCTAATAACAATTTCCTTCTTAGGATTTCAAATAATAAAACTAATTAGAAGTGTTCATTTACCTATATACTAATCCTTACATGCCGTTAGCTTAAAAAATGGCACAAAAACAAAAATCTCGTTTAATTAATCCTTTTTGAGATTATTCAATGGCGGATATTTCATTGTTCGGCAATTCCGAACATGTGAAATCTATCGCAAGCGATAAAAAATGAGTTTTACTTAAAATAGCGGTAGGATTACCGAAGTTGTCTTTCCGAGCATGCGCTTGCAATTCGCACACAAAGTGGTAGATTGAGGATATACTGTCTTCGGAGAGCTAGCAGAAGACGGAGCATACGGAGAAGCGCCTCTTCTCCGTATGCGTATCTGAAAAAAAGAAAAAAAAAAAGAGAATTAAGAAGGTAGCGGCCCTCGGCCGCTCAAGAAAGCCGGAGGAAGGGAGGAGGCAGGAAGAAAATCAGCTGTTCCGTGATGAAGGGTTGAGGAAACCAGTTTCGGCTAGGTGATTTTCTCTCTCAGTTGGGAGGGGAGGAGGTAGGGGGATTATCAGCTGTTCCGTTGTGAAGGTGTGAAGCGACCAGTTCGTTTCGGCGAAGTGACGTTTTCTCTCTTTCCCCACTGGTAAATTGTGTGGCAGGTTTAACAAAATAAATTATATACTGGCATTTGGCGATTTTTTCGATGTATTTTTATGGTTCCCCGAAACGGAAATGTACCTTTTTAACACGCTTTCATCAGCATCACATGTGTGTAGCGGAAACTTTGAGAGGTCAGATTAATTCTAAATTTTGCATACTTGTTAAGGACCGAGGAAAATACAATAATTTAATAATTTCGTTCTATTGTCCTGATCGTTTAACAATTTTCCATTTCCAGATTTAGCGACTTATTCTAGATCTCATTTCCAGATTTGGTAATTAATTCCAGAATTTGTGACTAAACGATAAAGTTACAACCCTAAAGAGGTGTTACGGCGGTGATTTGAATACCTTATATGACATCTAGATGGTAGTGGCTATTGCGAGGGTTTTGGCACTAATATTTATCTAAAGATTCCGAAAAAGGCAATAAATACTTCTCTCTAGTACTTCCTACAATAGAATTATCCCCTTTCTCAGAAGGGGAAATGTAATAAGGATGAGGGGTTTGAGAGGGTCATAGATGTAACACTGGAAAAATAAAGGGTTGTTCTTTTTGGGGGGGAGGAGAGGGTTGAAATAATACTGAATCTTGACCATGAAAGAGGTCTATCAAACTTCATCTAAAGCTGCTCTTAGGTGTTTGAGGGGAAACCTATTCAACACACACACTTAGAAGAATATATCTAAAAATTTTTTTAAAGCAGATCAACATGTTTCAAGTACATTATGTAAAGACAAAAAGTATTGTATTGGTTATAAAAATTATTGTAATTTTAATATATTTACTCAATAATATTAATTTGTTCTGAAAGGCATTAAAGTGAGAAATCCTGTGCATTTGCATGAATTTGCAATCGAAAAATTTATGAGCTTTTCTTTTTTAAACATAGATTTTAACGTCGATTCTACTGATATGTCTTGATAAGTTATTCGCTCTACTTCATCATCAGCGTTTTAGTCCACAAATGAAAAAAGGAGCATTTCTCATAAGAAAACTATTTAGTTGTTCAAAAGCAATGTATTAACGAGTATAAAATTGTTACGTTGAATTCGGGATAGCAAACAATAGAATATAAACAATCCAGTAAGTAATACATAAAAAAAGAAAAATGTTTTAGTATTCTTTTGTTATAGTATAATAAAAATTTAAAAAAGTATTATACAAAATAAAGTGATTATGTATAAATAGAATTTTAATTTTTAAAATAACTGGGATATGTGGGGGCTTTTTAGATACTTATATAAACTTCATCGAGAACACATTAATCCATTTTGCATACTCATTTAAAATCTCTTTTTCGATTTTTTATTGTGATTTTTTATTGAACCCTTGGAAGCCCCAGAGTTCCGCGGAACACAATTTGAAAACCACTGCTCTACGTGAATGCTGAAGAGAACGAAATATGTTTTCCCGAATAAACTTAATTAATGAATAGATAGTAACAAAAATAATAGTCCAGCACCATATATGAGGTAAAATCGCTCGTTGTGTACCTGTAGCGCGATGGACTTCTGATCCAAAGGACGTGTGTTCTAATCCTAACTACGATGGCCTAATTTCTAAGTATGTGATTTATGAATGAATAAGTAGTAACAAACAAAATTAATAGTCCAACACCATGCATAGAAAGGAATATGGGAAAGCGCTTTTTTTGCCACTTAATATTGTGATTATGTGTCACATTGTGACGAACCTATACGGAACTTTATCACTAGCCTTCTGATACGTCATTTTTAGGGAAATTTAATTCCCCTACCTATTTCCAATCAGCTCCAAAAGGAGGACGGGATTCCTTGTTATATGCAGATTAGATAAAGTATTTAAGTCAAACGGAATAGTAAAGAGCAGTAGGAGAGAGAGATTGAAGCAGAAAGGTTTAATAGTGAAGTTAGAGATTTATTATTTAAGATTTCTAGGTGGATAAATTAATCTCAGGAAGAGTTGAGATTCAGTGTGGTAAATATTGATTTATATTTAAAGTCTCATTAAAGCTTTATATTAGGAGTGAGATTAAAGTTAAATGTTCAATAGGAATATTATTGAATATAATTCTGGGATCTCTTATTGCGGTAATCTCTGCGTGATCGATATTATAATTGTTAATTAATTGGATCATTAGATATTCAAGTTAATTTAAAGGAAAGGCTCTTTTAAACCTCATATAACTACTTTTTTGATTTATTTGTTATTAAAAGTCTGATTCTATTTGGGAAAGATAACCAAATAAAGAAAGTTATTTATAAAAATGGCTACTGGCTCTTATCTGACTCCAAATTATTCTCGTTCTCAAAGTGAGATCCAAGGAGATCTTCACAACATGTGTATACATATTTATATTAATTATAATTATTTAATAAAAAGTAACTAAAATAAAAAAATTTCTTTGTTGATTGACCGAAGTAGGAATTGTCGACATTTTTTAAATATTAATTGTTATATTTTTTTATGCGGTTTCTTTTTATGCCGCCCCTATCTACCGCACAAAAACAGATTTTACTGTACTTCCTTTTTACGTCAACGTTTACCATTCAGAGCATCAAAATTAAATTTCTAATTTTTCTGTTTTATGCATCGAAATGAAACTACTCACTCATACAGGTTCATTGTCAAGCTTTTGGTGTAAAAAAAGGATCTAGGGGCACAATACGTTTGGGAACAACTGATGTAGAGTGTATTTGGAAAAAAGAGCAGATCATATTTCCCCGTTACCAGTCCTTTTTATATAACTTTGCTCGATACATTGATCATGTCATATCTTGTAGACCGAAAACATGAGGAGAGTATAAAAGGCAGAAGGTAACATTAGCCAACCCCACCGTCTTTCAGGGAAGACCAACAATGTATACGTGAGACGAGTAAAATGTTATTCCCTGAAATACTCAAAAGGCGTCTAATTTCAGGCTATAGACCTGTATTTCGAACCAGCGAACAATTCACTTTCGCTCGGAAGGACGGAAAGCAATGATTGGAAAAAAATTGAGATATCCCCTTAACGTAGGATGGGTAGTGACCTTAAGTTCAAAGTCACTCCATTGGAAGAGTGATGAAAAGAGGAAAATTATCCATTAGAGAGAGTTTCAGGAAGATTCTTTGTTCGGGTTCAATAAGGTCTATTTTACATCTCGATGAGTTCAAAAGTTGTGCATGAAAAACTCTGAAAGCTCTAGAAATTCACTCCTGGTTTAACAAATACTGTTCAAAGTTCATGGGAAAATGTACTTTCAGGTATTGTTACACATGATCTTTTGGGAAATGAAAAACGTTTTTCTTTATTTTGATAATTTATTCATGCTTAGTTTTTTTTTTCAAGATGCTATTATCAGGACCCAGATTTCGATGTTATGTCATATTTTAAATGCGGCATAGAAAACATTGCTAACGTGAATTCAGGTGATGATTCAAATATTTAAAAATGTTTATTTTTCGTGTCATTTAATTTTTTTCCCTTAAATTTTTATTTGTAAATGGCAGGGTCGGCACTAGCAGTTTTGCCACCAGGAAAAAATGGAAAATGCCGCAACGCTCTACAAAAAGTAAAAAAATTATAAATAAAAAAGATAAATCCTTCACATAGATGCACACTTATAAAAATTGAATAATTCTTGCAAACAGAAAGACAGCAGAACAATTGTATATGTATGAAATCTTAAAAAATATATAAAATAATTCGAAATTAAAGGCATAATATTATCAGCTATTATTTCAAATGAGAGAAAAATATAAGAGAAGGTATCACCCATTTCTCAGCAGGCCAATTTTTTCGAAAAAGTTTCTGTTGATGGTGAGAATCACAAGCTTTTATTTTAATTTATAGTAACTACACTCAAGACTAAAATAAAACATTTTCTGGTGCTCTCTATCTACCTAAAACTGCCCTTTTTGAATCGCTGACACCGGTCATCGTACGGGTGAAAGGAATGTTCGTTGTGGCCCCTCTCTGGGATGGGGAGAAATTTGCTAGTGAAAGATGAAAAAACATCAAATTTCATGAGACGTAACATATACTCTCACCTCGAACCAACATAAGTTTCTCCGAAATTTCAACATAAGAAAAGGCATTAAACATAAAAAACATAAAATAAGGAATTAAGATACGTAGAATAAAATACCTAATTTACACCCAATAATATTTCAGAAAATATGTTAAGGTATCCGACTACGTTCGGAAACATGATTTTAAAAAAGCGCATAAATGGATAATTTTCATGATATTTAGGGATCATGATATTAGATTAGAATACATGTATAAAATTGTTTTAAGGACATTTTGACAAAAAAAAATATTTAAATGCAATATTTTGGCAAAAAATTAACTTAGAATAATATTTTTCAAAATGTTCTCCTTCTATAAAAAATGCTTCTAAAATAGTAATATTTCGCTTATATAAAGGAAAGACTTCTCCATAGAGTCTCTGAACTAAGATTTTTGAAAAAAATCACATTATATTCAGAGTTACCACTAATTGAATTAATTATCGCGGCGTTTTTTTCTTAAAATGTCTTTCCTCTTTTGTCGTAAAATATGGATAAACCCACTTCTAAGTTATAAACTGCTCGACAGTGAAAATGCAACACCAAGAAGGAGAGGTCAGAAATGTATGCCAATTTCAGGGTAGACTGACGTCACTGAGTTATGCCAATGATGTTAAAGGCGTAGCTCTACTGCGCACGTGGCGAGCGATAAAAGGGAAAAGAAGTTGGCGAATGGCCAACTTCATTCCGTGATTTCTCAGCGGAAAGTAATTGTAAAAATTTTTGTCTTGTGTGTCACAGGAAACGTGTATAGCACAGAATGCCAGGCTGCCGTCAACGGAGGCATTTCCAGCAGACAGACGACTTTACGAGGGTATGGTGATCGGGCTGAGAAGGGAAGGTTGGTCGTTTCGTCAAATCGCAGCTGATACCAACCGAGATGAGTCCACGGTGCATCGCCTGTGGCGAAGATGGTTGGCACGTTCGAGGGGTCCAGACCAACACCTCCTAAATGAGAGAGGCTTGTGACGTCACATATAGTAGGTATAGAAATCCCGCCTGGTTTGAAGTTCACTTTACTCGCCTATGCCATTTTGATTGTTGCTCCTGTACAGTTCGCAGCTTTCTACATTTTTATTGCAGATTTTCAATTTATTTGTGACGATTTTGGATAAGATCATAAAAAATGGTGTTTACATGCATTGTACCCAATTGCAATAGCAATTATAAAGATACTGGGACAGTACAAATGTTTGGATTCCCAAAAGAGGACTTTCTTCGAAAAAAATGGATACAAGCCATTTCAAGAGAAGATTTTGCTCCATCAAATATTCGAAGGTAAGTTTTTCTAATTTTATTCTATTTATGAAAAAAAAATTGTAATAATATCTTTTAAAATAAAGTCTACAAATAACTTTAATAGGTTGTTCGATAAGACCTTTGAAAATGTACTCATTTCTTTTTCTTCATATGAGTTTCTTAAACATTGGCAATTCATTTTTATTTATCTATAATGATAAAGGTGTTTTGTTTATGAAATAAATATTTTGTAGCCCTAATAAAATTTATGTTTTAAAAATGAGCCCAAACAAGCATTGTTAATGAGACAAAAACTGTCTAGTGTTTTTGCTATTGCTGCTTTATTTTTGTGTCATTTACCAAATACCTTTTCATAGAATCAACAAAAGTACCTTAAGTATTAATAGTTTGTTAGCAAAGAAAGCCCATTATGATATACAGCTCGTAGTCAATGTAAATATGGACATAAGCAACCATTTATTGTATATTTTGTATATTAATATGATGTGAGATACAAAATGCAAAACACATTCACAAAAAGAAAAAAAAACTAGCTGATTTTTGAACTATTAGGATGACTTTAAAAGTAAGAAAAAAATAAAGCAGTAAAAGTAAACTGAAAACAGATAAACATGACTCAGCGTTAACCTTACAATTCGTTAACTTCATTTTAAAAAAAAATCAAATTATCAGAGAAATTTTTGTTAATTAACTTATTTTACCATAACTTGTGATATTGTTATTTGTAGGAACTTTATTTTTGATAATTTTTAATGCTTGTTATTGCAAATAGTGTGTGTGTAAATTTTTGTTCATTACTATGCATGGTACTAATGAAGTTTTACAACATATTTAATTCACATTTGCAACAATGCATAACTGCTTTTGGAAGAAAAAGTACAAAAGATTTAAAGGCAGAAAAGTAACTGTGACAATAGTTAAATAAATTGTGTAATCTATTTTTATGTATATACTTATTTTCCTGTTTATATCTATAATTTTATAGTATAGATTTTTGTCTAAAAATATATTTGAAATTTATTTAATAATTCTTAATGCTGTGACTGTATTTGATACCAATAAAGCTACTGTTTTTAAATTTGTTTGTCTACACCAATTTTTTTTTTTTTGCTTTGAAAAAAATACCTACTTTATTAGCTAAATGAATTACATTTTTATATATGGGTGTATTATATTTTCTCTATATATATACATTTATTTTAGGTATATATCTATGCTTTAATATATGTACAATTTATCTAAAACATGTATTTTTAACTTATTTTACGATAACCTGTTATATTGTTATTTATGGGAACTTTATTTTTTGGTAATTTTTAATGCTGTGTTATTGAAGAGAGTGAAGAATTTTTGCTTCTTACTGTGCATGATACCAATAGTTTTAAAACATTTAATCTACATTTTTAACAATACATTATTGAATAACTATTGTTGGAGGAAAAATATAGAAATATTTTAAGCAATGAAAAGTAACTGACAAATAGCTAAATAAACTGTGTAAACTGTTTCTGTGTACATATTTAATTTCATGTATGTATCTGCAATCATATATGTATGGGTTTAACAAAAAATATTTTTGTCAACTTATTTTATGGTAATTTTTTATGGTAATTTTTCATGCTGTTATGCACACAGCAAACTTTTGTTTATTAATTTGATATACCAATAAAATTTTAAAACATATTTAACTACTTTTGAGAGAAAAAGTACTAAAAATTTAAGGGGGGGAAGTGACAGACAAGCAGCTAAACAAACTGTGTAATATATATTTTAAGTATATATTTATTTTCCTGTATATATCTATAATTATACAGGTGTAGATTTATCTATAAATATATTTGAAATTTATTTAATAATACTTGATGTGCGATACCAATAAAGTTACTGGTTTTAAATTTGTATGTCGTTTTTTGTTTTGAAAACTATTTCTAATTTCATTTTCCTCTTTGTAACTATTCTGAAAGAAAAAAAAAAGAAGATACATTTTAAAATTAAGAAATAATCATAGTTATGTAAAAAAAGAAACAGGCGAATACAAAAGGCTCTTACAATTTGCTGCAATGTAATGTGTTTATGTTCAACGCAATACGTTCCTAGTTAATACATGGATAATCATATACTTGCAATTATTATTTAAATAGGAAAACTAATATTTACTCATGTTTTATGTACATGAAATACAATTTAATATAATTAATTTACAAATTTTTTTTAATCTCCAGTAAAAAAAAAGTGTATAATTAGTTTAATAACAAAAAATATTCAAAAAAATGCATCAGAGAAACTCCGTAGGCGATGGACAATCTTTCCCTACTAGTAGTGACGTCACAAATCAGTGGCCAGGCCTTGTATCTAGGAGGTGCTGTCCAAGCGCAGCCAGAGTGACGTCAGTACGCGAGGATCGGCGCATCCGCCGCCAAGCGGTGGCAGCCCCGCAAGCCACGTCTACCTCCATTCTTCAGCATGTGCAAGACACCCTGGATGTTCCAATATCGACCAGAACCATTTCCCGTCGATTGGTTGAAAGTAGTCTGCACTCACGGCGTCCGCTCAGAACACTAGCATTGAGTCCACAGCGTAGACGTGCACGCGTGGAATGGTGCCGGGCTAGAGCGACTTGGATGTGGGAATGGCGGAACGTCGTGTTCTCAATTGAGTTACGCTTCTGTTTTTTTCAATGATAGTCAGCGCATACGAGTGTGGCGTCGCCGTGGAGAAAGGTCTAATCCGGCAGTAACTGTGGAGCGCCCTACCGCTCGACAACGCGGCATCATGGTTTGGGGCGCTATTGCGTATGATAGCACGTCACCTCTAGTGCGTATTCAGGGCACTTTAAATGCCCAACGCTACGTTTAGAATGTGCTGCGCCCGGTGGCAATCCCTTACATTCAGGGGTTGCTCAATGCTATTTTTCAGCAGGATAATGCCCGCCCACACACTGCATGCATCTCCCAACATGCTTTACGAGGTGTACAGATGCTTCCGTGGCCAGCGTACTCTCCTGATCTCTCACCAATCGAACACGTGTGGGATGTCATTGGACGCCGTTTGCAAACTCTGCCCCTGCCTCGTATGAACGACCAACTTTGGCAAATGGTTGAAAGGGAATGGAGAACCATCCCTCAGGACACCATCCGCACTCTTATTGACTCTGTTTCTTCGTGCATCGCCGCTCGCGGTGGTTCTACATCCTACTGAGTCGATGCCGTGCGCATTGTGTAACCTGAATATCGGTTCGAAATAAACATCAATTATTGTTCCTTGCTGTCTCTGTCTTTTCTTCAAATTTCATCCCTTTCGAACCACTACTTCTTGGTGTTGCATTTTCACTGTCAAAAATTCTAGTTGAGCCTCTGTAGAGAGGTCTGAGCTATATACAGGCAAAATATTATTATAATAGAAACATTTTTCACAAAAGGAGAATATTATGAAAATTTGTCATTCTATGTTCATTTTTTGTCAAAATATTGTTCTTAAATAATTTTTTATTGTAATAATATTCTTAAAACAATTTTATGTACATTTTCTAATCTGACACTAAATATTATCAATTTATACGCTTTTGCAAAATTACGGTTCCGAAAGTAGTCGGATACATTAAAGTTGTTGTAACAAAACAAAACAAAAAAATGTTTTTCAAATTCGATCCAAATGCCACCTCGGGCAGAGGTCCGTTTTGTCCGGCCCTAGAGCTGTTCGTGTCTATACGGATGAGGTCTGTAGAGATCTAACTGGCCAATCTATTCAGCGAATATCTTCTGTTTCCAGAAATTCATCGACCAGATAAGCTCTATGTGGCCTCGCGTTGTCATCTATTAAAATAAAATAAGGGGCAACTGCACTCATGAAATTCGAACATGAATTTCGAAAACCTTATCCCTATGCTTCACAGCAGTCACAGTGCCTCTTGCAAAGACATAGAGGCGTGTGCAGCCATCCAACGTGATGCTGCCCATACGATTAAGCCTCCGTTCTCGTAATGGTGGATTTCTCGGACATTGGATGTCAAGTGATGGGTCCCTGGCTCTCTCCATAGGAAAGTACGGTAAGAATATATGGAGAAAAACAACATGCTCACCGCTCTGAGGTAAAAAAAATCAGATTTGAGAGTCCTACATTCCCTTTTTCGTGGGTGCAGATGGTCCTGATTTTAGCTCATCTGGTCGATGGATTTCTGGAAAGTGAGGATATTCTCTGAATGGATTGGCCAGTTAGATATCCAGACTTCATCCGTATAGAGCACGCCTGGGACGCTTTGTGGAGGGTAGTTGCAACTCGCAAATTCCTTTAGAGAACCATCGAAGTCCCGAAAACAGAGTTACTGAGCGAGTGAGATTAATTTGAACAAGAGCTCATAAATTTCCTTATCCTGGTATAAAATTTCGGTGCAATGGCGCACACAAAGGGGAAGGGGGCCTCGAGTCCAATATCCCTTGATTTTTTTGATTGATTATAATTATATGTATATAGTACGTAAAGTTTAGTTAATTATTTGTTATTAATAATTAATTTTATTAATTAATACTAATTATTTATTCAATAATTATTTTTTTACTGTTTTTTGTTCTCGAAAATCAAAAAAAAAATCAATGTAACATATTGGGTGACGTATTGGAGCATAATACGCAAATGATGGACTTTCGACCCTGCCCCCCTTGAAAAATTCCTGTGTGCGCTAGTGTCTCGGTCACTATATATTAACAAATTTATTATTATTATTGAAATATACTGCAATTGAGATGTTTTATATCTTCCGACTTTGAGGATTGTTACGCACGATCACGCGTGTGTATTTTTACTGTCGAGTGATTATTACTGTTATTATTATTATCAGCCCTATATATACATAACAAATTTTATTAAAATCTGTCCAGTAGTTCTAGAGATCATTGACAAAATCTAAAAATTCTCTTATTTATTGGACACCAGTGTACAAAGGATTATAATTAATCGGAAAAAAAATCAAGACGATGGGGGGAAGGTGTTTGGACTTCCTGGAACTCTCTCTCTCTCTCTCTGTCTCCCTCCCCCCTCTCTTGTATGGGCCGCTGATTAAAATTTCTTTTAAAACATTAAAAACTTACCGAAAATGCCTTAACTTATAAATATATTATTAAGTTTAAGGAATGATGAGTTAATAGTAGCAGTTCTAGGCTAAATCATTGATTTTTGGTCGCATAGCAACGAATCAAAGATATTTACGGAATCATTTTTGAAAGGCGAAAAATGGATCGATACAAAGAAACCTGAATTAGATTTACTTTTGATGTTCACGTTCAAAGAAATACACTTAACAAGCTCTAAAAAAACAGAAATAATGTAAAAGTTTTCTTAAAAATTCAAAAATAATTTTTTTAAAAATATTTTATAAATTTAAGTAAAAAAAAAAATTTTAAACATAAATTTGGCTCAAAATGGCAAAAAAATTATTCAAAAAATTCTGAATTGTTTTGGTTTTAATGTATCCGATCAGGTTGAAAAGGTGTTAGATGTTAAGGTCATTAGAAAAGAAAAAACAAATACAACCGGATCTCTATACTTAACGAATTCGCTTGATTCCAAAAAAAAGTTCGTTATGAAGAAAATTTCTTAAATAGAAGTTCATTCTTCAATGTACTTTATAAACCGGGGCATTAAACAAATTTTAAACTTACAAACACACTAAATTTTATTAAAAAAAAAGTAATTATTCATACTATTTTTTGAAGTTATACTTCTTATTGCGCGTTTGGGAAAAAGAATGAGGGTAAATTTTTACGATCCGTGCACACCGCTGTCTAATATTTTAACATGTCACTTTTTTGGTGCTAGGGGACTGATATTTGGGGGATCGTAATAACTATTGTTATAAACCATATTTGTTGGGACGCATTCACCCCTCCTCTACAGCTTTTTGGCCAATATCTCGGCACTCGAGCCTGACAGTCCATTCGGACCTGGCTCATTCGATCCCTTTCTAACTGTGTTCTTCCAGTTATTATAATTGCATGTGTGTGCTCATAGGGCTATTCCTTACAAAGTTTTTAATTGTTTTAAATTTTGTTTAAATTCTCAATATCTTGCCTCCTGTTCGAGTCTCGTACTTGAGATTTGAACCAACTGTTCCACTCGCCAAGACCCATCCTGTCATCTACTTCATTCCCATTGTGTAGGCATGGGGAGGGCTTAAGCACTAAAATATCATGCTTCCATGTTAATCCTATGGGGACTGGAAAAAACTTCACCCCCTTAGTAATAGAGCTTGGGACGATTTTTGGAGGTGCACCATATTTTCGTATTAGCGCGAGCTTTACATGGAAAATTGGTCCCCTTTCGGTGCTTACCCCCTACATGGCTTCCACAGTAATAACTCGAATCCTGTGCCACGTTGGTCGACCGCACAGGCTGGATTCGATTGTTCTCTCTATGAGCATCCGAGATATATTTTTCAGGACCATAGCCCCATTTCTTCTCTCTCTCATCTATTTAATATATATTATAAATGTGAAAGTTTGTGAGGATCTTTGTGGGTCTTTCACGCAAAAACAACTGAATGGATTTTAATGAAACTTTACAGTAATATAGCTTATACATCAGAATAACACATAGGCTATAATTTATAAAAATTTGTAAAAACTAGCTTTTTTCGGTTTCCCTCATGACGCCAGCAATTATGTGTGTGTTTGTACACACGCAATGTGAGTGATTTCTAAAATTATTTCATTAAATTTCCCTTTTTCGAAATTTGTTCCACATATTTTCGATTTAAGACAGGTTTTTTCCCCCTCCCTCTAGCCCGGCATAACACGGTTTTTAGTGTAAAATTACTGTTTCCCCTTCCCCTCCCCCCTCACAGATAAAATATAGCTTCAAATTTCGATCTATAACTTTTAAAAAACAATATTGCATTAGTTAAAAAATTATTAATGTGAAGCAATAAAAAGAAAACGATTCTTTAGTTAGCTTAAAAATGTCTCTGAAATGTATTATTATCCAAAATAATAGACAATGTACTTTTTAATTACCAAAAATTAATTTAGAATTAATGAATTAATAAAAATTTTTAAAAAATATATATATATATATATATATATATATATATATATATATATATATATATATATATATATATATATATATAAAAGTTATAAAAAAACAGTATGGGGGAAGCGCCGAAATATATTTACATGTACTGAAAAAAAAAGTCAAAAAAAAAAAAAAAAACTAAATGATAAAAACATTTTGATATTTTATTTTAATTTCATAGTTTACCTTCCACTGTAATAGTTACAAATTTTGTGTAATGAACGCTTAAAATAGTGTAAATAATTTATATCAGGAAGTGTAATACATTAATATTACTTTTTGTTGTATTTATTTTATGTTAAAATCTCCCTTCGAAATGTAGTTTTATTATGAAATAAAAATAGTGATGACACTGATGAACGGAATCAATGAAAAGCGAAAGCGCACTGAGGCATGGTGTAGACAAAACAGAAGGGATAAAAAAGATAGATGAATGCTGACACGGGTTTTTTTGCAAATGGCAGAATTTTTTCCTACTTTCTTGACAATTGTCGTTATATTTTGAAAACTTCTCACAATATCTTTATAAATTTTAGCCTATGTGTTATTCTGATTTATAAGCTATATTACTGTAAAGTTTCATTAAAATCCATTCAGTTGTTTTTGCGTGAAAGACCCACAAATATACTCACAAACTTTCACATTTATAATATTTATTAGATTTGTCAAGTAAGTAGGAAAAAATTCTGGCATCTGCAAGCAAATCTGGCTTACGCTGCAAAAAAGCCCACGTCAGCATATATCTATCTTTTGTTTGTGAAAAACTCTTTTTGTTTTGGCTACGCAAGGGGCTCGCTTCTAATTAATTCCTGTGATCAGAATAATGCCTAATTTTTTTTTATTTCAGAATCAAACTAAGCTTTGAAGGGAGAGGTTGTTATATATCTCTCTTTATTTTAATGTTTTTTCTATGATTTTATTATGCACATTTGGTAGTGAGAAATTTATCTTTTTTCAAAATAAATGCTTTTATCGGTTCTGGTACTTAAAATAAATAAACTTTCTCTTTCACACTGCATCATTTGGACAAATTTTCAAAACTTGTTTGTGGTTAGTAGTTAATTATAACGCTATAATTTTAATTGAATAGGGCAGATATTGCGTTTTTAAGTATAAAAATAATTATAACTACTGTACTGTATTTTTTGGAGTGTGTGAGTGAGTGAATATTAACATCGCACTGTTCAGTTACACGAGGGCTTTTGGCAACGTATCACGTAATTTTGAACCATGGTCAAGTGACATGGACGACACCTGAGCTGGCACCCCCTTCTCATAACTACCACACCACACCAACTTAGAAGGAATAATCTACCAATACTTAGCAGGAATATTCTTTGAAATCCACTCTTCCAAGATATATGGCAGCACGGGTTCTATGATGAGTATTTTAGCGGGGAAGCCGAATAGTTTTGTAGCAGATATTGCGTTTTCAGCGGATTGCAAAGCTTATTATTTTTGTCCCGAAAAAATAGTTTATGTCAAAATTTAAGTGTCTTACGTTTTTGTATGTTATTGCAGACCTTGGAAAATGATTTGACTACTTATTTTAAGTGAACGGTGTATATAATTAATTTTACAGTGGAATATCTTTAATTAATTTATTAGCTCTAACGGATTAAATTTTCCAAAGTGGAGTATTTTGTTTATGTATATCCCTTAATTTGTAAATGTTGTGATCCAAAAAAGTATTGTGTGAAAAAAACTGCAGTAAATCATATAATGCGGTTGGATAAAGTATTCACCTGCATCGTGCCCCTACACGGCGGGTCTTACATAGCTCTAATAAAGCTCGAGCTACGAAAGTAGCTAGGCATTTGCCAACTTGACTCTATCGTTAACATTTCACTATGTTTTTCATTGAATCGCCATTATAAATTAAGAAACGGCGTTGCTTGCGAATGTTACAATTTTAAAATAAAATAAATTTTACAGAAAGTAATATTAATGTATTACACTTTCAGATATAAATTATTTACACTACTTTAAGCGTTCATTACGCAAAACTTTTAACAATGTGCTACTTTTGCTGAACAGAGATCAGCTTAGGAAGGTATTTTCAAAAATCAACCCTCAAGAGTGTTACGAGGAATTATAAATAAAAAAAAAATCCTTTTTATCAGCTATTAGATCTACATACTTAAAATTTAACGAAAGTGTTGTTGTTTTTTTTGTTTAGCTGAGATATGCAAAAAGCTTTTTTTGTTTAATTTGCAATTTCCATAAAATTAACTCATTAAAAACTTCTTTTTCCTTCAATCTGTGTTGTTTAATTTTTCAGTTCACCCGTGCGAAGAACGGGTATACCAGCTAGTATTTAATATTTTAAAATTATTTTTAAAGTTAAAATTTTTTTAAATCCCGCATAGCACCTAGGAGTTTTGAGCTTCGTTAAAGAAACTCAGACCATAGGTTCTCATCGTTAAGCTCTTTCATCTGTTATAATTCGTGTGTGGATAGCGGGCCTAGGAGGGACGTTATCACTAAAATTAGAAACCTCATGTTATTCCTATGGGGTTCGATCTTTTCATGACGTCACGATATTATAGAGAAAGAAGGATGAAACGTTGGGATCACCTACTACTCTGTGTATCGTTGGGATGTACGTGACCATTTATGTCACAGTTGTTTCCCCCGCCCGGGTGAGTTAGTTTCATTTTCCTTTTCCGAGCTAGCGCCATCCTATTTGCAACTACAGACTCCGGACCGGTTCGAATGGATTCCTCTTCTATTTCCTCACAACCAGGCCGAGTTTCGAGTTGCTGGGTGCTCTGCTTCTATTTTATTTAATTGTTTTAAATGTCTTAATTATTTTAAAATGACCATTACTCGGAAGCTTTTCAGGTGGATGTCTTAATTTTCTCAGGAAGGATTCTTCCCGCCGAGACATTCAATATGATTTATCAGGTATCACATTCGGTTTGCCTCATCTCCAGATACAGTCTGCCGAAAGCCCCTCATGTTATTGGTCCTATTGTCCGTGTGCGGGGGTGTTTAAATTTATTTAAATCGTGATTATCTCGGGTTTGGCTGATCCGACTGACTTAAGGTTAGTATCGTTCAACTCTGCTCGTGACCGCCTTTCGTCCTTGGCCCACCTTGCCCTGCTCAAGATTTTTGGAAAGATTTTAATCTTGTTACGCCAAAGAAGTATAACTTCTTACGTGCGTACTTAAGTACACACACGCACTTTTTTTCTAAGATTTATTTTACATATCTTACTCATAAAAAAAAATCTGCATGGAAAACAAGAAAAAAAACTGTTCAGGAGTGTCACTGTATTTTCAACTTAAAAAAAATTATCGTAATTATTAAATTGCGTCCTTAAATTTTTAATGACTTATAAAGTCTGTAAATTTTGTTTGTAAAGGGTGTTTTTTTGAGAGGTATAGAACTTTAAATTGCAAGAAAACAACGATGTATTATTCGATTGACATGAATTTTTTTTATTCGAAAGATAATCTTGTGGCATTACATTTTAAATATGATTTCTGGCATAGGACTGCCACGGCTGGCTCGGATGTAGTCCAATCTGGACGTCCAATTTTCGATGACTTTTTCCAACATTTGTGGCCGTATATCGGCAATAACACGGCGAATGTTGTCTTCCAAATGGTCAAGCGTTTGTGGCTTATCCGCATAGACCAATGACTTTACATATCTCCACAGAAAATAGTCTAGCGGTGTTAAATCACAAGATCTTGGAGGCCAATTCACAGGTCCAAAACGTGAAATTAGGCGGTCACCAAACGTGTCTTTCAATAAATCGATTGTGGCACGAGCTGTGTGACATGTTGCGCCGTCTTGTTGGAACCACAGCTCCTGGACATCATGATTATTCAATTCAGGAATGAAAAAGTTAGTAATCATGGCTCTATACCGATCACCATTGACTGTAACGTTGTGGCCTTCATCGTTTTTGAAGAAGGATTCCACCAGCCCATAAAGCGCACCAAACAGTCAGTTTTTCTGGATGTAACGGTGTTTCGACATACACTTGTGGATTAGCTTCACTCCAAATGCGGCAGTTTTGTTTGTTGACGCAGCCATTCAACCAGAAGTGCGCTTCATCGCTAAACAAAATTCGCTTATGAAAATCGACCATTATTTTCGAAATAAAATTGCACAATTGGAAAGCGTTGTTCAGGCGTGAGTCTATTCATAATGAATTGCCAAACCAAACTGAGAATAAATCACTTGACAGCTGTTAAATCGGTCGCCATCTTGGAAAGTAATGCCAACTTAAACTTCTATACCTGGAAAAAAAACACTCTATAAAAGTAAAATGCTCAGAATTACAGAAATTTTATTTCTCTAGCTGAATTAACAGGGACGCTCTTCCGCTTAGGCACGCTAGGCCCATGCCTAGGGCGCAAAAAATTTGAAGCGCCAAAAATTGGAAAGCAAAAAAAAAAAAAAAAATTTAATTACGGTGCACGTAGCACCACCTAACGAGTTATGAGAGAAGCATTTCTGCCCTTAAGAGAGTAAAGACTGAAACAATTGTTGACTGTAAAACTGTGAACAAGTGTTGTTCTCGTTTTATGACCGTGACTCAAATTCTGAGGTGGGCGTGGTAACTAAATGATTATGGTCACGAATTCATGGCCAGCGTTGTTGAGTCCTGGTGCCACTGAAGACTCTCGTGCACAGATAGAGTGTTGATGCACGTTATAATTGTCACAGCTCAAAGTTCTCACGTTGATGTGGTATGGTGTGGAAGTTTGGAGAGTGGTATGCCAACTTAGATGTCGTTCTCGTTACTTGACAGAAGTTCAAGATTACCAGATTTGTCCCCAATAGCTCTAGTGGAGCTTTATAGCACGACGTTGATGAAACACTCTCAGTCAAACGGCTTATAATAAATAATTTAATTAGGGTGTCACATAAGTTTAAAAGTAAAACTTTTAGTGTAAAAATAAGATTCCAGATGATCAAGAGTGAATTTTGCACAAATAAAATCAAAATTCTATAACAAATAAAACATAAATAAATCGATTATTTATGGATATTAAAGCAATTTGCTACATCTTAGCAGTGAAATTTGGTTGTTTTTAAGGAATATATAAGGAATGTATGATCCTTATAAACTGTTCATTTTATAAAAGCTTTTATATAGATTTTTGCACCAATGAGAGTTTTATATATATGAGTACATATGAGAGAAAAAAAATTGTATATATAAATATTCTTAAGAAAAATTCATTGTTACATAAAATCATCAACACTTGCTAATTTGCTGTATTGGAGGAAAATAATTTTTTTTATCATATTTTTACCGAAAAAAATCGTCTGTTTGAGTATGTATATGAAGTTGTAGCTGTAGTTTGGGAGAGGGAGCACTTGGTTCTTTCGAACCTTCATCCCTATTCAGGACATTTAGGATGACAACAAAACGCTTTCAAACTGCCCTTTTTAAAAAAATGTTTAAAATTTAAAGAAATAAGTAAAGTAAGAAGAGAAATAACTTTGATGTGAATAAATTAACGAATATAAATAAAATAAAGATAAAAATTGATGAAACTATTAAAGAATTCCCCCTCCCGTGATGGAAGCGGAAGGAGCGATGCCTAGCCAATCAGGTTGCAGCAAAGGAGTCCGAGTTAAAGAGAGAAAACATATAGATATAAAAAGTTAAAATTAAATTGGTGTATACATATATACATATATATGTATATATATATATACAGGGTGTTTCAGCTAAGATGTTACAAACTTCTAGGAGAGGTAGGGGACAACAAGACGACTCGAAGTATATAGGCAATGCTGGGTCGGAAATGCTTTCCTAAGGCTCCACGCGCCGACAAAATTTAGGGTGCAAAACTTCAACTGGTCTTAAAAACAAGGGAAATTGTCGAAACGCTTTGGGTTTTGGTCAAAATTATTGTTATTATTTATTATTTCATTAAAAAATTCTGAGCAATATTGCTGCTAAAACATCGCTAGAGGGCGCCTTAGACTTTGGAACGCTAGGGAAAAAATTTTTCAATATTTTTTAAGTTTTTTTGATGGCTTTCATAAGTTGAAACTTTAACTTGAATTTTGATACCAGATTTGGTATCCTCCGGGGAAAATTGATGTAAAAATCGAACATTGTTCAGGGCACTTAAAGCACAAACGGTGCTAAAAAACGAGCAAAATGTTGGATTTCGGTGCGGTTTGCGCGAAAAGCATTCCCTTGCTGACTAATTTGTTCAAAACAAATTTTGACATTGTTGTCAAATTTAAAACCAGAGGTGCTTCAGACAAGTAAAAGGCATTTCCGACCGACCTTTCCTATGTGATTCCGAGTTATCTAGGTGTACTCTTCCACCAACGAGGTAGAGTACACCTAGACGACTCGGAATAACATAAGAAAGGTGGTCCGGAAATGCCTTCCTGAAGCAGTAAGACCATCGAAAGCCTGATACGTAGCCCAGGAATTGCAAGTGTCGTGGCAGTGAATAAAGCGAGCAGGGTTCTCGGCGAAAATTTTAGCGAGAGAGTGTTAAAGGCAGAATATGCAAATTTCACCGTCGAGAGGTGAATTAGCCGCCAGAGGGACAGAACGATAAGAAGGAGTCCGCTGGAAGGAAGCTTTATTTCCATCGCACACAGACTGGCTGTACGATGGCAGAGTACACGAACGCAGAGAAAGTAGATATGATTCTGGCGTACGGGGCCACAGATTGCAATGGTCGAGCCGCTCAGAGGTTGTACGCCGAAAGGCATCCTGTCAGGCGGACTCCTGCTCATACCATGTTTGCTCGCCTACACCAGCAATTATGTGAAACCGGTTCATTCCAGAAGGCAGCACGTAATCGAGATCGGACGGCACGTACCGAATTGAATGAGGAAATTGTACTAGATATGGTAGAGACCACTCCCAGTTTAAGTACACGAGGTATCGCTAATGAAATCGGGATTTCATACAGTAGCGTTTGAGGATTCTCGATGATAGTGCCCTGCATCCATTTCACTACCAGCGCGTCCAGTCACTAAAAGAATGTGACTTTGCACCCTCGTCAGGCCTTTTCACAGTGGTACTTGCAGCAACGAATTGCAAATCCCCTTTTTGCAGCCTCCGTGTTGTTCACAGATGAGGCGTCTTTTTCGAGAGAGGGTATTTTCAACACCCATAACAGCCACTCGTGGGCAGCAGCGAACCCACATGTAACACGTACTCGGGCTGCACAGGATCGTTTCCTGGTTAACGTATGGGCGGGCATTCTAGGGGATCATCTAATAGGACCCTACATTCTGCCTGATCGCCTGACTGGTCCACGCTACCTGATATTCTTGGAACAAGTTTTGCCAGAGTTATTGGACAGCGCACACGTTACCGCTGCGACTCGTACTTCCATGTGGTTCCAGCAAGATGGAGCCCCCGCACATTTCAGTATTTCTGTTCGGAATCACTTGGATGCAACATGTGGTGAACGATAGATTGGCCGTGGAGGTCCAGTGCATTGGCCTCCCCGATCGCCAGACCATTCCTGTCTGGATTATTTCTTCTGGGGGCAAATGAAATCCTTGGTGTTCGAAACACCCGTAAACAGCGCCGAGGAACTTGTAGCACGCATCAGTGCAGCAGCCGGGGAAATACGAAACACTCCAGAAATGTTATCGAATGTTCGACGCTCCATGAAGCGAAGATGTGAAGCCTGCATCACATGCGGCGGGCGTCAGTTCGAACACCTCCTTTGACAGCAGTTTTTCCTTCTTTTCTTTACTTTTTCTTTTATGATTATGCATAGCAGTTAGTAAACAGCTTTTTTCCTCCTATTTTGAGTCTTTCCTTGTGTTTTACTTCTTGTGATTTGGTACTTGTGTTTTTTACCCTCTTTTACTAAAATTTTTTGCTATAAAATTACTTTTTTTTGCAACACACGAATCTCATTTAGGAGGAAAAATTGCTAGTAATTATTCGGCTTACACCCAACCACAAAATTATCCAAATGAGTTTCAAGTTGCAATGTCTGAAAGCGCCCTCTGGTTTTGATTAATGGCTACCAAGTCAAAATTTATTTTGAACAAATTAGTCAGTAACGGAATGCTTTTCGCGCAAACCGCACCGAAATCCAACATTTTGCTCGTTTTTTAGCACCGTTTGTGCTTTAAGTGCCCTGAACAATGTTCGATTTTTTACATCAATTTTTCCCCGGAGGATACCAAATCTGGTATCAAAATTCAAGTTAAAGTTTCAACTTATGAAAGCCATCAAAAAACTTAAAAAAATATTGAAATTTTTTCCCCTAGCGTTCCAAAGTCTAAGGCGCCCTCTAGTGATGTTTTAGCAGCAATATTGCTCAGAATTTTTTTAATGAAATAATAAATAATAACAATAATTTTGACCAAAACCCAAAGCGTTTCGACAATTTCCCCGTTTTTAAGACCAGTTGAAGTTTTGCACCCTAAATTTTGTCGGCGCGTGGAGCCTTAGGAAAGCATTTCCGACCCAGCATTGCCTATATACTTCGAGTCGTCTTGTTGTCCCCTACCTCTCCTAGAAGTTTGTAACATCTTAGCTGAAACACCCTGTATATTCATGTCCATAAATTAAGGATAATTCAAAATCACACAGAAATTGAACTCTAAAATAAAAATTTCACCTGTAGAATTATCACACACAATTTTGAAGAAGAATATGAAAATTACAGGAACCACCAGATGGCGCGGATAATACGTCACAATGACGAGAGTGTAAGAGAGAGGTATATAAGGAATGGTGGCAAAGAAGTAAAATTGTTCACAAGCGCTTTAAAAGCCTTTCAGTGCAATAACCGCATAGTTATGGCACAAACGAAGCATTTGCATGATTTTTTTAAGTGGTAGAATTATTGGACGACTGGAATGTGGACAAACCCAGCTGAAAGTATCCGAGGAACTTGGAATCACCCAGAGTGTCATCTCCAGGCTTTGGCAACGATTCCAAGATGAAGGTAATGTGAGTAGATATTACAGCACAGGTCACCCCCGAGTTACAACGCCGAATGAGGACCGGTATATATATATTTGGTACTTACTGCCAAAAAAACAGACGGAGCACAGCATCAGACCTGTCTCGTCAGCTCTCTTCAGCTACCGGTACGATGGTTTCAAGGCAGTCCATGTACAGATGCTTAGGGCACATTGGTCTATATGCTCGTAGGTCTGTCAGATGTGTTCCACTTACCACAACTCACTGTCGCCTGCGATAAACCAGGAGTAGAGAGCATGCATTGTGGACATCAAAACAGTGGTCTTGTGTGATGTTTTCCGACGAGTCCAGGTTTAGTTTGCAGTCTGATTCTCGCCGAACTTTAATATGGAGAGCGCCAGGTACCCGTTATCACCAAGAGAACACCAACTGAACGACACCGTTATGGTGGTGCTGGATGGCTCGTTTGGGGAGGAATTATTTTTGGTTCCAGAACTGACCTGCATGTTCAGATGATGACAGGCCACATCTATCGGGATGACATTCTGGAACAACATGTACGTTTGTTTCGGGGCGCCATGGGTGCTGAATTTCTGTTTATGGATGACAACGCCCATCCTCACCGTGCAAACATTGTAGACGAATACCTTCAATCGGAGGATATCACTCGTATGGATTGGACAGCATACTCACCGGACTTGAATCCAATAGAACATGTGTGGGATATGCTTGGCCGACGAATTGCAGCCCGTCAACCCCCTCCCACCTGTCTACCGGAACTTCGGAAGGCATTGCTTGATGAGTGGTGTAATATTCCCCAAGATCAGATTGATCATTTGATACTCAGCGTGCCTAGGCGTTGTAAGGCCTGTATTGCATCGTCCGGGAGACATACTCCGTATTAACCATCATACTAACCATGTTATACTGTTTTTTGTAAATAGGTTCTTTTTTGAAATTTACTCCAGGGAGTGTAAAAATCGCAATTTTTATTAATTATGTCAAACATATAGCATCTTTTTTGCTCTTTACCTTTTGTTTAATAAATAGACTTTACAAATAAGTCAAATTTGTTTTGCTTCTGTCTCTTTCTTTACCTGAACTTCATTATTCTTAATTTATGGAGATTAGTGTATATATATATATATATATATATATATATATATATATATATATATATATATATATATATTGTGCATCATCTCTCTCTCTTTGGTGTTCGATGGTTCAATTTTATTGTGCACTTAATTGTTTTAGAGTTTTAACATTTTAATGCTATAATATCTTTCGGAATGCGATGGCGGATAGTTTAATTTTTTAAGTATTAACTTTTTAAATTTTTGAGAATTGGATATTTCCCGATTAACTTACCAAGTTGCAACAGGGGGAAGATTGGCTCCATCAAACTAGTTTAACCCCACTTATCGGTTCTAAATTCAAGGTTGCACTTTGATATTTTATAAATTTTTATTTTATAAGATAAAAAAAATTAATTTTGTTTTAAAACGTTGATATTTTATTTTCTATATTCGGAATTGATATTTTGAAATGAGATTTAGTAATATAAAACTCATAAAATTTAAATTTTGTAATTGATTGTAAAATTGTGATTGATTTATATATATTTAAGTATATATATAGTACAATATAAAATAAAAGTGAAGAAGTACCAGAACCCACAGTGCTAAAGAAGTAAGAAATTGGATTTCAGCAGACATAACAAATGCAGATACAAAAGAGTCTTTCGAATAAACTGGAGACCTATTATGATTTATAAATATATGAATATACTAGCTGGTATACCCGTTCTTCGCACGGGTGAACTGAAAAATTAAACACAGATTTAGGGATAAAGAAGTTTTTAATGAGTTAATTTTACGTGAATTTCAAATTAAACAAAAAAAAAGCTTTTTGCATATCTCAGCTGAAAAAAAAGAAAGAAAGAAAAAAAACCCATCTTTGTTAAATTTTAAGTCTATAGATCTAATAGCTGATAAAAAGGTTTTTTTATTTATAACTCCCCGTTACACTCTTGAGGGTCGATTTTTGAAAATACCTCCCTAAGCTAATCTCTGCTCATCAAAAGTAACACATTGTTAAAAGTTTTGTGTAATGAACGCTTAAAACAGTGTAAATAATTTATATCTGAAAGTGTAATACATTGATATTACTTTCTGCTGTATTTATTTTATGTTAAAATTGTAATATTCGCAAGCAACGCCATTTCTTAAATTATAATGGCGATTTAATGAAAAACATAGCGAAATGTTAACGATAGAGTCAAGTTGGCAAATGTCCAGCAACTTTCATAACTCGAGTTTAATTAGAACTTTGTAAGGCCCGAGCGATGCACGTTAATGCTTTATCCACCGCATTATGATTTACTGCAGTTTTTTTCAAACAATATATTCTTTTGGGATCACTACATTGAAAATTAATGGATATACATAAACGAAATACTCCACTTTGGGACATTTAATCCGTTAGAGCTAATAAATTAATTAAAAATATTTCTCTGTAAAATTAATTATATACACCTTTCCCTTAAAATAAATAGTCAAATCGTTTTCTAAGGTCTTCATTAACATACAAAAACATAAGACACTTAAATTTTGACATGAACTATTTTTTCGGGACAAAAATAATAATCTTTGCAATCCGCTGAAAACGCAATATCTGCTACAAAATTATTCGCCTTTCCCGCTAAAATACTCATCATAGAACCCGTGCTGCCATCTATCATGGAAGAGTGGATTTCAAAGAATATTCCTGTTAAGTCTTGGTAGAATATTCCTTCAAAGTTGGTGTGGTGTGGTAGTTAGGAGAAGGGGGTACCAGCTCAGGTGTCGTCCACGTCACTTGACCATGGTTCAAAATTACGTGGTCCGTTGCCAAAAGCCCTCGTGTAGCTGAACAGTGCGACGTTAATATTCACTCACTCACTCCAAAAAATACAGTACAATAGTTATAATTATTTTTATACTTAAAAATGCAAAATATCTGCCTATTCAATTAAAATTATTATAGCGTTATAATTGACTACTAACCACAAACAAATTTTGAAAATTTATCCAAATGATGTAGTGTGAAAGAGAAAGTTTATTTACTTTAAGTACCAGAACCGATAAAAGCATTTATTTTGAAAAAAGATCAATTTCTTACTACCAAATATGCATAATAAAGTCATAAAAAACATTCAAATAAAGAGATTTATAACAACCTCTCCCTTCAAAACTTAGTTTTATTCTGAAAAAAAAAATTTAGGGATTATGCTGATCACAGGAATTAATTAGAAGCGAGCGCCATGCGTAGCCAAACAAAAAAGGGTTTCTTCACAAACAAAAGATAGATAGATATATGCTGTCGTGGGCTTTTTTGCAGCGCACGCCAGAATTGCTTGCAGATGGCAGAATTTTTTTCCTACTTACTTGACAAATATCGTTATATCTTAGACACTTCACACAATATCTTTATAAATTATTGCCTATGCTATAAATTATAGCCTATGTGTTGTTCTGATGTATAAGTTATATTACTGTAGAGTTTCATTAAAATTCATTTAGTTGTTTTTGCGTGCAAGACGGACAAACATCCTCACAAACTTTCAAATTTATAATATATATCTAGATATATAGAATATTTTCAAATTTGAAAGACGCCGTATTATAAAAATACGAATGCTTCTCAACGTCATGGATTTATATGAACATTTCAACATTTTTCTTTCGGAAAAAGTGTTCAGAATCTGACACAGGCTTTTTGACATTTGGTTAATACAGCCCTTATGAATAAGAATTTTTAATTATAATAAAATTGTTCAGAATAAATTATGAATCTTACTTCTGCTGTGTCTCCTCGTGCACCGTAGAGCAGCATTCCAAAAACTTGAGAGATACTGAAGGGCGAAACGAAGGCATTTCGGGAGTCATTTATTTTTCTGAGGAGGTTAAAAGCAAAGTCACTGTTAGCGATGGAAAGATCTTGAAGATTTCCCTCATCTTTTTCTTCTGGATTTGCAGTCACAAATAAGACAGCACTTAGCGTTAATATAGCAACCAAGTCCATTATAATGGTCCTGTTGATGACTAATTGCCCTGTAATAAAGAATAGTATTGATTATAGCAAAAAAGAGAAGAATGAACAATGTAATGTAGTGCTTCTCAAACTTTCAATATTTAAGACCCACTTTTCATCACGCCCCCTCCATACTATAACAATGGATTGAATTTAATAATACTATACTTTGAAACTAAAGCTACAATTATATACGACTTTTTAACTGTCACCAGCGGAAATAAACGTCTCGCTCAGCCAAAGCGTTAATTTCCCCGGACGTATATATACGTCTTCCCGAAATACGATCTTTTCTATGCACTGCTATCTATACAACTATTCGAAAGGTTTTGGAATGCAAAAAATGGACCTTGCCAGTGTCTGTTAAGGATTTGCTTATTTGTTCCTTTTCTACTCTCCCCCCCCAATGCACCGCATAAACTACCCTACATGTAAAACGGTAGCATTAGGAAGCGAATCGCGTAATTTTTAATCGTGATTTAAAGAATTAATTATAAACCGTACAAATTATCTAGAAATGTGTTAATTTTTGTATATAATTTAATATATGAAAAGACGATGGGGGGTCACTGGTAATTATTAAACGTTCTTAACTTAGTATTGTTTAGCTAATTGTAAAATACATTGAGTAGTGCTGATATATTTATAAATGTATTAAATCAGTGTAAATGTGTATTTTATTTTTTATGTCAAAATGTATTATTTATTTACTTTCAGTAAGTTAATAATTTCGTTAACTCTCTTTTGTTTTCGACTTTTCAATATGCTCGTGCCCCCCTCGTAGGGTTATCACGCCCCCTAGGAGGCGCCCCCCACAGTTTGAGAAACGCTGATGTAATGAATTATTATAGCTTTCTGTACCTTATTATTAAAATGTTTGAGAGAAATGTAATTCTATTTTAAACACTTTTCGAGTAACTTGAGCAGTAATATAAATATTGTTTTGTCATGCAGTACATAAACGAGACGGTTTTTCTTAAAAAAAACAACAACATTATTTTTAGTATTACAGTGCACAAAAGACTATTATTAAGAGCTATTATACACCCATGTCCATAAATTAAGGATAATTCAGAATCATACATAAATTGAACTCTAAAAGAAAAATTTCACCTGTACAATTATCACACACATCTTGAAGAAGAATATGCAAGTTACAGGAAACCACCAGATGGCGCGGATAATACGTCACAATGACGAGAGTGTAAGGGAAGGGTATATAAGGAATGGTAGCAAAGAAGTAAAATTGTTCGCAAGCGCTTTAAAAGCGCTTTTTTTTATTGCCTTTCAGTGCAATAACCGCATAGTTATGGCACAAAAGAAGCATTTGCATGGTTTTTTTAAGTGGTAGAATTATTGGAAGACTGGAATGTGGACAAACCCAGCTGAAAGTATCCAAGAAACTTGGAATCGCCCAGAGTGTCATCTCCAGGCTTTGGCAACGATTCCAAGATGAAGGTAATGTGAGTAGATGTTACAGCACAGGTCGCTCCCGAGTTACAACGCCGAATGAGGACCGGTATATATATATATATATATATATATATATATATATATATATATAAATATATATATATATATATATATATATATATATATATATATATATATATATATATATATATATATATATAATTGGCAGTTACTATCAAAAGAAACAGACGGAGCACAGCATCAGACCTGTCTCGTCAGCTCTCTTCAGCTACCGGTACGACAGTTTCAAGGCAGACCGTGTACAGATGCCTAGGGCACATTGGTCTATATGCTCGTAGGCCTGTCAGATGTGTTCCACTTACCGCAACTCACTGTCGCTGCGATTAACCTGGAGTAGAGAGCATGCATTGTGGACACCACAACAGTGGTCTTGTGTGATGTTTTCCGACGAGTCCAGGTTTAGTTTGCTGTCTGATTCTCGTCAGACTTTAATATGGAGAGCGTCAGGTACCCGCTACCACCAAAAGAGAACACCATTGAACGACACCGTTACGGTGGTGCAGGATGGCTCGTTTGGGGAGGTATTATTCTTGGTTCCAGAACTGACCAGCATATTCAGAGTGTAACGATGACAGGCCACATCTATCGGAATGTCATTCTGGAACTACATGTACGTTTGTTTTGGGGTGCCATGGGTGCTGAATTTCTGTTTATGGATGACAACGCCCGTCCTCACCGTGAAAACATTGTAGACGAATCCTTCAATGGGAGGATATCACCCGTATGGATTGGCCAGCATACTCACCGGACTTGAATCCAATAGAGCATGTGTGGGATATGCTTGGCCGACGAATTGCAGCCCATCAACCCCCTCCCACCTGTCTACCGGAACTTCGGAGGGCATTGCTTGATGAGTGGTGTAATATTCCCCAAGATCAGATTGATAATTTGATACTCGGCATGCCTAGGCGATGTAAGGCCTATATTGCATCGTCCGGGAGACATACTCCGTATTAACCATCATACTAACCATGTTATACTGTTTTTTGTAAATAGGTTCTGTTTTGAAATTTGCCCCAGGGAGTAAAAATCGCGATTTTTATTAATTATGTCAAACATGGAATCTTTTTTGCTTTTTACCTTTTGTTTAGTAAACAGACTTTACAAATAAGTCAAATCTGTTTTACTCCTGTCTCTTTCTTTGCCTGAATTTCATTATCCTTAATTTATGGACATGAGTGTATTATGATTACCTGTTTAATGTAAGGTAGAGCCCACCTTTCGCCCCCAAAACCATGTACACCAGACAAGTCATTGACTCCATAGGTTATCGGGGACTCACCAACCGGGAGTGTAATTTCAGCACATTGAGAGTAGGATGTACGCACACAATCTCTTTACCCTACTTGATAAGAAGGGACGCCGACAAATGTGGGAAAATTCCGTTTGTTTCCCTAATTGCTGGGAAAAGGTTTCACAAATGGGTGGTCAGAAATTCTAACTATTTTTCCCACAGGAGTCCAAGAGGTTAAAAGAGACACGGGTACAAAGTGCTTTCGGGTTCTCACGGATCTGGCGCGACAGTGCGTCTGCAGGACAGGACTCTCACTATGCGCCCAGACAGACTCCTGCTATAAGCGACCGACGGACAAGAGATCAAAAGGATAGGTGGTGATTGACCGTGAGAAACGAGAGGTTTAAAAAGGGAGAGCGAGGGAGTACCAAAGGCAGATTTTGACTAGAAAGAATCTAAGAGGCATCTCGTTAACGATAAACAGAGTCAGCGATACCTGGAAGTTCGCGAATTAAGGTGGACTTCGAACCGAGGAGATTCGATTCAGCAACCGCACGGTGGTGTAGAGCCAGCGAGCTCACCCAAATATCGGTGTGGAATTACCGAAAGCGAACTGCGAACCCTTTGGTATATCCTATGAATAGGACATTTTTCTAAAGGATCACTTTATTTAATTATGTTTATGCGAGCGATATAAGACATTGCAGCGAAAGAGACTCTAAATCTGCGGACCCATTTTGTGATTAAATTGCAATGGAATATATTTTGATGGTTTTCATACTGTGTAGTAAATAATTTAACCAGAGCTGTTTGAAGTCATTACAAGAGGCAGTAGCGTGGCAGCACGAATCAGCTTTTAGGTGGAAACCCCCTGTTCGATTGGATTCATATAAGAATTCGGAGATCAAGGCATGACTTGAAATTTCCCATAATGTTCCTCGAACTCACTCCCTGACGATTCAGCTCTTAAGACATGTTGTTGATAAACTCCATCCCCTCCCAGAACACTTTGTCAGGAAGATACACCTGGTTTACAACGATTTTCACTTAGAGTGCACACGTCAGAAATTGTCCTGTTGTGATAATGGGTCCTGCTGTTTGTCATGAAAACATAATCCACATATCATAAAACCACCACCACCACCTTGTATCGAGCAAAATGGACTCCCGCGCGTTAAGATTTCCATTGAAAATCAACGTACTACTCAAATGTCAATGTGGTTGACCAAAAAACCTCATTCTTTGGACCAGAAAACTTTCTTCTGTGGCCCAATTTCGATATTCCGTGATCTATTACAGGCGTTTTTGGCGATGATGTGTAGTCTGCACTTGTACATCGGGGGCTGGTTGCATAGGCTTACACTCAAAGGTATCACCACTCTACTTTGGAATCAATGTACCGTGGCCAACAAATCTCTGGCTGGTGACTTGCCATTTCACCATCTATACCCCACTTTCGACAAGTATTTAGAATGGCTGTTAGTGAGCAACCCACAGAATACGTCGTTTCTGAAATCAATATTCCCAGGTGCTGAGTTGTGGCGGAGCTTTATCGCGCCTTCTCACTAATCCTCTTGAGGAATCTTTAGGGCCAGAATGGCATTATTTCAATCCAACCCTCTTAAGAAGAAACCGCGATATGCAGATTAGTTAATAGATCTATGTTGGAGCTTTAGCATTCGTGAGTTGGTAAGATAGAAGTCGGATAAGGGTTGGATAGAAGCCGGATAGTAGAACAGAAGTCGGATAGTAATAGAATGGTAGAATAATAGTAAAAGAATAGAATACAAGAAAAGACAGAAAGCCGAGGAGCTGATCACCGTGAGATATTGGTAAGAGATAAATTATCGAAGAGTAATTATAGAACGCGCGGACTTTAGCTTATTAAGGAGAATCTACATGTAACTAGATTCCTTAATAAGCTAAAGTCTGTTCTACAATTACTTTTATTTACTGCAGTAAATAAAGATTCTGAGGTTAATTTCTCATAAAGATAGTGATTAGGATTCCGGGCGCTATTTACTTAGAATTGATAATTATGTAGTATCACTCCTGATCATATCCCTCTAGTAAGACTTGTGTTGCTTTGATCAATCTATATTTAGACAAAAATAAATTAGATTTATTATGCAGAATTTGGGTGATCAATCATTTATTTTTACAAATCTAGGTCACGTGGATGAGGAAATGCTACCCCCGGACCGTGGGGGTATCACAGAGTCACAATAATCTGACTTTTACCGAAATCTGATGAATCAACTGCTTTTTCTATTACGCCGCTAGATACTCTATGCAGGAAAAGGCAGTGCACGGCCGCTTTACATACTCCAGCAACAAACGAGCTTGCGTCAGGATTTTGTCTCCAACAAAGGCAAATTCATTACTCTAAGTGAGGGGTGATCATATTATAATGGCTGTTTGGGGCATATGGTGCGGCTTCGTTGAGTTATTTTAAGATTAAAACATCTTTTTAAATGTAAAATCTGGTTTGGTTAAAATATTATTATAGAGAATTAATTGCATTGACTTGAAACACAGGAAAAACAGCTTTATTTTCCTAAGTTATTATATTTTCCCATTTAACAAAATTTTTGCTAACTAAAAAGCTGATTCAGTAAAATTACTAGAAATAAAAAAAAATGCAGCAAATAAAGTTACAAGGTCAACAAATGAAATGACTAGAAAGTGTTGTCTTATGCCGCAGTAATTAGAAAACCAATTCAAAAAAGTTCATTAGAAAATAATCTTAGCTGTTATAAGTTCTAAAGAGAAAAACACTTATGTGCGCTTCAATGCACTTTTAGGGCTGCGGTAGCCCAGTGGTAAAGATATCATGGCAGGCATGTAATGAGTTCGAGCCCAGTACCACTCAAGACCCGCCGTGTAGGGGAGCGATGCACGTTAAATCTGTCGAGAGCTCAAATGCCCTCCCGTTGATGTGGTGTGGTAGTTAGGAGAGGGGATGCCAGCTCAGGTCTCGTTCTCGTCACTTAACCATGGTTCAAAATTACATGGTCTGTCGCCAAAAGCCTTCGTGTAGATGAACACAGTGCGACGTTAATATTATTCACTCACTCAATTAACTTTTAAATAAACAAAATTTTATGTTTTTCTGACTGTAAATTTTTTAATATTTTCAGAAAGCTTTTCAATGAAAGTTCAAAAATTTTCTTGCCTAATTGTTTTTTTTCATAAGTTCTCAATTAGGATTAAATTAGATAGAGAATATTGGACAATAGTTTCATATTCTAGGCATAGGCGCAGTTATAGCATGCTCCAAATGTTCAAGTGGTCATTACAGTGTTGAAAAATGAAATCCATTTCCATGCGTAGTTAATTAATGGATTGAAACGAATTTCCTTGCAAAGCATGCAGATTTCTCATTTATATAAAGACAAATTCAAGTTTCTCAAAATCGTTGGTACATATTAATTTCCGTACAATTAAGCTACTTTTTTTTATTTGAATAGTTTTTCCTTCGCCCAACCCTATATTTACTTTTCTCCTTATTATTGCTATTTTTTTTAATTGTCACGAATATAAATAAACTATCTCACACCTTAAGCCACTTCATAATAATTGCTTGAAAAACAAAAGTAAATTTATTCTAATGAATTTACAAACTTCTTAAGAATATTAAATCATAAAACAAAAATCATAATTTTTAAACATTAGTTTTTTTCCAGTTTTTTGTTCTAAAATTTCGTCCTTCCACTATAGATGCATTGAAGAACTCTTGTAATTCATTTCACTGCATTCAGATTCTTCAATTTTTTTTTTTAGGTTTTCATTTAACGCGTTCTTACAAATACAGAATATAAAAGGATAGATTGTTCAGTACTTATTTTAAAAAATTCTATTTGTCAACCATTTTTTGAAACTTTTTCACCCATTTACCTTTACGAAATTTGCTTTAGGTATAATACATTTGAAACCAGTATGTATAAATTTTGAGAGTGAATTCAAATTCCACAAATTCCAATAACATGCAATTTTTTATACTCAACTCCATAAAATGAAAGAAATTTAAAAAGTTAAAACGCGTGTTTTACTTAAATATTCAAAATGCATGCAACTCACCTTAAAACAGAAATCTTTAAAATTCCAACTCTCTTTAAAAACAGACTCGGGAGAATTAATAATTCATCGAGATTTCAAATAATCTATCAGAAAGCAAGTATAATTAATCAATTATACCTTAAGAACTTGAAATATTGTACACATTTCTATTTACATAGAAAGTTCTTCGTTGTCATATTTTTTAGAATAAATACGAACAAAACAAAACAGAAGCACTGATGCATCTCTGATTGCCACATCTTTGAACGTGACATTCATTCGTACTTTTTAAACCTTTAACAAAGTCTTGGGCAACAGATAATGAAAAATTGCAAAACTTCCCTGTGAAAAAAAAAACAAGACTAAAAACGCAGAAATGCTTACAAAATCCTCTTTTATAAATGTTATTATACCTCGAAAAACTTTATTGTGTTCTATTGTATTGGTTTAAAATAACTCATAAACTTTTAAATTTTTAAAAACAAATTGTTATTAATCCGAGAAGAAACTGAAGTACATTTAAGTTATGATGGTCATCTTATGTGTAACTTAAATTTTATATACTGTAAAAATCGCTTAATTCGAAACTGAGAGTGACTGAAGTATTTTTTCGCGTTAAAGAAATTTCGCCTTAAAAGATAATGTAATAATGTAAAAAATAATAATGTAAAAAAACATGAAATGTAAATAATAATGAAAAAAACATATATTTAACAAAATTATTATATAGTACAGTAAGACCCCCGCTTAGCACCGGGTATACGATCCATCTAAATAGAGCGTAATATGAAATAGCGTTAAACGAGTTTATCTCGTCATGTAAATAATGGGGTTAGGGGAAGATGGGTGGAAAATTGGCCAGTTATTTTGCAATTAAATTTATCAATTATATTTTTATAACAATAAAACAAAAATATATTTCTTACAAATATATAAACATAATAAACAAATATACATATAAAAATAATAAAATTCTAAGTCAGTATGTTTACATTTCAGATCATTCAGTCTCTTCTGTATTTCCAATTTTCTGTCTTTTTATCAAGAAGGTAGATTGACTTAAAGGCATATTATGTTTAATTTCGTCGTCAATCCATATAGAAAGTCTATTATCCGTTTCATATGTTGTAATATTTCTAGAACGGATAATTCTAGTTGCAGATCTTGTCATAGTTGCAGCTGCCGATAGCAGTATTTTTTCTTTATTCTTAAGATTGGTCCTTATTGTGTGTGTGCGTGTGTGTTGAATTTGCAAAATTCAATGCAGCATCAATGTGAGATTCACGCTCACCGGTATCTAATCTTCTAATCACTTGCATTTTAGTTTCTAGTGAAATGCTTTTTTTTTGTAGCTTTATTTTCGTGGTTTTTACTATCAACCATGATAAAAACTAAAAATACTAATATTTGTCACTATACAAATCGTCGTATTATATAAATTTATTCTTACAATAACGCAGTGTTTCTCAAACTGTGGGGTGCGCCCCCTGGGGGCGCGATAACCCTACGAGGGAACGCGAGCATATGGAAAATAAAAGATTTCAAAAAATTAATTTACTGGAATGAATAAAAACAAAATACTTCCAAACATAATAAAAAAATCACTTTTACTCTGATATAATTTATATATATATATCATCTGGCGAAATAACGTCATCAAAAATAAAAACTTCTTCAATACCTAATTGGCTATCTTTATCTTTGATCCTATAACCAAATAAAAAAACTTTTATTTGATTTGCTGTAATCCCATGACGAGAGATTTTTTTACGTTTTCTTTTTAAACCTAAAATACTACTCTTTCAGAGAAAAACCCAAACCCAAACCCAGAATTGAAAAAATTTAGGAAGATAAAAATTCATTACTGTTATGAAATACTGTACATAAAGCTGTAGTCAGCAGAATATATTTGCTCAACATCTATTTGACCTTCTAAGTTATTGGTACAATTAGTTATGACTCCTCTCTTATGTGTTTGTTTCTCTTTTAGGGATGTTGTAAATAATGTATTTCTGTGTGGGGGGGGGAGTTCCATGTAAAAGCGTTTGATATTTGGAAAAGCACAGAGAGCACTTTGAAGGATTACTTTCCAAGATTTATTTTTATGAGTACTCTCAAACATATAAAGCATAATGAAAAACGTTTTACACAATTTTTTTAGCAGTGACATCCATATTATATATTGAACACACTTTTAACCTGGAAGTGGTCACGCGGGGCACACAGATCATGAAATCGTTAATTCAGGCAAAACTGTTTATTTGTTACAAAAGAAAAATTGAAAAGTCCTCGAAAGTAGGTAAATATACTTTCTCTTAGTTAAATTATTCACTGGAATCACGATTTGTATCGTGTACAATAAAAACAATTATAAAAAAAGTTTGGGGTGACTCAATCCACCCGTGAGACCATTAACGTTAGTATCGAGAGTGTGCCTGCTCCCGGGATAAAATATTTTAGTCTTCTCACTTTAAATATTAAAAAGTAACATAATTATTCTTCTCTCATCGGAATTTTATATTATTTTTTATTATTTAATATGAATTCTAAATGCTCATTCTGTGAGGCTTAAAATTACAGTTCGCTTAAAACATGAGCATTTAATATGAGCATTCATTTTAAAATATCATTTTGCATTTTCGTAAACATTGTCATGCATTTGGGTTTACTCTCCTGACAATTCAGCTATTATATCAAGAATGTTTTAGTTTTTTTAAAAAATGGACTCGTGCGAAGCGTGGGTACTTCAGACTTTAATGTGTCAATGCTGCACAAGGTATTTTATAACTAATTTATTAATATTAAATTAAGAGGAAGCTTAATAAGTATTAGCGAATTCCATGGGCTAATCTTGCAGAAGAAAGTTTTTCAAAGGAACGTTTAATATCAAAAATTGACACTCCGAGTACTTTTTTATATTTGGCTGAGATATATATTTTGTCTTCAAAGCAGCCACCGCATTTTGAAATTGTTCCAATTTAAAAATTTGATGTTTGAGAAGCACTGCAATAACGTCAATAAATGTTTGAAACGATAATAGTACGTTCGTATAACACCACAGGGAAGATGAAACACAGATAAATTGCTTCGGATATCGGGAAGCCTAACGCTCTGCGTGAAATTTTGGGGAATCTCAACATTAAAAAAAAAAAGAGCGTTAAACCGAAACAGCGTTAAGCGGAGTCCTACTGTGTACATTCTATTTATATACATCTGCATATATGCATGTATTGTTCATAATGTAGACTCCTCAATACCAAAATCTTTACAGACTTAAGTTTTCATCTTGTGTTTTTGTTCAACATCTCTGCCTTCATTTTAAGCGAAACAGCAGTTTGCTTTCCACCTGAGATCTTCGCCATTGTGCTAGTAAAAAAATTCTTCTAAAATAGGTAAAAATAAATCAATGCGAACTAAACTCCCTGATATTTACTCACACTGCAATGCATTCGCCTCTGAATTCCAAAGCCAACTGACGTGGGCTGAGATGTTTTTGTGTGTCGTTTGTAGGGGTGCAGGGAGAAAGTAGCCTAGATAAACAAAATTGACTCGTGTCACATGCCATTCCGAAAGTATTTCAAATTCAGGTTTGTCTCCTTTCTAGTGAGTGAGTGAATATTGACGTCGCACTGTTCAGCTACACGAGAGCTTTTGGCGACAAACCTCGTAATTCTGAACCATAGTCAAGTGACTAGAAGGAGGACACCTGAGCTGGCACCCACTCTCCTAACTACCACACCTCACCAACGGGAGGACGTTTGAGCTCTCAACAGATTTAACATGCATCGCTCTAATACACGGCAAGTCCTTAGTGGTACTGGGCTCGAACTCGTGACAAGCCAGCCACGATCCGATACCTTGACCACTAGGCAACCGCGGCCACTAGTCTCCTTTCTACGAAACATGACAAACTACCTCTATATCATTTCATATTCTTAAATCTCGCCTGCGCGGCTGGTGTTTTCCGTATTTTGTTCATTCCCATAAGGAAAATCTGTTCGTGTCAAGCGGTTTTCGTTTCGTGTTAAAAGAAAAAAAAATGCAGAAAAATGCATAGTAGTTTGTCGGGACAGTTGTATTTTTTCGTGTTTACCGATATTTCGTCTTAAGCGTTTTCGCGTTAAACGTATTTCATTGTACTATAGCAGTTTAATCCATAAGAATGCGAAAATTTCAAAGTAAAGTTGCAAGAAAGAGCATATTTCAATTTATATTAATCACAAAAAAAATTAATTCTCAAACTAAAATTCTCAGACCTGAAACCTGTCTGACAAAGAAAAGAAGCGAAAAAATTTCGTAACAGGTAATTTTGAGTTAGGCACTCGGTAAAAGCCCGAGCAACGCCGAGTTAAGCGAAGAGGGGAAAAAAAGAACAAAGTAATTTTGAAAAAGAATATTGGAAGTGCTCTGATTTTGTGAAGGGAAGGGAAAATTTATAAAAGTAGAGAAAGCCCGAGTAACGCGCCGAGCCATACAGCTAGTATTAATGCTATAACTGTCAATTAAGAATGAAATTTCGTGAAATATGATTATTCTTCAACTTAGGACTTGAGAAATTGTTGGTACTGGCGTAGAACGCGCGCTTTTAACACAAAAAAATAAGATCGAAATTTACGGGGGCGCGTTATACGCCGGGTATAAAAATGAGAAAAAAAAATTAAAAAGAAATTAAAAAATAAAAGATGATCGTGAGAAAAATTAGTCTTATACATTTTTCGAAATACTGTTTATTAAAAAAAAATGACATTTCCCTTAAGGGATCATAATTCTAGAAAAATACTATTTTTTTTCTTAAGTTTGGAATAATACCTCGAATAAATGACTTTAAAACATAAGAACATTGCGCACGTACATTTAAGGTTTCTTTGTAAAAAAGGGGGTGCGCGGTATACACCGGATTTTACGGTACATATTACCTACTGGCGACATTATTTGAAACGAAGCATATGGTTGTCAATTCAGTGCGTAATCTACACTGGTGTGCAAAAATTAAGGACGAGACGGGTTTTTCAATAACTTTGTACAAAAGCTTTCCAAATCAACACATTTAACACCGTAAGATCCCCAATACGGAAGGACATGTGTAATATGTAAGCAACACTTACTAAAAGAGAAATCAGAGGGATAAAAAGAAGCTTGATTGAAAAATTAGCATGGAGCGCAATGCGACTGAAGGCCGAAACATCCCTGTGATGGGTGTCCAGAAAGAAACATCCGGTCTTTAGTAGGGGATATGATGTCCCCTGACTGCTAGGCAGGTTTCACAGCGTCTGCCCATGCTGAGAATGAGGGTGTCAATGAGTTGTTGAGGCATTGCTGCCCATTCGTCTCGCAGCGCCAATCGAAGCTCCCGAATCGTTACTGGTGGTAACGTACGAGCTGCCAAGCGTCTGCCTAGAAAATTCCATACATGCTGGATGGGATTGACATCCGGAGATCGTGCCGGCCAATCCATACGTTCAATATCCTCACTCTCTAAGAGCTGTTCGGCAGCTACTGTGCGATGACATGGTGCATTGTCGTCCATGAAAAGGAACTGCAAACCCATAGCGCCTCTAAAGAGACGCACATATGGAAGAAGAATCTCGTTACAATAACGGGTCCCGTTGACTGAACCTGCGTCGAAGATGTGAAGGTCCGTACGACTACCAAGCATGATGCCACCCCAAACGAGAACACCGCGACCTCCATACCTGTCCCTTTCAATGATGTTCGAGGGATGATTGCGGCTTCCCGCTCTCTCCAGATGAGTATGCGATGAGAATCGCTACTCAAACTGAATCTGCTCTCATCTGTAAAGAGTACTCGTCCCCATTCATTGTCTCTCCAATTCCGGTGTTCCCGGCACCACAGAGAACGCCTTCTCCGATGGGCAGGCGTTAAAGGTACACACCGTACAGGGCGTCGTGCAAACAGACCACCACCGTGCAGTCTTCTGGCCACGGTAAAACGCGATATCGGTCGTCCAGTCGCCTGTGTCGTGTGTCTAGCGATTTCTCCCGCTGTCTGCCGCCTGTTTCTTCTGGCCTGTAAGACAATGTACCTGCGGGTGTGGTTCCTCGTGGACGACCACTACTGAACCCCCGGATAGCTGTTCCTGTAGTTTGAAATTGTCTCCAAAGTCGTGAAACGATGCTGTGAGCAATTCCGAACACTGCAGCCACACTTGTCACACTGCGGCCTTCCTCCAACTTCCCAATGATTCGACCTGGGGTAAAAGCATCCAGATGTCGTCTAACAGATTGATTATTCGCCATTTCTCGCTGAGGCAGCAACTCGGTGTGATTTTAACTGCTCTACGGCGTGCAATCTCTTTGCCAGAAATACTGATCTTACACCGACAACATGCTTTATACTACTCAGACACTCCCCCATTACGTCTACCTGCATATCTGCGCATGTGCTACCGTACATCACCTTACTTAATCTCCTGATTGGTCTTTCTGTCCGCTCTGTCTCTTCGTTCAGCTGATATGCTAATTTTTCGACTTCGTCCTTAATTTTTGCACACCAGTGTATAGCTAATCCGGGTTGCCAATTTGGCGAGTTATTAATAGAGTTGAATTGAGATGAGATTGTTGCGAAAAAACGTAAGTTCCAAATTATGTTTATATTTACAAACAATAAATTATCTTAAAAATATTTTTTTCTACGAGCCCATGTTTTCAGTACAATCTTGATGACGTTTTCCAATTAAACTTTCTGAGCTTACACCTTAAAGTATAAATAAATTTTATCCTCAGAAAATAAAAAAAAAGATATTTCTCTAAGGACTAGAAAAATTTCTCATAGTTCATTCAAATCTAGAACCTTAAGATATTTCAGTGCATAATCAAACTAATAAATATTTTTTCCCAAATTTTTTTTTCCGTTCAGAATGCGAAATATAGTTTGTAAAGAAAAATCGGTAACATTGTTTTTAAAATAATTTATTTTAATTATTTTTATTTATTTGCTTAATGCTTATACTTTGCTGAGGAAATTCAGAACAGGACTGGTAAAACAAATTTAGTATGTTAAAATTCTGCTAAGAAATCTCGAAATAAAAAAAGGTTTTCACGTTTTTGTTTTAATAAGTCAGGCAACACACGAATTGTTTTCATATGTTTCCCCCATAAACTTTCTTTTAAGTCATGTGTGGGCAATTGTTTTGGCTCGCAGGCCACATTATGGATGAAGATACAGAAGGGCAGCCCCTTTTTAAATGATAGCATTCTTTAGTTAACTTTGCATCTCAGAAATGGTATATAAATTGTACCATAAAAATAGATACATATAAGTTAAATATAACAGTGGCACTTTCATTCTATTTATTTATTGACCTCATTTTATAACAATAACTGCAAGCACATTTAGTTTTAAAATCAGTTTAATGAGATAAATATGTGGCAGTGGTATCGAAAAACCAGTAATAGCCTCCATACTACGAGGATCATTTTGGTATGGAGGCTAAGATACTCGTTTATGGAACAGAAGTTACTGAGTTCTAATTCTCTTTCATTGGTGACCCTGGCCGACAAAGAGAAACGCAACCTTCACGCAGCAGTCGCGGCGCCATCTATCCACCGCAAATACAACCAAGCCATCAGACACGACGCAACCAACAAAGCCGTCTCACACGAATGACATAACCCACAAGCCGTCACACCCGAATGATGCAACTCATAAGCCATCGCTCTCAAAATGATGGAACAACATAAACGCTCGCCATAACTATGGTATCGCTCGTCTATTCACCGAATCACTGGCAGGGGAGTGTGGGGCGTTGGTATCTATATAAACCAGCAATAGCCTCCATACTATGACGATAATTTTGCTATAGTGGTTAAGATACTCATTTACGGAACAGAAGGTATTAAGTTCTACCCTTCCTTCCAATATATTCCATCACACTTTTCTACAATTCGTTAGAAATCAGAAGTGAGACTTTTAAAATTCTCATCTCTATTTTCTCTTGTGGATCTTCACGTAAGTGAGTGAGTGAATATTAACGCACACTGTTTAGCTACACGAGGGCTTTTGGCGACGGACTTCGTAATTTTGAACCATGGTCAAGTGACGTGGACGACACCTGAGCTGGCACCCCCTCTTCTAACTACCACACCACATCAACGGGAGGACATTTCAGCTCTTGACAGATTTAACGTGCATCGCTGCCCTACACGGCGGGTCTTTAGTGGTACTGGGCACGAACTCATGACATGCCTGCCATGATCCGATACCTTGACCACTGAGCTACCACAGCCCTATCTTCACGCAAGAAAAACTTTGCACAAACATATGTTGACCCAAATACAGAAAAATTTTTCGGCCTATTTTGTTTTCTGACTATCTTGGCTGGTCAGAAAAAAACTCTTAGGTGGTCTCATGTGAACCACTGACTACAATTTCTTCACACCTATTTTAAATCAATTTTTTGTTACATCTTTCTACTGGCCATAAAACATGCTATGACATGCTTCGTTATCTCCCCCCACCTTCCTACCTATTTTTTAAATGAATGGAATAGCAAATTATAAACTAAAAAATTTTTTAGTTTTTTGATCCTATGTTTTCGAACTGCAATTAATTGCAGATATTTTAACAATACCCCTTTTTACCCGTTGCAGCAATATTTAATTGAAATTATAACTAAGATGGGATTTAATCTTGCTGATATAAAATTTAAAGCGAGCGCGGCAATTGCGAATTTGATAGTTTCGACAACTGTTTAAGAAGATTTTATCTTCCCCCGCCCCAAAATAAAAGATCCAAAAAACACAGACATCTAAAAGATTGCTTGAATATGTAACAAACAAAAACATTGGTTACTGTTAAATCATATTACTAATAATGGTCTTGCTCTTGTATTTTTAAATTTTACTGTTATCTTTTAGATCAGGTTTGATTTAAATTATACAAGGAAAATGATTATTTTTACAACGAATCACAGGTATATCTCGGGGAATCCATACTAGGGTGCAGTATTTGGGTGCTGAAACCAAACTGTACTAAATAATGACTAATTTCAAAATCTGAATTTATTTTTCTTCTCAGTTTTTTTTCTGCTGTAAAGTTAAACAAAATAATTCTGTACTAATTTGTACATGAATTTTTTTTCTTTTTTGATTTTGTCCCTCTCTGTTATTTAATTGCATTTTTCAAAATATCATTTTTGTTTTAATTTAATTTTTTTACCATTCTTTTCATACCCAATAATTTGCCACTAAATATAGGTTTTCATGTTCTAAAATTTTCATGGAAGACTGAAGTAAAAAGCCGGAAATTAAGATATGTACGTGAAATATAAATACATTTTGCTTACGAAAATTTAAAAATTTAAAAACGTTTTTTTTTTTATTTCAATGGGCTGCGAAGTGGTCATTAACCATTGCAGACCTAGTACATCCCCCGGAAGCTGGTATCACTTTTTAGTGCAACACTCTATAGATGGATACCAATCGCCACAGATAATTTTGACGCCCAGTAGCTCTGACAATGCGAACCTGTACCAGGAATTAATTTTGCCGAGAGCATCCACAAGCCAAACAGACACTCTAGGGATCTTCTGCATGTCGCGTATAATCATACGACATGGTCGTTGTCGATTTTCTGCATCATGAAAATCCATCGACGTGGGCCGGGGTTGAACCTGCAACCTTGGGGGAGAAGGTCAGTGATAAACCAACCACGCCACCCAGCCGGAATAAGTTTAAAATGTTAATTGCTTATATTTGTAGAAATCGCAAGAAAAGTGATGCAGCTCTATAATAAAAACAATGACGAGTTTAAAATCGAAACAAGGAGGTGTACAACTAATTTTACCTTTAATATGTTATTGAAGTTCCTTAAAGAAAGCAATCACAAACTATAAATTAAAACTAGGAGGGTGTTAATTAAGTTTATTCTTTAATATTATTTCCAATTTATAATGTTGAAAAAATACTTCTCTCATTCAGCTTACTATATATCACAAAAATAAATAAATATTTAAAAAACTTAGTAAATATAACATTTTACAAAAAATATTTCTAATAGCCAAATTAATTATTTTTACCAATATTAAAAAAATGAAGAATTTCAAAATTTAGATTTAAAATTTATACTGATGTCCCATCCACGCTACTCTACGAAACTTTAAATGGATGTTCCCAATAACGCTCTTTTTTGTATGTTTTTAATAATGTGTTGACGAAAGCAAGTTTTTCGTAATTTCCTAAAATTTCTTATAATTTTGTCTTACTCGAGGAAAATTTACGTATAAATGATGGATGCTTCATTCTTTTTTCATTGATTTGTAATACATCATGTTACAAAATCAACTCTTTGATGTTTTCCAAGATTGCAAAACAAATTTTAAAATTGCGTGATAACCGGAAGAGTACACTTGTTAAAATAAGTGTCCCAGTTTCAGTTTTTTCTTCTTTTTATTATTTTTAGTCAATCCGGCGTATAACGCACACTTTGAGCACAAAAAATGTGATCGAAATTTAGGAGTGCGCGTTATACGCCGGGTATAAAAATGATAGCTTCAAAAAGTAAAAAAAGTAAAGGAGCTTATAAAAAAAAGTTACACTTCTAATTATATGTATATATATATATATAGGCTTTCCCTCATACTGTTTTTTCCCAACTTATATATATATATATATATATTTATATGTTTAATCAAACATTCAGAAAAAAACAATCGTTTCAATAGCTATCTTTAAATTTTTCTTTTATTTATTAGTTATAGAAATTTGATTTTATTAATTATATATATGTTTTTTTAAAAGGATTATTTCTATTATTTCATTACTAAATGAATTCTTTGTTAATTAAAAAGTACATCGTCTATTATTTTGGATCAAAGTACATTTTAGAGACATTTTTAATCTAACTATATGTAACGATTGATTGATTCATGAAAATCTGAAATCTATATATTTTATTATTTTAGATTCTTAGAAACTAACTATTATTAAAGAATGATTAACGTTTTTTGTTTTACTCTTAGAGCAACAGAATCTTTTTATTGCCTCACATTAATAATTTTTCAATTTTAACGCAATATTTTTTTTATAAGTCATGCATCGAAATTTGAAGCTATATGTTATCTGTGAGAAGGTGGGGAAGATAGAACAATAATTTTATACTAAAACAAAAACTTGTTCGGGCTATAGAGAGAGGAAAGAAACCTGTCTTAAATCAAAAATAAGTGGAATGGAACAAATTTCGAAAAAGGGAAATTTTTTGACATAATTTTAGAAATCACTCACATTGTGCGCGTACAAACACACACACAGAAATGCTGGTGTCATGAGGAAAAGAGAAAGCGCGCCCGAGCAACGCCGGGCAAAGCGGTGGAGGGGGAACTATTCGCCTTCCCCGCTAAAATACTCATTATAAAATCTGTGCTGCCATATATCTTGGAAGAGTGGATTTAAAAGAATATTCCTGCTAAATATCCTCAGAATATTCGTAAAAATGGTTATTCTATTTAGTTTTAAAAATTGAGTGGTACTTATAAGAACCGTCGGTAGATAAAGGGTTAAATGCCTTTTATTTTACAAATAAAAATGTGATACTTATCAAGGTAAAAAAAAATTGAGCTAAATATTTGTGTTACTAAAGAATTTTTTCTCTTTTTTTGCATGATATCCTTTGGCTTCTAAACCTTATTAAAATCTAATATTCATTCAAAAGTTAATATTTTTTGATAAAATAGATTGATACATTACTACTTACGTCTTAGACATCACAAATTTTCATCCTTCTCACAAGTGTTGGTTTTAATAAAATTAAAACGGAGTGTTTGGGAAAGGTGGGGGTAGTAATTTAAAAAGTCTTAATAGAGAAGGGAATGTTCATAATTCAAACACTCCACCTTCCCTTTCCACCCTAGTTTTTTAAAAAAATATTTGGGGCTTTCATTAAAAAACAAATCTTATTTAATTTTAACCCTTTTTGTACCAGACTGAACTTTCTAGTATCCCCAGAAATCTCAGATTTCTAGGGATACTGACCTAAACGTTACGACAGATATTTCATTTCTCCTTTTGACGCTAACTCATGTTCGTTTGTGTTTCGTTTCGCTTTCTAAGGTTTGTATAACGATTTTTGTAGTTTATTTTTACTTTTTTTTTTTTTTTTTTTTTGCTAATAGGGCATCGTCGTTGGATTTCAACGGAAGTGATACTGAATATTTGCCGAAAACCGATGAATACGACAGTGGCTCTAATACTGTTTTATCTATTTGTAACGAAGAAGATGAAGAAATTGAACAAAAACGACGATGCACTTATGTAATGTACGTGGAAAAACTTTTTGTTCCAAGGAACATTTTGAGCGATTTCACAAAATCTAGTAATTCTAATTCTAATTTTTCTTTTTTTAAAAATTTTTGTAACCCAGACATTTTGCATAACAACTTTTGTAATTTTATACAATCCCAATAACAGAAAAGCTATCTTATAATATTTCTTGCGCTGGTTATACACTGGTTGTACACTACAGTATGCACATGAGACTCTGGCGCAGCTAGTTCTAATTGGGCTCCGTATCAAAATTTCTTGCTCACCCTTTTTGGGGGCCACTTAAAATATTAACGAATTATCCTGACATATGTTGGGGCCCCTGCAGCTTGGGGGCCCCGTATCATTAATACGGCTGATACGGCGGTAGCTACGCTCCTGACATGAGGTTACAATGGGGCCTTGCCTTATACACAGCATGTATCCACTAGTGTTTATATGGTGTGCAAGTGTTTAATATTGCTCGTTATCGCGTTTCATTTGTAATTACTACTCCTCACTAGGTTTACCATAGGATAGTATTAACCGTAAAATGATGACTTTTTTAATTTTGAATAATTTCATCAATTAATAATTGAACTATGCTTTTTTATTGTACTAATTTATATCATTCTTACGAATCAAAATTAAAAAGCTATCAAAGAAAAAAAAATTAAATAGGAAAAATCTGTCCCGTAGGTTTGAAATTAATTTAGGTGCGCTGGTGCTTCTCAAACTTTCAATATTGCGACCCAATTTTCAATCATAATTTTCATCACGCCCCTTTCCATACAATAACAATGTATTAAATTCAATAATAATATACTTTGATGCTATAAGATACAATGCGACTTTAATCATAAACTGAACAAATTATCAAGATAAGTATTAAATTTTGTATGTGATATTATACATGACAAGCCCATGGAGTCTCTGGTAGTTATTAAACTTCCTTTTGGCAGATTAACATTTTTTTTTAAAAAAATAATCCTTCGTTTTTGACTTTTCGACATGCTCGCCCCCCCACATAGAGCTATCAAGCCCCCCTTACGGGGCCACACCCCACAGTTTGAGAAACGCTGGAGTACGCAGTTCAACATACATGCAAAGGAGTGTAAAGCGCCCTCAAGCTCTTATAGTGCTTCATTGTATCCCTAGATTCCAACTAGGGAAAAGTCGAGTAAAGAGTAATAAATATTACGTCATAAGTAAAAAGTTTTCCGCCAAAAAAAGAAAAAAAATCTCGTAAAATGATAAATACATACAGAATCAGCAAAGCTAATGAGGATAGTGATCTCCATTTAAATTTACAATGGTCTGCCAACGTTTTGGCAACTTTTCAATCCCTTCTGGGAAAAATTGTGGCGTGCACGAGTCCAGAAAGGGATTGGCCTCATTTATGATTTGTCATTTGAATGGAAGATTGTGCCCTCAAGATGCAGCTACAAATGTAAAAACAGATCGTAATCCGAAGGCGACATGTCTGGACTGTATGGTGGATGTTGCATCAAATCCCACTCCAGGGTGTAGAGCGTCCAGCTGGTCATCGCACTAACATGCGGCCAGGCGTTATCTTGATGACAGAGAACCACTTTCCTTCTGAACTCTTTTTTAAACTTTTCGCGAATGGCATCGCTAACTTTGATTAGCATTTTGCTGTATATTGTACTGTTGATAGTCTGCCCGCTTTTTTCAAGTACTTCTTAGAGATAATTCCACGACAATCCCACCAGATACAGAGAACACCTTTTTGTTGGTTAGCGTTCGTCTTGCAACCAAACCTGCTGATTTCCCGGGTGCTGACCAGCCTCCTTCACGGCTTGTATTATTGTAGTACACCCATTTTTCATCTCAGGTCACAATTCTGTCCTGAATGTTCTTTCCTTTGATCTCTGAGCAGATCTAAACAGGTCGCTTTTCTCTTGCTCTTGTCTTCAGCATTCAATTCGTGAGGCCCCCAGCGGTTAAACTGAAACGTATGCGTTTGAGAGCATTAACAATTGTTTTTTGGCAAACGTCAAGCTCTAACACAGTAGTTTGTGTTGAAACATTTCTGTATTGATCAATAATTTGCTTTAACTGGTCACAATCGATCTTAATAGGGCAGCCAGAACGTGTTCCATTTCAATGTCGAAATTTCCAGCTTTAAACTTTTTGAACCAAACTTTTACTGCATCATAAGAAACAGTATTGAAACCTAAACTTTCACACATTTTTTTTGTGGCATTCAGTTGCACTGAGTTTATTTCAGAACTCATAGTACGTAATCATTCCGATAAGTTGACGTGATTGCTCCATTTTAAACACTTTTTGGTGCACAAGATAATAAAGTTTTGACAAACAAATTACACAGTCGTGTAGTTCTAACTTCCAGATTTAGAATGCAAAAACCTATTTGGACAAAGATTAACTACCATGGGAATGGCCGCTGTTGCAACGGAGGTATCTCCCCTTGTCGAAAAACTTTTTACTCAACCTGATATCATTCACTACAATAAGCATAAACATTTTTTGAGTGCATATTATTATGTGAAAACCATTAATCTACCATACGCTCTTCTAAATATCCTTCAATACTCTCATTTTTGAGAGTTAAAATCATGTAATGCACTGTTGAATAAAGTTTTTTTGTAGGGTTACAACTCAATTTTTTAATAGTTTTTCACTTGGTTCTTCATTTCCATAGTATTTATAATATTTTTTTATTTCTCATCAGCTGATTATAAAATAATAGAGTCTTTAACAAATTTTTAAATAAACCTGTCGCTTGAATAATTTTAAAAACAATTTTAAACAAGTAACGAAAAAACAAGTAATATAAAAAAAAATTTTTAAGTCAATTCCTACATAGATCAACAAAGAAAATTTTTAATTTAGCTACTTTTTATTAAATAGTTACAATTAATATAAATATGTATATACATATGACAGAATCACAACATTAAGGGGTAATTAATTCTTATTAATTATCATTAAAGTATCGTATTGTCAGCCAAAACATTCGAGTATATAAAATTTCAGTTCAACCGAATGCTTTAAAATGTGAGAAAAAACTTTTCAAGTTTTGACACAAGCCGCCAAAATGATCACTAAGTCGCCAAAAATGATGTTACCGTGGCTGCATTTGTAATTCTTTAAATAATTAGTTTTAATCAATTAATTTTTTATTAATTATAATTAAATTATTGTATTGTCATACAAAATTAACATGAATATAAAATTTCAGCTCAATTGAGTGCTTTAAAATGTATTTTATTAACAATTGAAAATTCCACCAAGATAAATAAATATATAGAGAGTGTGAGCTAATAGTAGGAATTGAATAGTAGAGCCTTTAATAAATTTTTAAATATACCTGTCGGTTGAATAATTTCAGAAACAATTTTAAACAAGTAACGAAATAAAGAAAAGTAAAGGGTTTGACTTTTATCGTTTTAGAAGAAGAGCACTTCCAGGCATTTTTTTAAAAATTAATACTATTTAATTAAATGAAATATCTAATTTAAAGTGAACAAACGAATTTTATGTTCCTAAATTCGAGATATATCACAATTATACGGAAGTTGTGCATTAGATCATTAATTTACCTTTGACGATAATCAAACACATCCTCAGGATTGACATGCTAATGTTGAAAAAAGGCACCAGATGGCGTCGACAAAGATGTAAAAAGAAAGATGCAATGATTCAAAGCAAAAACAAATCATTAAGCGAAAAAAAAAAGATGTTTACTACAAAGCATTGAAAGGAATCATTTTTTTTTAATTAAATCTATTTTGCCAGAAAGCTTTCGGCAAGAATTGTAAAATATATTTTTTTTTTCTTAATTAGCTTTTTAAATCTAGAAATCTTGTTTGGTTAGATTCTAAATCCTACTTTTAAATTAGTTCTTTTTTCGTATCAAATGCATTTTTGACACAAAGCGAAACTGGATTTGATGTGTCTAGGTGATTGAAAATCCGTAATAACAATTCTCATAGGTTTTAATATTTCCAAAGTACCTACCTACCTTTAGAGATGAAAAATCTAGGACCTCTTCACCAATTAGAATGACCTTCAGATGGAAATCGAAACTAATTAAAATAACCTCATTTATACCAACCCAGATAATAATAAAAAGAATTTCATGTAATCGAAATTACACGTAGGAACTGTCGCTAAAGGGAAACTACAAGGTACCTTCGACGCATTCAATATACGTTATTTAAGAATGATAGATTGACAAAAGGTCCATTGATTGTTAAATTGAATATATTTCGATAAAATTTTCAAATTTTTCAAAGGTATTTATTTCTACGGATATATAGAACATATAGTATATAGAATCGTATATAGAACACATATAATATATAGTATATAGAATCTAATAATTTCAAGCTCAATCTGCTGTATACTTTAAGGTATCCGACTACGTTCGGAACCGTGATTTAAAGAAAGCGCATAAATGGATAATTTTCATGATATTTAGCGTCACTTAGATTAGAATACATGTGTAAAATTATTTTAAGGAAATTTTGACAAAAAAAAATTATTTAAATACAATATTTCGGCAAAAAATTAACTTAGAATAACCTTTTTTCAAAATGTTCTCCTTTTGTGAAAAATGCTTCTATTATAATAATATTTTGCCTATATACAATAGCTCAGACCTCTGTACAGAGGCTCAACTATGAATTTTGAAAAATTCACATTATTTTCAGTTACAACCAATTGAAATAATTATCGGCGTTTTTTTCTTAAAATTGCTCCCCTCTGTTGTAAAATATGAATAAACCCACATCTAAGTTATATATTTCAAAAATTCTAGTTGAGCCTCTGAAGAAAGGTCTGAGCTACATACAGACAAAATATTATTATAATAGAAGCATTTTTCACAAAAGGAGAATATTTTGAAAATGGGTTATTCTATGTTCATTTTTTGTCAAAATATTGTACTTAAATAATTTTTTATTGTAATACTATTCTTAAAACAATTTTATATACACTTTCTAATCTAAGTGATACTAAATATCATAAATATTATCCATTTATACGCTTTTGCAAAATCACGATTCCGAACGTAGTCTAATACCTTAAAAGTGTCCCATTAAATGAGAGGCCACATGCCCTTATATCGCGTATTGAGCCCTGGATGAAAAGACAGAGAAAGAGCTAAAGTAAAATTTTCTGTGTACTTTTTCCAAGTACTGGAAGTAAAAAATATTTGTCTTTAGTATCTCATAAGCTCACATATTTGTGAGTTGATTGATAGTTTATTAACGTCGCATTTAGAAGCATACAAGGGCTATTGGAGATGAACTTAGCTATTTTAAACTGTGGTCAGGACCACTTTTCCACTTATGCACACTAGGCATATGCCTAGTGTGCAAAAGATTTAGGGGCGCAAAAAATTGAAGGGCGAAAAAAGAGAAAGAATTAAAATTACAGTGAACGTACCACCACCTAGCGAGTCATGAAAGAAGCATTTCTGCCTTTAATAGAGTAAAGACGGAAATGAGATCTACTATGGAAAATGAAAAGCTTCACAGTTGGATGTTGCTTTCCTCTCCAAATGATATTACAATGAAAATCGATTACAATGATGTCCTTAATGGTTTTGCAATGATTAAAACTTGAAGAAAATCTTGGTTGTACAATGACTCAACAACAACAGCAAAAAGTAAAAGAATAAGCTAGTACAGCGATAAGCGACGAAAAAGACGACAATTAACAAATTGAAAACAATTCATACAATAATGTGTACCATATACTGTAATTACAAACAATTCCATCAATTTACTATACTAGTTCACAAAGGAGAGGGGGGGGTCCATTATGCCGTACGGTAAGAAATGAACAAGTGTAGCCAAATCATGCCACTATCCTTTCCTTAAGGCTGTTGGTTGCCAGTCAAGGCTATGGTGGTGGCAGGGCCGGTGCTAGCAGTTTCGCCGCCCCGGGCAAAGAGGTAAAATGCCGTTCCCCATTTATAGCAAAAATTAAAAGAGATAACCTAAACCCTTCCCACGCTTAATGGTAAAATAAAACATGAGCAAAAAAAAAAAACTAATTTATTAATTTATGTTTTGAGCACTAAATTAAAATTAGGTTTGCACAGAAAAAAAAAAAAAAAGAAAAAAGTCATTTCTAGTGTATAATTGTAAAATACAGATATTAAAAAAATACTAAAACAAATTATAGAACCACTAAATGTTAAGACTTAATTATATATTAAAAATACATTTAAACCGAGAGCTAAAAGTGTTTCTTTCTCACTTCTAATTCTGAGCATTTCTTTATAATTTCTTTAACGTTAATTTTTTCAGTCAGTTCGTGTTCAATGGCTATTGTTGTCAAGCCGTTTAGCCGATCCTTAGTTGTTGTGGAGCCATAGAAAACGTGAATATTTTGCATACACATTTTTAATTTTTTTCTTCTAATTTTTATTTTGACTCGTGGAACTCTTGGGTATAATCTTGGTTTATTTTCTTCATAAACTAGTTAATTTTACAGCCAATTTGCTGCCCCGGGCAGGGGCCCGGCTTGCCCACCCCTACCGCCGGCCCTGGTGGTGGTGGGGGAATCCATTGATGGTGGATAATGGAAATACTCTCTAAAGAGCAAAAACAAACAAAGGAAAATGAGTAAGAGAGTTGAGGGATAATCTCTCCCGAACCAAAGCTGGCAAGGTAAGAATTGAAGGGTGGGGCGTAACAATTTGAACCGTTTAGGGTGTTGGAGAGGTTAAAAATGCCCTGACCGTAGTCAAGTGGTGAATAGTATATTATAAAGCGGGCATCTTATTTTCTCAAGATCTATTGCAAGATATAGAGTAAAGTCCCATTCTGTGCGAGTGAAAAAGTATATAGCGGTATCTTCATAAGCCAGTAACAGCCTCCGGATAGAGGATATCACTTTTGTCTTGTGGTTATGTTACTAGGTTACGGAACCGAGCGTCGCGGGTTCTATCCACCACAACACAAGTCTTTATTAAAGTTGTACTTTCTCTATGAATTGACACGAGAACTACTGGTGACGGACCTCGTAATTTTGAACCTTGGTCAAATGACGAGGATGACACCTGCGCTGGATCTCTTTTCTCCAAACTACCACATCATCCCACCGGGAGCATTTGGATCTCGAACAGATTTTACGTGCATAAACCCGTCTATAAGATGGGTCTTCAGTGGCACAAGAATTCCTACTTATGACACTCCAACCACTAGTTTGTGACCCTAATCTCTATGCTATCGAGGCTACTAAGTTCCATATGGAACTCAAGCAATAAGTTGACACGTGAATCAAGCCAACCAACCATGTATTTAACTCAACTGAAGTGGCAATGGTAAAATAGAAACTGCGAAACTGTCATATTTTCTGTTTACAAATATAATCAAATTATAAAAAAATATTTAAAAAAGTTCTGCACAAAAATATCATGAAACGTTTATTTAAGAAAAGGAAAAGAATTGAAATATTAATTTAAATAAGCATTGAAATCCGAAGTAAAAGTCTGACTATGGCAACAAATAATTTGAATGTTTCTAGCATGGCGGAGGAACTTTCACAACAAACACTCATGGTAAACAAACATGTGCCAATTGTTGATGGTTCTGGAGGAGAATTGACCATAGAGCTTGAAGACAAGGATATTACCTCATCTGATCTACCGCCTAGAGTGGTGAATGAGACTGATGACTATGATCAGAGCACTTTCAAAACTACGTCAAGTAATATTGTTCAAGAAAATATTCATCCTCTTTCTGATCATTCTTATATTCATACTACCAAGTCTTTAAATGTAGATACGCCAGTCGGTGAAATAAAAACTCAAATTTTGAATTCAGTTGAGAACTCGGTGATAACTACTCAGGATATAAGTAAAAATTTATTACAAAATTTGCAATTTGATTCTGACAAACAAATTTCAGATTCTTCTGATGTTCCTCTTAAATCTATATCGTTACCTGAAGATGACCATCAGATTACCGTAAATAATGATATTTTGTCCTTTACTTCTGTAGATAATACCTGTAATGAAAATTTATACGTGAATGAAACTGTTAATAGCAACAATCCCTTAGTTATTTCTGAAATTCCTGTGTCTTCAAGTGGTTCCTCAATTCACACTACTTCAGTGCTTCCATCTTCCACAACTTCAACATCAAACAGTTTGGGCTTAAATAATTTAAAGTTACTAGCGAGAAAACCTAATGCCCCTCTAGGATCTGTAGAAAATCCTATACAAATAACCCACAAGGGTAATACATATGAGACTACCCAGTGCTTGACACAAGCTCAGTTACAACAAATTTCATATGTCTTACAAAGCCAGAAAGCCAATAAAATACATAATGGAGGAAAATCTATATTGTATGATCCCTCCACTAATACAAGAATTGTTTGTAGAGTTGTACATCCTTCTGAATTACAAGGTAACAATCTGAAGTTGCAAAATTCTGATCTTGTTTCAAAACCAAATACACTCAGAAGAACTTCCACTTCTTCTAAAGGGAAAGGACGTTCGAGAAAGATAGATGATGATGATAAGGCAAATTCTCATCTGTCACGTGAGGAACGTGAAGAAAAAAAGAAGCAGCGGCCCAGAACTCGATCTGGTCGAATTTCAAAGCCTCCTTCTTATATGGTAAAAGATTACAAGCGGATTCATCATCTTGATTTTGACGAAGATACTTATGATTCTGATGGAGGCTATTCTGATTATCATGTAAGTGATGAGGAAGCAGAAAAGTCGCAAAGTAAAGAAGAAGCTTTGCCTCCAGGTATTTCATAGAGATCTGCTTCCTTTTTTTAAAAGAAGTACTTTGGTTATAAGGGTTAGAATTTAAGGATTTCCATAAATTCTAAGATCTTAGAAATATCTTATATTAGTAAACCATTTTGTATGTTAAGAATTTAATTTTATAGCAATTTAAGGCCTATTGAATGATATTCATAACAATTATGAAATGATTTAACTTGATTATATTTGTGTTATAACTTGAGAATATAAATATGAATACTCTTTTAAAATTGTTGAAATATTGTACCAGGTTTAATAATTCATTAATTTTTTTCCAAATAATTTATATTTTTTATTGAACTTGTTTTATTCAATTTTTGCATTTTTATATTTTGATAGCAATGAGCAAGAATTATTTTAAATAATAATAATAGTGCAACTTCATCTTTTACTTGTACGAAGTATTTTTGCTAGATTGTTAATTTCTTATAAATGAATGTCTATTTTTTAAATTATAAAATTGCATAAATGTTTTATTTTTGTGAGTTTTTTAGTAAAATGTAGTTTTAAGAATATTATGATGTATTTTAATCTTTTTTCTTGTAAGAAAAATGATTTTAATTTAAGTAATTTTATGTAATTGCTTTAAATTTATGTTTGCTCCAATGTTAAACAAATAGTATTTGTTTCTCTTTTATTTATTATACTTTCATGCTTATTATATCATAGTTTTATTGAATGCTATTTGTGTATTTAAAGTAAAATCTAGGAAAATCCAAATCATACAAAATATTTTTGAAGTTCTTTATTACCTTCAGTTCTTTATTTATACCTTAGGAATCTTATATTATTTCTCAAGCTTTAAGCTGGGTGTACTGGGATTGACTTCTTTTAATTTCATTTACAATAACTAATGTATTAGAATTTTGCAGTGATTAGAAACTTTAAAAATATGCATAAATTCATGGATGTAAATTTCATTACAATTTAAAAAAATAAATATGTTTAAATCTATAGCTCATTTCTTTATCTATATCTATTTAATTTAAATAATTTTGTTGCTTAATGCTAGAATATACTATTTAAAAAATCTTTTTTTTAATGTAATAGATTTTTTTAAAATTTAAATGAAAATATTTGATTTACAAATTCTGTGTTAATTTGATTTAATTATTGTGAACTAAACCAGATCATACACAAATGTACATATTTCTCCTTTAAGAGGTAATAAAGTTTTTTTTTTATGAATCATGAACACATAAATCTGCGTATAATGTGGATCTTCTGTAAAAATTATAATTTTGAAATTTTAAATGTGTATTTTCATGTATTTTTGTTTATTATCCTCAGATAAATTTTTTATTACCAATCAAATAAGATTGTGTTTTATAAAATAACATTTTTTTTAAAAAAGGATTTTGCTGTTCTATGGCAGTTATAGAGTGCAATGGTTAATGACATACTCAAATTAAAACACTAATTAAACATTTTTAATCACACTTTAAATTTCTTTAAAAAAATATTTGTAATGTTTTTTTTTAAATTAATCAGTTACAATAAATAAATAGGATTTTATTGTTTACTTTTACATAGTCAAATTATTTTTAAAAATCCATTGTAGTTTTTAAGCTTTTCATTTATCATATTTTGGATAAAATACAATTATGTTATTCAATTAATATTGCTTAAATAATTAGATAATATAGATTATGCAAATAGAAAAGTTGATTTACAAAATGATTTCATTCAAAGGTGTTACAACATCCAAGCAGAGAAATTTTGCTTGTCAAAAATGTTCCAAAGCATATATTGGCAAAGGAGGTCTGTCTCGTCATTATCGTTTACATCCAAACCATGGAAATATGCCAGAAGGAGAAGAAATTAGCACCCAAGGTTTTACACATATATTTTTGCTTCTGTAAATTTTAAACTTATTATTAAAATGTTACAAGTACATTTTCTCATTTTAGTGTAAAGTATAATTTCCCAAGACTGTTGTACATTGTTTCTGGGAATTAATACTTTTGAAAATAAGCTAAAAAGGAAATTATAATGTAGTTGTTTGTTAAAATTAATGAAATTTATGTATTAAATTGGGGGAAGAGGGCAGGAGAAGGATGAATTAATTTTTTAAGTAAAATTTAGAAGTTAAACATTTGTGTTAAATATGATATTTAATATAAAATGCTTCAATATTGTTCATAGATATAAGACTTAGAACTTGTTTGTATAAAATTTGAGAACTAAAAGTTTTTTTTAAAAAGAATTAGAAAATTTTATGTATACAGTAAAGATGGCTTAATACGAAATTGAGGAGACTAAAATATTTTTTCATGTTGAAAGAATTTTTTTGTTAAAAGATATTGCAAGGGAAAAAACATATACTCAACAAAATTAAGTTTATTAGAGTACATTTTATTTACTTGGATACATATACACTGGTGTAAGAAATTAAGAAAATTGGCAGACTTGATCGATTATATCTAAAAATACTAGACCAATTTTAATGAAATTGGTCCAGTATTTCTAGGGATAATCGATATGTATATACATTGATACAATACAAAACAAATAGCCATTCAATGATTGCAATACATAGGTATGATTGTGCATAACACTTCTTGGAGTGGAAAGGTATGAAACAGTGGTTGCAGAATAAACAAAAGAAATGGGTTAATAGGGGGTATAGTCCCCTCGTACAGCTATATGGGCCTCACAACGTGATGTCATACTTGAAATCAGGTAGTTAATCAGTTTTTCATATCAATTAGTCCCACTCTTTCAGCGACGCTGTTTTCATTTCCTGGATGGTTCTCAGAGGGGGGTTGCGAGTTGCAATTGCCCTCCCCAGAGCATCTCAGACATGCTCTATAGGGTTGAGATCTGGAGACCTAGCTGGCCAATCCATAGGGCCAACATCCTCACTCTAGAATTTCATCAACCAGAAGAGCTTTATGTGCACCCCTGAAAAAAGAGGTGAACATAGGGCTCCAAGACCTCATCCCTGTACCCCACACCAGTCACAGAGCCTCTTTCAAAGTCATGAAGAGGTTTAAGGCCATCCAACATGATTCCTGTCCAGATCATTGAACCTCTTCTGCCATTATTGTTGATTTCGTGAACATTGGAAGGTAGGTAGCAGGTCCCTGGTTCTCTCTATATGAACATACAGTGAGAATCGGTGTTTAGGCTGAAATGGGACTCATTGGTGAACAGAACGGTCGCCTATTGATCTGTGCTCCGATCTCTATGCTGTCTGCACCATGCTAAATGGACTCTCCTGTTCGTAGACAGGAGCGGGATGCAAACAACAGGTCTTCTGGCAAACAACCCTATTTCCTGAAGTCTTTTTGAAACAGTCACCCTTGATACTCGGGTTTCTGTGGCTGCATACAAGTAACGAGAGAGCTGAGAAGCTGTAGCCCCACTGTTATGCTTTGCTATAATTGACAAATTCTGGCTGTTGTTGCCCTTGAATGATCTTTCCCAGGCTTTCTCTTGATGGATCCAGTATCCTGAAACTATTTCCATAAGTTACACACAACACTAGGCATTAAATTGAACTCTCTACAAATCTGGTACATGTGTACGCTTACGTATTTGCTGTACAAGATTTGCATTTTTATCTAGATGCAGTGATTTTTCATTCTGTTCAGTTCTTTTCTTGAAATTCGATAAAAATTCTCTTAAAATTCTCAAATTCTCTTAATTTATTTCATCAGTGCACATGCATGTATTAAATAAAAATCAATGAAACAAAAACATTAACAAGAATTTAATGAAATCGAATACAAAATTTTCAAATTCTTCTGTTTTTGATGGACAGCCTTAAGAAGCTTCATCTTCATTTTAAGCAAAAAAAGCAGTTGTTTACTTTCCTCCTGAGGTCTTTGCTGTTGGGCTTGTAAAAAAATTCTTCTAAAATAGAAAAAGAAGAAACTCAAACCAAACTAACTGATTTTTACTCACACTGCAATGTGCTTGTCATTGAATTCCAAAGCCAACTGATGTGAGATAGATGTTTTGTGTGGCATTTGTAGGGGCGGGGCATGAAAGTAGCTTAGATAAACAAAATTGGCTCTTGTCAAAGGTTATTCTGAGGGCATTTCAAAGCCAAGATCTTTCTATGAAACATGTAAAACCATTTTTCTTTCTTTTTACACCTCTCCTAAATGTTGCCGCCTGTACAGCTGGTATTTTTCGTAAATTGTTCATTTTCAGAAGGGAAATCTTTTCGTGTTAATAGGGGGATACGTGAAAATACGTAGTAGTTTGTCAGGACCATTGCATTATTTCATATTAACCAATATTTTGGCGTAAGTGTTTTTGCATTTCATGTTCCGCATTTGCACAGTATTTCATATATTTTTCTAATGCATGTTTAGATGAGAATTCAAGCAGTTCATTGGCATCCTCAGTTCTAAGCAGTTCTGGAAACCCCACCAACAATCAACACAGTACGAATTCACTTCCTCAAACAACTGTTAAATTTGGAAATGAAAATCAACCAGAAAAAGTATCACAAATATTATCTCTTACAAATTCTCAGGCAAACTCTCTGTTGGAGAGAAGAAAATCAAGATTGAGAGAGGTGATCTTTACTTTATGATGTATAACCCCCATTTTGAATCGTCTTCTTTTTAAAGTTCATACTTGATATTTGATGTTTCAGATAACTTATGTTACAGTTTTTCAATTCAACTTAATTTATTAAAAAATTTTTAACTGACTCATTATATTGATATTAATTGCATTATTATTTTTATAAAAACTTTTAATAGTACCTGTTATAATTATTTGTTGGTTCATAATTTATTTTTAATAGTTAGGTATTTTTTTAGCTTGAATAATTCTGATGCTTAAGGAGAGTAATTTCATAATAATATAGTTAAAATAATTTAGATTGGTTTTAAAAGTAAAATGAAATTTAGCATATTCATTATTTTAGTATGTGTGTAATATTGCATCCATGTTGGGGTAAAACTTGCAAGATTAAAAAAGACTCCAAATTTTGATGCCATTGGATATCAAAGGCATGAAAAATGTTCCCGAAATTGGTCAATGAGAATTTATTGAAAATTTGTACAGTATTATAACCTTATTTTTTCCAAGTTGTTATCCTCCTGTATTTAAATATTTGTCCCACTATTAATATAACTGTTGAAACCCCTCCTGGAAACTGTTTTTGGAAAATGCTTTTAGCAGCTTCGTTGCATTTTTTATCTCTTCTGAATCAACAAAATAGTGCTACTTAGCCATGGAGATGGGTTAAAATTTACATGTACAAGATCAGGGAATTCTTAAATGGTAACATTGTGCCTGGTTCTTTATCAGGGAGGGATTTGGGTGGAGCAATGGACTTTCAACAAATATCATTTGTTTCTTATTTTTCTGACCATTTTCATTGATTATGCTTAAGATAATGATTTGAATTTTTTTAAAAAAAATTTAATTATAATATATTTTAAAACATCCTTTATAGTACATACTAATTTAATTAAATTAATAAAGTATTATTCAGGAATTTTATTAGTTTTATTTTATGTAAAATTCTGTATTAATTATGTAGAATTTCATTTAAAACTTTTATATGAATTTAATTTCTATCTTTCATATTTGTCTAGGTTTTAAAAAGTTGTTCAGATGAAGAACTGATTGATTCAGTTTTGCCCATTTTAGCCCAAAAGGTTTCTTTATGGGATTTCTTTCTCAGAAAGTGCGATGAAAAATCTGATGGATTACGAATATTTGAAATGTTGAAGGAATTTGAAAAATTCCTTATAGAAATGCAAAAAATTTCTCATGCTTATTTATCTCCTGCCTCATTTGAAGATCATAGGAAAACAATAATAAATGTAAGAATATTTGTTTTAATTATTTTTCTTTTATTTGCTTTTAATTTTTGGCTGTAAGTAATTGTTATATTTTTTATAGAAATAAATATTTCTGAAATCAAATATTTTATGTGAAAATTTGTTAGAGCCTTAATAATTAAAATATCTAGCTCCTTGTTAGTAAAAATTTGCATTTCTAAAGTTTTTACATGAAGGTAAACTATGAATATAAAAATTCATAGTTTCTCTTCTCAACTGTTTTTATAGAATTAAAATTGCAATACTAGATTATAATCCATTATTCTGCATAAAAATTGATAAGCTTTATTTATATCATATTATAAAAAAAGGAAAGAAATGTAATTTTTTGTATGGAAATAATTGCTGAGAGAGTAAAAGAGGTAAAATTACTGAACATTTACTAATCATAATGGTCACTAAAAGTATAAAAATATTTTCCCTTTAAGATTATGAGTCGGAATAAACTTGTGTGAGATTACCATAGATATATAAATTGTTATTGTATATTAAAAAGTTTCATATTCATATAAGATGTCTATTTAATTTTTTAACTTGACTTTCTTGTTTGGAAATTTTGAGAGAATTAGTAGGCATATATATTGTTGATTTTTAATACCTGTTTAAAATGTTGCTTTGCATTCTCTGTTAAATTTATGTTGTGGAAATACACTGCTAAAAAAAATTAGTGGAGCACATTGCTTCATTGAAGTAGGGCAAATATTTATGCAGGTAACTAACATAAAACAAAAACTTCTAAAAGCAATCTAAAGCAGGGGTCAGCAACCTGTGGCATGTGTGTCACATGTGGCATGCAATACCATTCTCAGTGGCTCTCTGCACTACTTTATAAATTTGTCAATTTTTGAGTGGATGGAAGTTTATAAATTTTTAATGGACCTTATTTACAAGCATCTTGGAAATGATGATCTTGATTAAACTAAAGAGTAGTGAGGGTTGTTTTGACTAACGATTAGCTCGGCTGTGCTTGTGAATAATCTTTACTTATGTGTATTTTTAAACACTGATGATTATGTTTAATTGCTGTTGAAGGTGTGAAGACCTTTGGATATTTACCCTGTGAATATTGCCGCTGAATCCTGTATTTAAAGGATTGGATTTTTGATAATAAATGTGCATCGCTCTTAAAGAACTGTTTATTTTCTTTCTGATTGTTTTGCATAAAATCCGAATATATGTAACAGTTTGGTACTGTTAACAGATCTACGTAACCAAGGTGTTACGTAGATCTGAGTTCGATGATTTTATTTATGCTGTTTATTTTTATGTTAAGAAATATCTTTAAATGATGCAAAATTAATATATAATAAAACTTATCCATATTATTGACCTATATTTTCTAACTCTGCGTGCATTATATGGGGAATCAAATTGTTTCAAAAATTCCTACTGCGAGGCACGCTGAATCATGTTGGTGGATTGGTTTGGTATGCCACTGCTAAAAGGTTGCTGACCCCTCGTCTAAAGTGTATCTGGAAATAGAAGAAGAAAACTTTATATATAAATCAGTATTCATGATGTCAAAAACAAGGAGATGTTTGCAGAAATTGTGATTTCCTAAAAACTTCTGTCTTAATTGTTTCAGTGTTAACATGCAATTAATCATGTTTTGTTAGCATGCACCGCTAAATTTCGATCTTATTTTTTGTGTTATAAATGTGCCTTACATGCCAGATTTTATAGTAGCATTTTTTTAAGAGTAAAACAAGTATTCCTTGAAGTCTTATCGATAACCTCATCATATTGAAAAACATATGTGTGGTTGTCTTATCTATTTGAGGAGGTCATGCACTGCATTAAACATTGCACAAATTATTGCCTTGATACTTCTTGTCATGTTCTTTCCATTGTTTCAAAGAATTAAATCTCCCATGCATTTTTTTGCATCTTATCTTTGTTGCCTTTTTATACATGTATTTTAACAATTAATATATGCACGGCTGTATGCATGGCATCATTGTGTAGTTTGTTTGTTTCTGTAATTTTTTTGTGCTGTGTATTTTACTAGTTTGTGATGAAATTACTTTGATTCCACCACCAAATGTTAACACTGAGTTTTGAAAAATACTTATTTATATTGACTGATTTTTTTTGTTGTATATACATTAATTTTAAATATTCAGATAGCTTCTTCTTAGATCGAAAATGAGTTATGATTGCAACAGCTTTCTTGATTAGCATTTTCAATCTATCATTTGTATTTAATTCTAAGTATATGTAATTTTGTAAAGAACATTGTAATCAAGGATACTCATTTTCACATTTTTAATTCCAATTTCTTTAAATTCATGTAATTTTATTAAACTTTCTAAAATTTTTACCAATGTTACTAATTTAAATTACTATCATAAATATTTATTTCTAAACATTTATATTCATATTTAATTGTTTCTATTTCTTTTAATTCAATTTTATACATTTTATTTCATTAATCCTTGCATTTTTGATTTTTGTTGAATGTATACTGAATGTGATGATATACATATAAGTTAATTTTTTTCTCACCAAATTTCCTCAATTATAAGAATTTTTCAGAGCATCAAAAGATCATTATTTTTTTAATTTAAATTATATCATATCATAATTTAATTTTAAATATGTTTTTGCTTGATCATTGTTCATTATATTTTACATTATTCCTTGTTTTATTTTTTATGTCTCTATAACATTTCTGAGACTGTTCTTATTATCAGTCAAGATATTTTTAAGCTTGTTTATTTATTGTAGTTCATCTTTTAATAAGTTACAATATCAACAAAAATAATATTATTCTATGTATTACGAATTTTTGAAAAACTGTTTAAGAAAGTGCAATCTTTTGGATTATTGTTTTCTATCTGCTTTTATCTTTTTTAAAAGTATTTTCATATGAATAAAAATAATGTTACTTGGATTCATTTGCTAAAAATTACTTTATTGCTCTTAAATTTTGTTGCATTGCTACTTTCTAGACAATGCAACAAATTCTAAATATTTATTAATTATTTTTTATCTACCCTATTCATTTGATTCTTGCTACTTGCATTCAGTAAATTAAATATGTATAATAAAAACTAACAAAATATAATTCTTGTTTTGATCTGTTTTAATCTTTTATAATATTTTTTTGCATACTTTTGATGTATATGTATAAAATGAATCATATGATATATTTGGTGATTCGGTACTTGAGACAAATAATAATACTTTGGACTAGTGGGATCCTATTAAGATCTGATTTTCCAATCCTATTTTTTTTTTTAAAAAAGTTAGTTTTTTGCAAGTTTTGATTGTACACATTTCCATGTTTTATGTAAATTTCTTTGTTTTTATATTAACAAGGTGTTTTAATTTTGTAAAAACATTTTCGTTCAGTGTAGAATTGTCAGAAATGTTATTATTTACATTTCTACTGTCCCCCTCCATTATAGATGTCTTTTTAAGTCACTAATTATTTACATTTATTATTGTATCTTACAGATATCTAGCAAACAAATTGCTGAAGCATTATCATTAGAAAGAGGAGCTTACTTCATAAAAGATTCACTGATTGATGCTTCAAATATAACACTTGAAAAAAATACACTTAATAATATTCACCCTCACTTACCGGATGAAATCATTCAGCCTCATGCAAAACGAAAACGGATTGATCAGAGTGTCGAAGATGTAAGCAATAGACTGCCAGATCAAATACTCAGTGATGTTCATGGAAGTGGTTCCTTAGAATTACCTCTGTCAGATGTCACTTTTACAGGGAATTCAGATTTTCAAAGACAGGACAATCATCACATTTTAAACTCAACTCTTTCTGCAAGTGATTCTCAGAATGATCTTGCATCATCCAAAAGTTTATTTGATCTCAACAGTTCCACAAATGTAACCCCAAGTTCTTTGTCATCAGGTTGTCTCAGTGCTGTAAATTCTGCTAAGTCGCTGAAGGCAAATGTATTTTTCTCTCCAAATGGAGCAGCACAGCTCCATAATTTGCAAATGCAAAAAGTACAATTACTTGGATCGAAATCCCAGCCACAAGTATTAATAAAAAATGGAGATAGAATATCCATAAATGGTTTTACTCTATCTCCTGATCTTAATTTAAGTAACCTGCCTTCTAATAAACCTGTCTGCTTGAATAATACACAAATGGATATTGCTTGTAGTGACTTAGCGGCAAAAACTACTTTTCAGACTTTAAATCTTGGTACAAATATTGATGTTCTAAATCATGAACATCAACAAACCATAGGCATGTGTAACAATCAGATAAATTTAGCTGAAATATCTCATGATAACCAAATAATTGATGCGCAACATAGTACTGTGACGGAAGATGTATCTAAAAGCATTGTTAATTGTTTAACTATGGCTGATGTACCAAATTCCACAGCTGTCATTAGTGAAAGTGAAATTCAAAATTGTTTGCCTCCTGAAATTAGCTCCAACCAAACTGTTCTGGAAGAAACTAGAGAATTTGAGGTAAGAACCTAAATTAGTTTTTATATTTTTAATAAGGAAAACATTTAAAATATATAATCAGAAGGTATTTTGATGAAATTTAAAAACTTCCATGAAAAAAAAAATTAGTAAGAATTTTCTGCTCATATTAAATGTACATTATATTTAATGTGTTTAAAAATGGTGGTATTAACTCCTTCGAGATGAACGTCCCATATACAAGCCAGCATGAAACACTGTCCAAGGCCGAACAATTCAGGGGCAAGCCAGCGTGTTTCTCCCTCTGCAGGCTGAACGACTTGCTCATGCGCCAAGCACCTGGATCATTTTGTAAGCTCAGTTTTTTGGCAATAGATGACATTCTATGTCCATTAGATTTGAGATGCATGGAGATCTGACCTTCTTCTCGAAATCAGAGAAATATTACTCACGTACACATGGTTTTTGTTTTATAAAAATAAGGGGAAGGGAATGTTTTCAAATTGAGTGTTTTATGACTGCCCTTGAAAGGAACATGTGGTTTTTGTTTATAGTGAAGATGAGAGATTTATTTTTGCTAAAGCTTTTGATTTGGGTTTGCAGTCTAGTTTTTAAGGGATAATGAGATTTGGTAGACAAATTTTTTTTTCTTACTTTCTTACTTCAAAGTTAACTTTTACAAATGTGGACGATAAAATGTTTTAAAACGTACTAAAACATAAAGTGGCTAAAGTAAATAAAGTATATTAATACAATATATATAAAGCGTGTGACGTTCATATAATGTACAGAAAAATATTGAACAATGCATTTATATTTCGGTATTTTTATGGATTTAGGCTGAATTATATACACGAAATCCTGCGGGCTGTGAGTGACACTCGCAACGGAAACCTCTTGTCCTGGCGATACACATGCGTTTGCATTCTTCGTCCCAAAAGGGATAAGGAATACTCTGTATCAAAACAGCAAAATTTATAGAAAACTATTATGTTTTAAAATAAAATTCAAACCTGTTTTTTTTTTTAAAAAAAAACATTACACCTTTGTGGTTTGTACAGTGTTGATCTGAGTGACACTCGCAACGGAAACCTCTGGTCCTGGCGATACACACGCGTTTGCATCCTTCGTCCCAAAAGGGATAAGGAATACTCTCTGTATCAAAACAGCAAAATTTATAGAAAACTTTTATGTTTTAAAATAAAATTCAAACCTGTTTTTTTTTAAAAAAAAACATTACACTTTTGTGGTTTGTGCAGTGTTGATCTATTTAACAAAATATTTGAAAATGTTAATTTGAATATAAGAAAAATATTTTTTTTAAATTTTTAAGTTATTGCTGTGAATTCTTGCAATTAATACAGAAAAAAGTCTGTAAAAAAATTAACATTTATTAATTTCTGTTTTTTTATTTATTTCCTTAAATAATATAATTGTTACTTATGAAACTAAAAACATGATAATATTTTAATGTAAAGCACTACATGATCAAAAAAATATTAAGATAGAAGATATAATGATTAAGATTAAGATATAATGTTATTGATTAGTTGGTATATATTATTTCCATGACATTGATGAATTCCAACTAACCCTTTCATGAATCTCAAGAAGCCTTTGAAAAGTTTCTGTGCATTTTTTTTGCTTTAGAAAATATTTAGTAATTGTGCTTTGTGTAGTATCAGATTGGTTACCATGACTTCTTAAATTTGGGGTGATCAATCTTTGGCATGCAACTCATCTTTGGTGATAAATCATTAGTTAATACATAAATACTCATTAGTTTATTATATAAGTTGATGGATTTATAGGAGAACCCCTGCTTCCCGCAGGGAAGCTCAATCTCCAATCATGATGAATTGGATGAGTTACATGAGTTCAGCTTTCACTTAGCCCTTTGCTGCTTAATTAGAAAATATTGTGTTGATAAATAGAATATTTAAATGAAAAAATTAAGGAATTTACTTGGGTGTAGGAATAAATGAGAATTTAAGTGTGGTGTGATTGAATAAATGCATTAGTGTTGTTTTGTTAGGTGTGTGTAATTAAATTAAAGCCTTGTCCACTAGAGCGGACTTTAAGAAAATGGAGGTCGGGGATTCTTTTGGCACAGGGTTACCCGCACCGTCGGAAAACTCGCCTCGTCTGAATTTCGCCCAAAAAGAGCGAGTATTTGAGTGCATTAGCTTGATGATGTGAAGTCCAATCAGGGGGCAGCCTATGGTGACTCTTTGAGAGTGGGTGTGTCATGGTGGAATTGAGTTGGGTGCCGAGGCGATCCCAAAGCTCGCTTCGCTATTGGCCGGCTTACTCTGTTCCCATAGGTCAAGAGTGAGTCCGGTTGATTTTGAATTGGTCGGTAGAATTTTAAGAAAGTGAAAAGAATTTAAATTAAAATGTTACGAGGTCTATTGAATAAAGGATTAATATTATATTTTTCGATACGAGCAATTGCTCGGTTAGTATGATTATCTATATTGTCAAAGAATTTAGTCGCTATTTTTTTGAAAAAGTTTTTTAATGTTTTAAGTTTAAGTGCGAATCTTATTTCGTCGTTTCTAATATACCACAGAGAGTCCGTGATGATTTTAATGATTTTATTTTGCGCTGATTCTAGCATCTTGATATTAGAATAGGCTGCGTGGCCCCAGATTGGACTTGCGTATTGGAGAATTGGTCTGAGAACGAGTTTATAAATAAGCATTTTATTTCTTAAAGATAAGCATGATTTCCATGCAATTAAGGGGAAAACTTTAGCAACGGAAATATTGAAATTTCTACGAATTTGTATTATGTGTTGTTTAAAAGTGAGTCTTTTATCTAGGATTACTCCTAGGTATTTGGTGCTTTTGGACCAGGGTACATGCGTGTTGTGTAAATATAATTTTGGTGGTTCTTTTTTAATGTGGTGTGAGAAGAAGACGGCCTCTGTTTTTGCTACATTAAGAGCAATTTTCCAAGTAGAGAACCAGTCTTCTAGTTTGGCTATGTGTTTGTGTAAAAAGTGAGTAACGAGTTGTAGTTCGTTACTTTGTGCCAGGATCGCCGTGTCATTGGCAAACATGCAAATCGTGGATTGGCTGGTTCTAGGGATATCATTTACATAAATGTTGAACAGAATGGGAGAGATGGAACTGCCCTGAGGCGTTCCAGCGTTAATTTTTCTGTTAGTCGAATGGATATTATTGACTTTGATCGCGAAGGATCTGTTAGTAAGAAAAGAAGAAATTAATTTAATTAAGTGGGGAGGGGTGTTAATTTTGATTAATTTGTAGAGTAGCCCCACATGCCATACTCTATCAAACGCTTTCTGGATATCTAGGAAAACAGCTCTGGTTGATTTCCGGTCACGAAATCCTGTCTTTATATACTCCACCACCCGCAGAAGCTGGTGTGATGTGGAGAGTCTGGCTCGGAAGCCGTGTTGTTGGGGAATTAAGATGTCATTATCGTTGAGATGTTGACAAAGTCTTTTTTGAATAATTTTCTCAGTAATTTTACTGAGAACAGGTAGTATGGATATTGGGCGGAAACTGTCTGGGAGAGTAGGGTCTTTCCCAGGTTTTAGGATCGGAATCACCGAAGCTGTTTTCCAAATTTTTGGGAAGTATCCCACTTTTAGAATATTATTGATAATGTTAGTCAAATAGTTTATTATAGTAGCATCAGAAGCAGCATGATGATTATTAGATGGGGTTTTGAAACCTAAGAAAATACTGTAAAATTTAAATGTATGATAGAAGTTTTCATGACCTCAGAAACCAATTCATGTCTAAATTTATCTCTATAAACACCAAGTTGAGCATATTTGAAACTTTGATCAGGCCTATTGTTTTGTATGGAAGTGAATGTTGGACCCTCAGAAGAAAAGTTACTCATTTTTGAAAGGAAAATCTTTTGACCTATTCAAGAGAACGAGTGGAGAATTCTATACAGTCAGGAAATATGGCAAATATGGTGGGACTAACATTGTGAGAACTGTAAAAGCATCCCGTATTAAGTGGCAGGGCCATCTGTAAAGATATGCTGATTGTTTCTACCAAAAAAGTAACGTTTTTGAATATTGAAGGAACCAGACATAGAGGACGACCACCTACACAATGGTTAGATAATGTTGACAAGGACCTCAAACTAATGGGAATCAACCAATGAAAGGCCATCGTGACTGATAGAATCAACTGGAGGAGGATCGGTGAGTCAGCCTTGGTCTGCAAAAGGCTTTTGAGCCTATGAAAAAGAAATGTATAAACAACTGCTAAAGAAATAAATTTAAAATGCTAGATATTAAATTTGATTGTTATTAGATTAGAATATTGTAATTCTTTTTTTATTTTGTTCATCTATAAATTGTTTAAATTTAAATATTATGTTAAGATCTCCATTTCCTGTGATAAGTAAAACATCTTTATTTCAGTTTTTTTTTCTTCAAAAAAACTTGGTATTTTTTAATAAAAAATATTTAAAAGCTAAAGAAGCTCAATTTTCTGAGTAATTTTTTTTTATTCCATGTGTTTTTAACTATTGTATTTTTACAGAAAAATTTATTTTTTCAAAATTTTGATTTATTTATTTTCAGATTACACCTACTGAAATTATTTCTGAAGTCACAAAACCTTCAGAAGCTTCTCAAGTATTGAGACATTTTGTATTGCCTGATGGACAAGTGATCGGTGTTTGGTCACAGATGGATAGCTCAGAAAAATCTATGAATGAGCAACTTGTTCAGAATTGTTTACCTGGGAATTTAATTATTGTACAAAATCCCGACGGAACTCTTCAAGTGCCTAATAATCAAAACCTTACACTAGAAACTCTGTAGACTTTTGTATCGGTTGATGCAGGGCAAACTACTCAGACCTTTACCACAGTTCATATGTAAATGGTTACATTTTTATTTATTTGCAAAACTTTTATTCACATGTTTTGTATCTACTGTTTTTAGCAATGTATATTTGATGATCATGTTTTTAGATGATATGTGTTTTAATTCATCTTTATAAATATTTATAGAAGAAATAATGTACTTTTTATATTGCATCCAGGGAAAAAAAATCCTTACTCAAAGTTATATCTGTAAGTATGAAATATATTACAGAGTTCAAAAAATTAAATATTTGTTAATTTTTATAATATATATATATACATTGTATAATATTGGCTATAAGTTATTTTTAATATTCATCTGTATTTTATTCCTACTATATTATCTCTGTTTAAAGCAATGTTGCTGATTGAATACACATTTATTTCTTAATGCTATTTTGGAAATTGTTCAGAGTATATTCATTTTTTCACACACACTTGTTATACTTACTATACTGTCCATTATGCTTAACTATTTAGCCACATCTAAGGACACAGTGAAAATTTTTTCATGAGGAAGACATGGTGATTCTCCTACTTTTTAAATATTTCAAAATTAATTTCAAACTTCATTTTTTTTCTTTCTGGATTATAAGAATGTATATGCAAGTACAGGATTTCAAGTATTAATTTTTTTCTGAAAGGATATATATATATAATTATTTATATGAAAAGTGATCTGCTTAAAACTTCAGTATAGTTATCCTTAGGGAAGGGGTTACACAACCCTAATATCCTGATCATCGCTACACCACTGACCTTTGTTTTTGTAGTAATATTTTAAAAATTAATGCAATCAAAATTTATTTGAATTATACCGAATACATAACATTATAAAACTTTATTGAAGCAATTAAATATATTACTGAAAAAAAATATGGGAACACTTTAGGATTATTTTTCTTTGGAAAGTATTCAAGATTTTGCTTGTCATTTTATTAAATTCATTACCTAATGTGACTATTTTTTACTGCAAATAATTCAGCATTCAATTAAATACTGTAATTTTTTATATTTTGTAAAAATACTTTTGTTTTTGGCATCTTTTGCCTTATGATTGATTTTTGATGCATAAATCATTAATAATAATCATTTCCAAGTCCATTATACAAAATGAAAAGTTTTCCTTATAACTTCCTGTCAAATTAACATTTTTTATTTTAATAATAAATTAGTAGTGCTTTGGACCTAAGAAAAGGGCATTATCTTGTATCTTGTTGATGTCTTTACATTTTATGTCATAATTTGATAAGTAAACAAAAGCACCCAGTATTCTGGACATGTATAATGAGAATAGAAACTAGTCTGCATGTTTTTTTACATTATCTGGCATAAAAAGAAATCAAAATTTGGTTCATTTGGGAAATTGTTAGCACAAAGATAAATGTGTATCAGGTCTGAAGATCTAATTGCAAGAGTCAATTTGTTATATGCTTTTATACTTAAATTGAAGTTAATTTATTATAGCATTGACTTCAAGTTTATATGATGCATCTTTTGATGTTAATAATTATAAACAATTAAAGTAAATTTTATTTTTCCTTATGGAAACATTAATATTGATTATATATTGTTTTGAATAGTTTTGTAGAACTTGAAATTCTTTATAAAATTTATTTGAAATTAGTTTTTAGGAAGTATTATTGTGTTATAATAAAAAAGTACGTATAAATTTGTTTTTTATGTATATTAGTCATAATTTTTATTATTGTATGTGTTTCATTTTTAATATATATTTAATTTTTGGTACTTATCAAAATTAAAGGGACCATGGGTAGATGATTGCTTTTCCGAGTTGTTACCAACGTAAACATAGTCAGGGTTATCTGATATGATAAGTTAACTATAAAAGTTTAATTTAATGAGTTTAATCAATTTTATTTATTCATAATATTAACAACCAGTATGTGTTGCGTTAGGTTTCATGGTCCCTATAAAAGATAAGTGCCAATTTTTGTTTGATCTATTGAATTGTTTTTAAAATGTTAATGTGAGCTAGTTGTTTTTAAAAATCATGTTTTCATTTTGCAATATGTTTTAATGTTCATATAGTTTATTAATCGTATTTTTATAAAACTGAAAATTCTCATGTTCATTTAATAGGATCATATAATTCCTACTTAATAACATGGCTATTAAGTTTGTTTTCAAAACTTGCATTTTGATCAGTGTTGTTATATTTCAATTGATTACTAAGTAAAAATTTTTGGGGACTTTTTGACAAAAAGTCATTTAATAATATTTTTTCCCCTTAAAAAGATAAAGTGCATTTTAATAAAAAAATATTGTATTGTTGCTGTTTTGTGCTTTTCTTAATTTAAATTTGAATATTTTTCATACAAATGATTTTTGTTTTTTTCATTTTACGTCGGCAATAAATTTTTCTTCTATTAGATATGAAAATGAATTGTATTGGAAGTATTAATTTTTTTTGTTCATAGGTTTGACAATGTTGACATCCTCTTTTTTACATGTATGCTTTTCCATTAAATTTCCTTGCTTTTTTTTAGAAATTAAAATAAAAATTAATATCTTTTTTAATATGCCAAAATCAACTAATTTAATTTGGGCAATATTACAGTTAACTTATTCTTAATCACTTGATGGAAAAATGGCGGATATATATTAACCTCATGCCATTGATGACCTTTGTCAAATTTCAAAAAAAATTGCAATCTGACTTAGGATGATGTCAAATAGATTACTATAATTCATAACTTTTTTGGCTATTAATTTCTGGCACATAGTTAATATTTGGCAAAAAATCAGTGGCTTGGGTTTGATTTGTAGGTACCAAAAAATATGACAATCATAATTAAGAAGAAAAATCATAGTTACTTCACTCAATAAGATATCCAAGACACTGATTTCATAGTTATTTCAATTGCAAAATGAATGTTTCCAAATTATGAATAGATTTGGCAAAAAAAAAAAAAAAAAAAAAATTTCATTCAGGGTCTTGGTGAAAAACAGCATGAATATAGGCGAGAATTACCTAAATTCGACTGTGTTGACTCTCTCAACACTTAAGATAGTTTTTTTTTTGTCGAAGTAAAATCTATAATCAGTTGTAGCGATTCCTATATAAGCCGGTAACAGCCACTGGACAGGGTGATCACTTTTGTCTAGTGGTCATGTTACGCGGCTACGGATCCGATCGTCGCTTGCTCTATCCACATTGATGATCCTGGCTGAAAAGGAAAACACAAAACCTTCTTATCTGTCGTGGCGCTATCTACTCACAACAAGAGCAATCAAAGTCGTCAGACCCACTTGACGCATCAACCAAAGTCGTCAGACTTACTTGACGCAACAGCAACAACTCACACTCTACACACGCTCTCCATAAAAATTTTCTTGTTCGTTCGCCTATCTACCGACTCTCTGGTAGGGGAGTAGTGTAGCGGTTCCTATATAAAACGGTAACAACCTCCGGACAGGGGTGATCACTTTTGTCTCGTGGTCATGTTACGCGGCTACGGATCCGAGCGTCGCAGGTTCTATCCTCTCCACACATTCCTTCAAATCTAATACCTGCTTTAGCCTCATGGTTGAGGTCATAGACTTACGGCTGGCAAATCAGGAATTCGAGCCACTAAAGACCTGCAGTGTAGGCGGAGTTGATGCATGTTAAATCTTTTGAGGTTCAAAGTCTTGCCATTGGCATGGTGTGGAAGTTCAGAAAAGGGATACCAGCTCAGATATCATCCTTGCCACTTAACCATGGTTCGAAATTACCAGATCATCGCCAGTAGCTTGCTTTATAGTGCCGCGTAAAAAAACACTCTCCTTCCTTCAAATTTATTAGATCTTTAGTAATTGTAAGAAAAAAATATTCTATGAAATATTTTAGGGAATTTGTAACTTTATAATTAATTAAAAAGAATGAAACCTTTCTTTAAAGAAAAGAATGTCACTAAATTGGGTTCGGTCCTAGGAGAGCCCACACCCTTGGCGCGAATTATTTTGGTTGGCGATAATTGCGCCATCTTGGTAACCCTACTTTGACACACTATATATGGTAAACCTAAATATTTCTAGAATTTTCGTATTTTGTCGGCGTGCATTTCAAACTTCGTCATTTTGTTGTTAGGCACCGGGTTGGAAGTATGGCACGTCTTTGAATGAATATATCTTCGAATTTTTTACTTTTTTGAAATCGAAAGGTAAGAAAAATTGATTGAATGGTGTATCAAGGAAGAGATGAGAGGACTGATTGTTTTGAATTATGAATGTCCTAAATGTAATAAGCGAATGGGATTATACGAACGAAAGAGTGCTGTTTTGGATGGATTTGAACGGAGGTGTCGAATAAGTATGTTCAACCATTACCTCGCAAAATATACGGCACTCCCATGGTCATTCACTTAGCATTGCGCCCTTCAAGGCTTTTTTTTTTTAAATCTGCTGTTACGCTGTATCCTGAACTTGGAAAAGATCAGCAGTAAGAAAGTAAGTGCTGCTTTTAAATTTTCATCTTAAATACATCCGATTAATTTCTGCATTGTTTACATATATTTTCATTACGCATCCATTTTTTCCCGCTATATTCACTTGCCGTGATTGTCGGTTTCGCTTGGCTTGACACCTTTTTCGGTTTGTCACCAAGGGTGTGGGCTCTCCTAGGATTTTACCCTGAATTGTTGAGAAACTGAACTCAATTTTCAATTAGGAGTTGATGATAAAAGTATTTGGTGATGCACTGCGAGTAATAACAATAACATGTTTTCTGCTGGGAACTACAGAGTGTTTTTTTTTCCAGGTATAGAAGTTTAAGTTGGCATTACTTTCCAAGATGGCGACCGATTTAACAGCTGTCAAGTGATTTATTCTCAATTTGGTTTGGCAATTCATCATGAATAGACTCACGCCTGAACAACGCTTTCAAATTGTGCAATTTTATTTCCAAAATAATGGTCGATTTTCATAAGCGAATTTTGTTTAGCGATGAAGCGCACTTCTGGTTGAATGGCTACGTCAACAAACAAAACTGCCGCATTTCGAGTGAAGCTAATCGACAAGTGTATGTCGAAACACTGTTACATCCAGAAAAACTGACTGTTTGGTGCGCTTTATGGGCTGGTGGAATCCTTCAAAAACGATGAAGGCCACAACGTTACAGTCAATGGTGATCGGTATAGAGCCATGATTACTAACTTTTTCATTCCTGAATTGAACAATCATGATGTCCAGGAGTTGTGGTTCCAACAAGACGGCGCAACATGTCACACGGCTCGTGCCACAATCGATTTATTGAAAGACACGTTTGGTGACCGCCTAATTTCACGTTTTGGACCTGTGAATCGGCCTCCAAGATCTTGTGATTTAACACCGCTAGACTATTTTCTGTGGGGCTATGTAAAGTCATTGGTCTATGCGGATAAGCCACAAACGCTTGACCATTTGGAAGACAACATTCGCCGTGTTATTGCCGATATGCGGCCACAAATGTTGAAAAAAGTCATCGAAAATTGGATGTCCAGATTGGACTACATCCGAGCCAGCCGTGGCAGTCCTATGCCAGAAATCATATTTAAAATGTAATGCCACAAGATTATCTTTCGAATAAAAAAAATTCATGTCACTCGAATAATACATCGTTGTTTTATTGCAATTTAATGTTCTATACCTCTAAAAAAACACCCTTTATTTGCTCTCATCACTTGCTTCCATATTTCATTATAAATAATCTCTTTCAAATGAAGTTCATTCAAATGACACACAGATTCTCAAAGTATTTTTTTATTATATTCTTGAATAATTTTTGAAAACGTGCCTCAATTTGTAAACCATTGGTTAATTGAACTATTTCGTGGCTCTGCAACATCTGGTATTGATATAATGTGGTACAGAGAGAGAGAATCACTAGATTTACTATGCCTTTTACCTTTTGTTGAAGCGGTAACACGCAGAAGTTTCCAAAACGAATTCAGCAATCTACTGTTTGGACCCAAGTGCATTCATATAAATTTCAGTAACAAATAACTCGGAATGACATTTTTAGTTCATTATTTGCCTGTTTTTAACCTATATTCGTGTTATCTGAAGTGCTTTTCATTTTCATGGCTACTTCGATCTCCAGATCATCTGTTTTTTCTGACCGTAGAACAAACATTTTGAAAGACCTCATATCAAGGACATATTTAATCGTGTTGGGCAAAATAAAGATTATTACATCTCTCTTACTCTGAAATCTGAGAATGGCAAGTGATAGGTCAACATATGACTAAACAACCAAAAGATTTTAACATCTGATCAAAATAAATATAGGCAACACATTTGTTCAAAAAAAGAAATGTATCGTTTTGAGTATCTATCACATATTACAACGTTGTATTGGCCCCAATGCCTACGGTTTAAAAACACTAATTGTAATTAATTTAAAAATCCCCCCCTTCTTTGAAAATTTAATTCTTAAATATTTTGAAAGTTATTAAAAGAAATTTAGTGTGACTACTTTTGGTTATTACACTCAGGAACATTGAAAATAGCGACCCAAGAAGGAAGCTAAGTACAATCGCGAAACTTTGCAAATAAGTACAGCGTGATGTGATATGCAAATGATCCCAGTTTTGTGCCAATACGCATGCTCATACACGCCGAGGTGGTGCTACAATCAGGAAGAGGGTGCTATGTAAGCCAGCGCAAATTCGAAAATTCATTAACGTGACGAATACCCGCCGATTGTAGGAAGACTTTGGTAAGCGAAACATGCCAGGTAAACGTGCTGGAAGACACTTCTCACAGTTAAGCGAGTTTGAGAGAGGCCTGATCATCGGGATGAAAACTGCAGGCTGGTCGACGCGCCGTGTTGCTGGCCAGGTGAATTGTTCGGAGTGTGCCGTTAGAAATTGTTGGGAGCAGTGGACACGAGAAGGTACCCACGCACGGAAAATCGGGTCAGGAGCGAGCAGGAAGACCACGAGGAGAGAGGATCGAAGGCTCGTGCGGCAAGCCCTTGTGGACCCCACAGTGACTCGTTCAACGATACGAGCAGACGTAGGCGTAGCAATTGTTCCACAAACAATTTCCAGACACCTTGCAAAAGCAAATCTTAAATCCAAGCGCCCTTTCCGTGCACTCCCTTTAACACCAGAACATCGGCAACTGCGTATACAGTGGTGCCAAGCCAGATCAATGTGGAATGTCACAGATTGGCAAAAGGTTGTGTTTAGGGATGAATCCCGGTTTGTTTTGGGGACAGATGATAACCGTGTACGGATGTGGAGGCGCCCTGGTGAGCGGTTCAATTCCCCTCACACTGTTCTACGTCACCCTGCCCGCACAGCTGGCGTAATGGTCTAGGGTACTATAGGCTGTGATAGCCGGTCCACTTTAATTGTGATACGTGGAACCTTAACGGACCAACGTTACGTTGATTGTATTCTTCGATCCCATGTAGGATCTTTCCTAAATGGTCTCCCAGGGGCAATTTTCCAGCAAGACAATGCTCGTCCGCATACAGCAAGAGTTGCTCAAGACTTCCTACGTTATTTTCAGACTCTTCCATGGCCGGCCCACTCCCCCGATTTGTCCCCTGTAGAGCACGTGTGGGATCAGCTAAACCGGCAGATGCCATCGTGTCACTCTGTACATGATTTACAGTTGGATCTTCCTCAGGACAACATAAGGTGTCTAATCAACTCAATGCTGGACCGTGTGGCGGCATGTATTGCAGCTAGAGGTGGTTCAACATGCTATTGAAGTTGCCCAGTATATGTGTCGTTGCAACCCTGTATTCGTTTAATTGTCTTGTTTTTGAGATCAAGTGAATCTCTCATCTGTGTCATTATGTGTATTAAATTTCATTTCAATCCGATGCTTTCTTCTTGGGTCGCTATTTTCAATGTTCCTGAGTGTATATGTCCCCAAAATTTCTTTAGAAATACTATTTTGTCTCTTTTAAGAAATATCAAAATTATGACTAATTTTAATTCACCCATTTTATTTTCTCAAATATTTGTGAATTGTATGCTTTACACTTCAGTCAAGAAAAACCTGTACAGAAAATGGAAATTTTTAAGGTACTTAAGTAAAAAAAGTAATTCACACACACTTTCTCTCTTTTTTTACTTCGCAAGTGAATTAGTTTCAGTTTAGCATTTGGCGTTATCAATAGTTAAATCTTAATATTCAAGCTATTCTCAGAAAAGTGTGTTCGAAGATGATGGAATAGAAGGAATCGGTCAAAGGTAAAAAGAAAAATAAATAAATTCTCTCTGCTCTCCTCTCCTGTTTTAAAATGTTATCGTACAATGCTGAAACAAATACTGGTTTATTTTATTTGTGAAATAAGGCAATACAAAACTGAATATTTAAATAGAAAATCTTTGTAAATTTTTTTTTTGTTTTTTTTTGTGAGTTTTTGATTAGTCATTTCTTGACTGCATTTCCAGGCCATAGCCTTTGATGGGCCTCGGTATGACAGATCATTTCGAAAAATATATTCTAAATTTTTTAAAAATTTCCTTATATAAAACATTTTATGATGGATGTGCAATGTTCACACACACACAATCCTTGCCTATTATTAAAACACATTAAGATATTACACGTATTTCACTAATGTGATTAAAAAACAGTCCAGTTGACAACTTTTTGAAAAATACAACCAAAATCAAATAATAAAAATGTCATAATTTTCTTCATAAAAATTTTTTTGTAAATGTTAAATATATGCCAGAAATAAAAAGTATCCACGAAGCTCTGATGTCCCTAAATAATTCATTTGTTTATACTGAAAAGGAATCTGAATATGGATACCTGCAAGCACCAAATTCGTGCAGTGGTGCCATATTTTTTGAAAACCCATGAAAAAATTACGTCCACTAAGACGTTATCAATTGATTTTAAGCAGTGCCCTCTATCGCACCTAAAAGTAGTATTTCTATCCATATGTTTTGTTACAAATAAATAAATAAATAATTTTTGTTTTTTTTAATTTGTCATAAACTAGCTAGGTACTTTTTTAGCACTCTTTATACACTCAGTATTAAAGTAAAGGATATCTATATAAATATCCTTAAAAACACACTTTTATATTTAAAATGATACTTAATTAGTATGCTCATATTTAACCTTTTTTGATGAATTTGAAATCATTTTCTTCAATCGAAACTTTAATTGTAAAGAAAATATCCATTAAGATATGCTTTTTAGTGATCCGTTAAAGATATAGATCATTTAATTCACATAAACTGTTTAGTGTTAATCAAATTAACACTAAACAGTTAATGTGAGTTTGATCTTGACATTTTATCCTAGAAAGCTAATAGAATATACTCCACATGTCAGAAAGCATTGCTTAGCGAAGAAATTGTTTGAAAGACAGGAAAAAAAAATAAAATCGAAGAATCTTCGAGGGAGGGAGAAACAAATAATCCGTAAAGTGTAATTCTGTAATTGACAAATTAAACATTTGTAACTGTAACTGCTAACTTCTGAAGGTTATTGACTTTTACATACATAATGATGTAATTGGATGAAAAAACTATGCTAATCTAGTATTTAGTAATTTCTATCTTATCTTTATGTTTTTTTTTATCAAGTACATTGAGCATAAAATCACTTTTCAGTTCGCTTTGAATAAAAGCTATTGAACTTAAGCAATTTCTTCATTTGATAACACTCATTGTTTTCTCTTTGTAAATTAATATCCGTTTCATTGCTCTGATTTTTTTAAAGAAAGATTTTTAAATTACGAGCAGAAAGCCGCTGTTTTTGCCAATGAATGTGAGATTTTATGGCGCAAAAGCCAAATCTGGCGATACTGCGCCAAACATTTGTGAAAATCTGTGATCTAGACGGGAAAAACCAAAGATAGTAAACCTCTTGGGAAAAGGAAAAGATCACTAGGGTACCTCGGGATTGTGACACCAGTACTCACCTGAAGAAGGTGAGCCCCTGAGGGGGCTGTTTTTGCCAATCTCTCTCATCAAGATTCAAAGTCAAAATATTGGCGGGGCTTAGTTAAAAATTCTTTCAGCAATTTTTTTTCTTCAATTTTGTTTTGTTTTTGCTTTTGTATGCATATATTTTCTTCAAAATCCTTTTTGATAATTTCTAACTTTTTAAAAAGATTGTTTTCGATACATAAAATAGGAACTTATTGAGAATTAGGGATAAATATCGAAACTATTTCTACAGATTAAGAATCTCAGTTTATTATTATCTATCCTTCAAACAGTAACGGTTTATCCACTGGACGCTTAGGACAGGAGCCCGGATAAGCTGGATTTAACCAGATTTTCTGATTATAAATTTCGATCCTCCAGTGCCAAGGGGGCCTGTAGATCTTCTGCGCCTAGGGTCCGAAATTAGCTTAAATCGGCATTGCCAAACGTTTTCTTTGCATACATGAATTCGGAAGCATTTTTGAAATGGATAACAAATGCATTTAAGCATCAATTCAGCTTCAACAGAAGTAAAAAAAAAACATACATTCCTCACTTCATTATAAGCTTAGAGCTCATAAAATGAGGTTTTAAATGTGAAATGATCCAGAAGAAATCCTCCTTTTTCGAAGAAAGAAAGTAAGTTGCTTTAATTTTGCATTAGTGTTGTATCATTTTGTTTAATTTTCTATATGTATATGAATCAGATAGAAATAAAGTGGTGGATCCCCATTCCTTTGAAACAACAAGATATAATAATGTTTTTACTAACATACATCGCTGCATCATAACATCCATTGTCAGTGGATCCCATCTTTAGTCGAACTTTATGGCAATGAAATGGTGGATAGATTGGCAAAGAAGGGCTGTAATCTTCCAACTCCTTCCACATCCGCACTTACCTACCTGGAAATATATTCGTTAAAAAAAATCCCAAAATTTGGTGAGTAGAGGGTGCCTCCCTCTCATCATTAGTATGCGGGTAATAGAACCGGTCTGGCCCTAGCCCTCAAGTGTGACAGATGCTCCCAGACTGCACTGTCTCGTCTTGCCAGTGGTTACACGAAGTGCCTCTCATTCTCAGCGAACAAAAAGATCTTCTCTATCTGTGGAAGGTGTCAAGATCACCAGGATTCCCCCGAATCTGATCTGGATCTCACAAGCAAAGATATCTACACTGATCCCCCTTCTTGTGCTGAACTTTTTGAGAGTCAACCATTTAATTGATGTTGTGACTTCTCTCTCTCTCTCTCTCTCGTCAGACCCTGGAGGATTAGCAACAGCAACAACATTACTTTCAAAGGAGGTGGGTAAGGATCAGGCCTTTTTTCACCCATCGGCAGATGCATATTATATATATACGGTGGCGCACACAAGGAGGGGAGGGTCCTGGGGGTCCGGACCCCCCATAGCCCTTGATTTTTTTTCCGATTGATTATAATTCTAAGTATATAATACGTAAAATTTAATTAAGTATTTGTTATTAATGATTAATTTTATTAATTAATGCTAATTATTAATTCAATAATTAGTTTTTACTGTGTTTTGTTCCCGAAAATCGACAAAATCAAGAGAAGCATGATACAAGAATGGTGAACTTTCGACCCCGGACCCCCCTTGAGAAATTCCTGTGTGCGCTACTGTATATATATATAGTCTTATTCTCTACAAACAAAAACAAAAGATAACATCCAAAAATCACATTCGAAAAACACATAGACAGTAGGAAAATCACACAATGAAGGACACATATGAGCAACCGAGATTGAAAATTATAAAATGGATGCTGCAGTATTATAAACATTGCTGACTTAGGACAGCTAATATATAAAATACTTTATATAAAAGTGGGGTTGAACATGTTTTTTGGCCAGTCAACCTTCCCCCTTTATGTAAATAATACTGAGTAAAAATCTGTTGAAAGTAATGGATAGGAATATCTAAATCCATTACAAGATAGAAGTAACTTACCTAAAAGTTGCACTTAAAAATACAGAGCCAGTGCTAAACCTGAGTGCAATAAATAAGATATTGCGAGATTCTGGACCCTAATGCAGATTTAAATCATGTGAATGGCTGAAATGTAGCACTTAACAAAAGTGTAAAAAGAATGGGAATAAAAATTAATAAGAGAGTTAATATTAAATCTCTTGTTAATATTATCTCTTATTAAAATTAATAAGAGTAATATATATATAATATATATATTGTCACGGAGTTCGAAAGAAGTACACAGTTCAATTAAACAAACAATTAGATTTATTCTAACGCTGGGAGCTCGATACAACACTGGACTGAGAACATGCCCAACTGGCGATGAACTCTGCTTTTATACACTTCGGAATATTCGAGAAATACCCAGTATGCACTATAAAGAATGATCTGGATTCATCTAGAACCTAGAGAAACAATACATTAAAAACGAGAACAAAATTCCAGTCTTTGGATAAATCTGCCGGGGCCGGGATTCGAACCCGAGACCTGAGGAAGTTCAGTCCAACGCTCTGTCAACTCGGCTATCGGGACCTGTAGCAAATTATGCGTGCGGCATTGCTCCCCTCGAAAAAGAAGACAACGCCCCGCTGTCACTTTGTTCAAGGGTCTTTATTCTGGAACGAGTGATGGGTCCTTTGTATGATTCTTTGGGAGGAATATATCCTCGGTTTCGATTTGCTCGGCGGGATCATGGTACGGTTTCATACGCAGTACATGGACAACTTCTCTTAGTTTTCTTTTTCGTGAAGCAGGATCAAAATCGTGTACTGCGTAAGTCACGGCTGATAAACGGCGTAGCACCTGATACGGTCCGAAATACCTTCTTAAGAGTTTTTCGGAGAGACCGACTTTCTCACTGGAGTATAAATCCATACTAGATCTCCGGGAGCGTAGGATACCATTTGGTGTTTGGAATCGTAACGTCGACGATCTTTGTCTTGAGCTCTCAGAGTGTGCACTCGGGCTAGCTGTCGTGATTCTTCGGCTCTGGCTGCTATCTTGGTGATGTTATTGTCATCAAAATCGTTAGGACAGAATGGTAGCATTTATCTAGTGTCGTTTCCGCTTCACGACCATGAAGTAAATAGAACGGCGTAAAACCTGTGGTCTCTTGTTTAGCGGTATTATAAGCGAAGGTTACAAATGGTAGAATTTCATCCCAATTTTTCTGCTCTACATCCACATACATTGACAACATGTCGGCCAAGGTCTTATTGAAGCGCTCCGTCAGTCCATTTGTTTGGGGATGATACGCCGTTGTGAAACGATGATCAATGTTACACAAGTCGACGAGAGAGGAAACAAGTCTGGATCGAAAGACGGCTCCACGATCTGTGATAATTACTCGAGGAGCTCCATGCCTGAGGACAATTTCTTCAAGTAAGAACTTTGCTATTTCGTCGACTTCGGCTGTCGGCAAGGCTTTTGTTATTGCATATCGCGTTGAGTAATCCGTGCAGACTATTATCCATTTGTTTCCATGAGCAGACTTTGGAAATCTCCCAAGGAGATCAATTCCAATGCGATGGAAAGGAGCTATAGCTGGAGGGATGGGAACTAAACGTCCAGGTGGTCGTTGAGGAACGGATTTTCTCCTTTGGCACTCCCGACAATGCATGACATACCGAACGACATTTCGGTACATTCCCGGCCAGTAAAAATCTCTTGCGAATCCTGTCATAAGTTTTCGCGAAACCAAGGTGTCCTGCGGTGGGGGCGTCATGAAAGTGCCTTAGTATGTCTGCTCGTAGATGTTTAGGAATGACTGGTAACCACAACTTTCCATCTGGATCAAAATTCTTCCTGCAAAGGATACCGTCGATGAATCTGAATTCTTCGTTTTTGGATGAGTTGCTCAAAAGTTTTAATTTCGCAAGGTCTTGATCTTTTTCTGTTCCATCGCAAGGTTCATACTTGTCGTGACTGCTAAAAATTTGTCTGGTGTTTCCGTTTCCTCTTCCACTGGATTTCTCGAAGAGCGTCGGCGTCACTATGCTTCTTACCGGTTTTATATTTTACGTCAAAATCATGCTCTTGAAGTCGGAGGGCCCATCTGGCAAGCCTTCCTGAAGGATCCTTTAAATTCATGAGCCAGCACAAGGAATGATGGTCAGTTACCACAGTAAAGTGTTTTCCGAATATGTACGGCCGGAATTTGTTGGTAGCCCATACGATGGCAAGACATTCCCTTTCTGTGGTGGAATAATTCTTTTTCGGCTTTTGTCAGAGTTCTAGAAGCGTATGCTATAACTTTCTCGACATTATTCTGAATTTGTACTAGGACAGCTCCGATACCGTACCCGCTTGCATCAGTATGGATTTCTGTAGAAGCTCTTTCGTCATACATCCCCAATACTGGATCCGAAGTAAGTGCTTTCTTAAGACTGTTAAATGCTTCCACCTCTTCAGGACCCCAATGAAACTCCACGCCACTTTTCAGCAACGACTGCAAAGGTTCGGCGAGATAACAGAAACCTTTAATAAACCTTCTAAAGTATGAACAAAGGCCAAGAAAACTTCGTATGTCATGTATATTCTTTGGAGTGGGAAAATTTCTTACGGCTTTTATTTTGTCGGGATCGGGACGAACGCCATTACTAGATACAAGATGGCCTAGAATTTTACTTCTTGGGCAGCAAAAAGACACTTCTTTGAATTTAATTTAAGACCAGCTTCCTGAAGACATTTTAGAACAAGTCTTAATCGTATAAGATGGTCTTCAAAGTTTCTGAGAACACTATTATGTCATCTAGGTAACAAAGACACATAGTCCATTTAAAATGGCGTAGCAAATTGTCCATCATTCTCTCGAAGGTCGCAGGTGCATTACAGAGACCGAACGGCATGACTTTTTAAACTCGTATAAGCCTTCGGGGGTAATAAATACAGTCTTTTCACGATCCGCTTCGTCTATTTCTATTTGCCAATAACCAGATCGGAGATCCATGGAAGAAAAGAACTTGGCACCTTTCAGACAGTCGAGCGTATCGTCAATACGAGGCAGAGGATAAACGTCTTTTTCGTGACGCTATTCAGCTTGCGATAATCGACGCAAAACGCCACAACTACCGTCTTTTTTCTTACGAGCACAACGGGTGATGACCAAGGACTTTCAGAGGGTTGGACGATACCTTCATCAAGCATTTTCTGAACCTCTTCATGAATGATGCGTTTTCAGTCGGCGAGACTCTGTAGGCTCGTTGGTTGATTGGAGTATGATCATCAGTAAAAATCCTGTGTTTCACATTCGTCTTCGCGGCTGTCGACTTGTCGGTCTTCGTGAAAAGCCCAGAAAATTTCCGGAGTAGTTCGGATAGCTTGTTTCTCTGTTCGTCACTTAACTCGGGTGACATCATTAACGAACAATTCATCTGTGACTCCGAAGTTTCTTGCTGGTCATCCAAGCAACCCGATGTGTCGGAAATAACACATAGATGCCCTTCATTTAGTGGTTCAGCTTGGCCTATGCACATTCCTCTAGGGATGATTTGGTTTCGGAACTGCAGGTTGGTAACCCAGGCATCACTTTTCCGTTACGATATGTGGATACCATGGACGGTGTAGCAATATTTTTCTCGAAGAGCAAATGTTTGCTGCCGTCTAGAACTACATTTATGTCTCCTCGGGTTTGATATCCTGATACTGTTATTCTAGTTAAAGAATGCGGCTTAAGTGTATAGTCTCTGGTGGCATACAAATTCCAGGCGTCAGGCGCTGTGGAGTCTCGACAGATGTCTTCTAGAACAAGTTCATTTTGTCCACAGTCTATAACGGCTTGAGACGCCTCTAAAAAGTCCCATCCTAGGATGACGTCATGGCTACAATGTGATAAAACAATAAATTCAAAAGGCAGTTCTCGATTGTTTATACGGACACGTAAAACACATTTCCCTATCGGCCGAACAAAATTTCCATCCGCAACTTTCAGCATAACGCTCTTGGCATCAGCAAACAGAACTTTCTTTAAAAATCGGCGATAATTATCGGATATGAGAGAAAACGATGCCCCAGAATCTACTAGAGCACGTATCGGCTTCTTATCTATTATTACGTCTAGTTGGTTACCAGTCATCTTGGCGGTCGACGGAGGATTTCCAGTACACGCGGCCTCACCTCCTTGGAAGGTCGCTCTCTTTAGTTTTCCTCGCTCCTACGGCCTGGCGACTGACTGGATCGGCGATATGGCGACGGGGATCTGTAACGACGTATTGGGGATCGGCCTCTCGTGGGACTTGGCGTAAAACGGCGAGAAGAGTTTGGTCGGCGTATTTCTTCTTCAGTGCCAACGTCGTCGAAGTTCCGTCGGCGGTTTCGAGAGTTGTCAAAGACAGCCTTTCTCTCTCGGCAGTAGCGCATTACATGTCCAGGACGTCCGCAGTGGAAACAAACAGGTCTGTTGTCAGCTGTTCTCCACACATCTGTTTTCTTGGTTCAGGTGGGAATTTCTGAACAGGAGCTCTGTATTTCCTGGTTACAGCGGCGTATGTTGGTCGTGGTCTAGTTTCTGTAGGTTTTGTTGACACTGGGGCCAAAACCCTTTCAACTCGTCTTGAACGATCTCTTCTAAGGATTGGGGATCGGAGTCAAAGATTCTTGCGTCTGGTTAACTAGTCGATGGACTTCTTCTCGTACGATTGTGCGAATAAGAGAGACCAAATTAGTCTCATCCGTCAGGGATGCAACCGGTACGACGTTTGGAAGCCTTTCAAATCTCGGTCGACCAACTCTCTTCTGCTTCATATCTTCGATATAGTTGCACCATTTGATAAAACTTGCTGTGTCGTTGATTTCTCTCGTCAACAGGGCCTGATAAATATCCTCAGCAACACCTTTCATTAGGTGTGACACTTTTTCGTCTTCTCTCATCAGAGGATTTACCTCTTGGCAAAGTCCTAATACACTTTGTATGTAGGACTGTGTACTCTCGCCTGAACGCTGTGGGCTCGGCATTTTAGTTGTTCTTCTGCCCTTCTGGTATATTTTTGACGGTCACCGAAAAGTCCACTTAGTCCATTTTTAAACGCTTCCCAGGAATCTAAGGCGTCTTCGTTGTTGACATACCACTGTCTCGCATTACCGTCAAGAAAGAAATAAACGTTAGCCAGGCACATCATGTCATCCCACTTGTTAAAGTTGGCTACTCGATCGTACTCTTTAAGCCATTTGAGAGGGTCTTCCCCAGGCGCTCCTCGGAAGGTCGAGGGGCTCCTCCATTGCTGTAACGAAGGTGTTACTACAGCGGGCTTGGCTTCTTGCTCGGTCGGCATTTTTGTCCTCTTCCTACTATTTTCTTTTAACAGTCCGAATTCGGGGGATAATCCTCTTAACCGGAGGCTCCTGCGAAGGTTGTCGCTATTATCCACGTTTGACGTAATTGTACCCCGCGCCTCCACCAAACTTGTCACGGAGTTCGAAAGAAGTACACAGTTCAATTAAACAAACAATTAGATTTATTCTAACGCTGGGAGCTCGATACAACTCTGGACTGAGAACATGCCCAACTGGCGATGAACTCTGCTTTTATACACTTCGGAATATTCGAGAAATACCCAGTATGCACTATAAAGAATGATCTGGATTCATCTAGAACCTAGAGAAACAATACATTAAAAACGAGAACAAAATTCCAGTCTTTGGATAAATCTGCCGGGGCCGGGATTCGAACCCGAGACCTGAGGAAGTTCAGTCCAACGCTCTGTCAACTCGGCTATCGGGACCTGTAGCAAATTATGCGTGCGGCAATATATATATACAGGGTGATTATAAAAAAACTTTGCCAACATCTGCACTTCTAGCGCCTGTTCTATTTAACCGATCAAGATGATATTTCAAATATAGTTCTTTTGAGATATGCGCTCGAGATTCTGTGAATGGCAACAAAGTGGCGCTCGCGGTTACGGTTATAGTGACAGAAACTCGAAATTTTCGAATGGCAACGCCTACGTTTTACCATCGCAAAATGTTCAGCACATGCGAAAACCCTAAATAGCGTTGAAACGGCACCGATATGTCCGAAAACCGACGTGTTATACACATACAAACAGTTCTTCAAGGCGCACGGAGGAATAACGCATACGACAGAGACAAGACACTGCTCAATGATGAGAACACACAGAGAAAAAAAATCTGTATTAATTTCAAACATTTTCCACATGAGTGCCATCACAGGCAATTACGCATTGCATGCGGGAGACGGTGGACAATATCGCTGCACGCAACATGGCACGAGGGATGTTTCTAATCTCACGCCGTATAGAATCCTTTAAGTCCGACAATGTTTGAGGATTGCACAGATAAACTGTGGATTTGAGATAGCCCCAAAACCAGAAATCCGTAGGCGTCAGATCTGGGAATCGCGCAGGCCACGGAAAAGGATAATAGCGTGAGATGATGCGATCACCAAAATGCTGATCCAGGAGCCTTTTAACAGACCTCGCTATATGTGGAGGTGCGCCATCTTGCATCAAACAATGTCATTGAGTGCATTCCGCCGACGCAACTCCGGTAAGACATAATTTTTCAGCATGGCTGCATACCGAGAGCCCGTTACAGAACATGTTGCAGGGCCAGTCGGGGTCGTTTCCTCAAAGAAGAACGGGCACAGAACAAATGTAGCTGTAATGCCGCACCACACAGTCACTTTGGCGTCAAATAATGGTACTGGCGCCACAGCGTGAGGATTCGTCTCTCCCCAGTGCACACAATTCTTTGTGTTAATGCTGCCATTTAAGGTGAAATGCGCCTCGTCCGTCCATAGTATGCGAAGTGGCCAGTCGTTATCCGCATCATATCGTAACAAAAATTCATTTGCGAAGTCAGACGTTGTTGTGGGTCACCCGGCTCCAACATCTGGACGCGCTTGAACCGATAGGGAAACATGTGAAGTACCGAGCGCAAAAGCTTGCGGACCGTTGAGTTCGGAATATCCAACACGCGCGCTATGCCTCTTACGGTTTCTGTGTGTCCTGCAGTCACTGTATGGTGCACTTCCATGACAACGTCCTCAGAAACAGTTGGCCGTCCGGAGCGAGGTTTGTTACAGGTGCAGCCTGTATCTTCGAATTTCCGCACTAAATCACGCAGAGCTTGCAGAGTACCTGGGCCGCGTCGTTGTCGATGATTGCGGTGATACACACGCAAGGCTTCCGCAGCGTTCATCCCATTTTGGTAATAGAGTTTGATCAATTCACCGCGAACTTTCCCAGGAAGAACCATATCGTCGGCATGTGCGAGTTCCCGAATGACGACTTCGCATACCCGCTTGGTATTTTATAGGTTTCCTACGCTGAATATCTGGCGACCGGCGTTCTGTGATTGGTATCTTGACTCTGTCATATGCAAATTTATTGCGTGCGCCCAGATCGTGTTTTATTGGCCGGTTTTCAGAACTCTTTTTGTGTTTGCATAACACGTCCGTTTGTAGACATATCGGTACCGTTTTAACGCTATTTAGGGTTTTCGCATGTGCTGAACATTTTGCGATGGTAAAAGTGGGTGTTGCCATTCGAAAATTTCGAGTTTCTGTCACTATAACTGTAACCGCGAGGGCCACTGTGTTGCCATTCACAGAATTTCGAGCGCATATCTCAAAAGAACTTTATTTGAAATATCATCTTGATCGGTTAAATAGAACGGACGCTTGAAGTGCAGATGTTGGCAAAGTTTTTTTATAATCACCCTGTATATATATATATATATATATATATATATATATATATATATATATATATATATATATATATATATATATATATATATGTATATATATATTAACACTGATGCTCAGTCGAAATGAAAATGTTAGGTGTTTTTTAAAAAAATTATTTTGTTAAATAGAGAAAACAGGGGGGAAAATAGCAATGTTAAACTATTTGCAACAAAATGTTTTCGATTATGTTTTCTTCAGGCTTTCACTAGCTGAATCGTTACTGAACCCCCCATTGGCAGCGTCTTGAAGTGTATCAGCATTTCCAAGACTTGGGGCATTTGTCTTAGTGTGATTTTGGCGCCAGTATCCCAAGTACTAAAATACAGATGCAACCAGTGTCACCAGATGGTGCGATTTTTCGCGAATTTTGCTACTTTTTAAAAAACTCTCCACTACTTTTTTTTTATCCTATTGCTACTTCGTGAATTTTATGCAACTTCACTTGAAGATCCCGCTACTTTGGGATACTTTCAACCATACATAAAAGTATTAGAACAAGTTTAAAAAAAATAGTGACCTTAGTCTCTAAAGAAAACACGAACTTGCAGTATGTTTTACCACTCCGAAACGACACGAAACGCTGTAATTTCTCCCCCCTCGCCACTGCCAAGTATCAGAGTCTATCTGTGCAGGACTGCCTTATTTTGCCACTCTTTTTCCACTGCAAGTGGTAGAAAAAAAATAAATGATGGGATTCGTTCTAATCCCGATAGAAGCATGAAAAATGAAACACGTAATATTCTTTAAAAATAGGCTTGGAGAGAATTTCTACATAAATATTAAACTAGAAAAGTAATTGTGAAAGGACAAATTCTTACAGAACTAAGTATATTGTATAATTATCATCAACGGTACTGCATTGAATTAAAGAATAAAAATCTATTTTTTAAGTAACTTACATTGCATCACTGAAATAGAAAAATTGCCTTAAATGACAAAAGTAAGCACTCGTCATCTAGAGAGATTATGTGATAAAAATCTGATTAAATCCCTTTTGAAAGTTTTTTTACTTAGATTCAGTGGCTCGGACCACCTCGCATTGCGGGTGACCCAGGGATTCTAGGAGGCTCAAAGCCTGACTGATGCCAAGAACATATTAGGGCTTGGGGTTCTAAAACTGACTTTGCAAATGGTCGTAATATTCTTCGTTGCGCCACACTGCCTGAATTCCTCTCTTTCCAATCAACTACTTCTCTTACTATCCCTTCACTTAAATAAATAGAAGGATAGAATTTTAAATATTGTTGAATTACAGCTGCCAATTTTAGCAGAATTTGAGTGGATTGATTTGCTCTTTCTAAATGATCAAGTTACTGAATGCATTTTTGAATCCATTTGTAAGAGATTTAGCAATATTTGCTTTAAAGCCTTACAACCTACCAATAAGTAATGCCACTGTAGAAAGGGCATTTTCCAGAGTGATGTCAAAAAAGATAAAATTAAGGAATCGAATGTGCCTCGAACTGTTTGAGTCATTCTTAAAATCAAAATCACTTTGGAAGAGTGAGGGACTTGCTACAAATTCCATTCGCATTAAAATTAATTACATTCCATCGCTACAAATGCTTCAATACAATTTAGAAATTTGTAAAAAAGACAAAGCAGATCACGATATTTAGCAGGAAGAATTTGAATGTATTTTAAATGAATTAAATAATTTAAGCATTTTAACGTATGGTAGAACCCCTCAGTATAGAGGGCGCTGCTTGTAAAAACATGCTTTGTTTACACCAGAGATCTTCTGTATGTGACCGAGTGCAGACGCACTCCATATTCCATTAAACTTATTATTTAATCTTACACGTGTCTTCGATGATTTATTGAATTAAATTGAGTCTAACGATTGTGATGATATGAGCGTTGATTGGTATAAAAGCATTCTACCACTGATGAACTGAACCATTGATGATCGTAACAACGTGTGTAGTTTTACAAAATTAAAAAAATTATATTTATGAATTTCAAGAGAAAATCGATTCGCGCTACTTTTTACTACTTTTTTTCCCTCTTCGTGCTACTTTGCTACATAAGTTTCTGGCAACTCTGGATGCAACACGTGCACAGCAGCCAACAACTCTAGCACCAGCTTTGCACTGTCAATACGATTCAATGTTTGGATTATGACTCATACCAGGTCTTATCCATATGTTATATACTTTTGAACATGTGTGTCAAAATCTCGACTAGAGTCAAACAACTGAAGAATCTTCTCGATTTACGTAAAGAGAGTATAACCCCGATTGATTAAGGTATTCGTGAGTGTACGATCGGCTTTGCTTCAGCTGATATATCACAAGAGTTAAATATCGTAGCTGCTTCCAAATTAATCGTGGAAAATCTGGAAGATCAAAGTCACCCAAAATATCGCTCTTTTTCTTGCCCAGCCGTTTTCTTCAACTATTTGTTGTAAGTAATTAGGCTTCTTCACTAAATCTAGCCTTCGTTGAGCAATTGCATTGTCGTCCTCAATATTGTTAAGTCTTGCTGGAAGGAAAGCATTAAAAATTGCACAGACAATTTTAACATTATCTCCAATATATGGTATTTAGACATTTGGGATAATATTGCTTAAAACTCTACACTTCTTGAGATGGCCATTTACTGCTTCAAATACCCAACGAATCGATGTCACCAAACGTGTCTTGTTAGCCTCTTTTATAGACAAATGGGCTTGTTTGTCCAGGAATAAAGGCATTTTAAGTAAAGGGTATTTTTTTAGAAGTATAGAACTTTAAATTGCAATAAAACAACGATGTATTATTCGATTGACATGAATTTTTTTTTATTCGAAAGATAATCTTGTGGCATTACATTTAAAATATGATTTCTGGCATATGACTGCCACGGCTGGCTCGGATGTAGTCCAATCTGGACGTCCAATTTTCGATGACTTTTTTCAACATTTGTGGCCGCATATCGGCAATAACACGGCGAATGTTGTCTTCCAAATGGTCAAGCGTTTGTGGCTTATCCGCATAGACCAATGACTTTACATAGCCCCACAGAAAATAGTCTAGCGGTGTTAAATCACAAGATCTTGGAGGCCGATTCACAGGTCCAAAACGTGAAATTAGGCGGTCACCCAACGTGTCTTTCAATCAATCGATTGTGGCACGAGCTGTGTGACATGTTGCGCCGTCTTGTTGGAACCACAGCTCCTGGACATCATGATTGTTCAATTCAGGAATGAAAAAGTTAGTAATCATGGCTCTATACCGATCACCATTGACTGTAACGTTGTGGCCTTCATCGTTTTTGAAGAAGGATTCCACCAGCCCAAAAAGCGCACCAAACAGTCAGTTTTTCTGGATGTAACGGGGTTTCGACATACACTTGTGGATTAGCTTCACTCCAAATGCAGCAGTTTTGTTTGTTGACGTAGCCATTCAAGCAGAAGTGCGCTTCATCGCTAAACAAAATTCGCTTATGAAAATCGACATTATTTTGGAAATAAAATTGCACAATTTGAAAGCGTTGTTCAGGCGTGAGTCTATTCATGATGAATTGCCAAACTAAACTGAGAATAAATCACTTGACAGCTGTTAAATCGGTCGCGATGTTGGAAAGTAATGCCAACTTAAACTTCTATATTTGAAAAAAAAACACACTCTTTACTACGTCCATTACTTCTAAAAGCTCCAAAAAAATCTGATTCGTGGACAAGCTATTATTTGGTTTCGTATCACATCAACGCGCTCGATGCACCAAAACAAATGAATGTCAGTAAAAGCCTTATTATTGCAGTATTTGAGAGACCCCTAAATATAGGGGTGCTTAAAGCGCTTTAACAGTTTTTTTAAATGAAAGTTAGAAAAAGCGCTTAAAATAACAGAACTGAATGAATTTGCCAAGTTTGATAACTTTTTTTATGTGACTAGCTATTTTTTTCCTTACTATTTTAGAATAAAAGTAAAGATCAGTACCTAAAGTTCACATAAATATAAAAATATATAATTCCAATAAATACTTTGAATTTTCATAATTATGATGGGCGAAAAAAAGGTCTATCTTTACCCACCTCCTTTGCTTGTATTTCTTTAAAACTTAAAATAATATACAAATATTTTGACCTTAATTAAAATTAAGTGATGACTTACGGTTATTTATTTGTAAAGCGTTGTAATAAAAATAATATTAAGTTTAATGAAATATTTTTTGTAAGTTTTTACTCTCACTGAATAAAACAAACGAACTTTTACTTTTTTACTAGCTCGAATGTACCACCAATTCCAAAAACATGTCCAGCTATTATTGCGATTCAAAGACACACATTTTTATATGTTTCTAATATAAAAACATTATTTTACTAGTTCATAAATTTAGATAACAGTTTAATTAAAATTTTCAAACTCTAGTAGAATATTTGCCAACTATATATTCGAGTACATATGAAATATTATTTAACTTAATGTGTGTAAGAAAACTTTGTGTAACAATACATTAGACATTTTTTTTGCTTTAATAAGGTTTGAAAAGGGGGGACCTCTTCATGTGACATGACCTTTTATATAACATTTTCACTCTAATATGGTTTGAAAAATAGATAAATCCCGGGCAAGTTTTAGAAGCAAAATTAGAGAAAAAACGAGATACCATCTTTAAATAAAATTTTTTAAAGAATTCCAGAGCACAACATATCTCACTGGAAAATTTTCATTTAAACGTGTATAGCATATCATATTTGTCTGTAAGAAAAACTGAAATTTATTAAGCTTTGGTTTATTTTTTTCCGTGAAATATTATTACATTTTAAAACTTCTTTTCGTGTGTGTTTAATATATGCTATTATGTAATACTTTTGAAGGAAAAAATTTCTAAAAAAATATATTTCCTCTAATTATAATTCTATAATGATCTAACGTCTTTTAATTTTTTTGGAACCTGATTCTTATTAGTTCTTTGTTTCGCAACATACGAATTTGCATAACAGGGCTTCTTAGGAAAGTAACAACCGTGATTTATTGGTTAATTTCTATGAAAATTAATGATTTTAATAAAATAGATTTCTCTCAGCTCAATTGATAATAAAAAGATATGAATACACTATTTTTAAAACAAGGATTTTTCTCAGTGATTCATAATAAATGCCACGGCTGGCTCGGATGTAGTCCAATCTGGACGTCCAATTTTCGATGACTTTTTCCAATATTTGTGGCCGTATATCAGCAATAACACGGCGAATGTTGTCTTCCAAATGGTCAAGCGTTTGTGGCTTATCCGCATAGACCAATGACTTTACATAGCCCCACAGAAAATAGTCTAGCGGTGTTAAATCACAAGATCTTGGAGGCCAATTCACAGGTCCAAAACGTGAAATTAGGCGGTCACCCAACGTGTCTTTCAATCAATCGATTGTGGCACGAGCTGTGTGACATGTTGCGCCGTCTTGTTGGAACCACAGCTCCTGGACATCATGATTGTTCAATTCAGGAATGAAAAAGTTAGTAATCATGGCTCTATACCGATCACCATTGACTGTAACGTTGTGGCCTTCATCGTTTTTGAAGAAGGATTCCACCAGCCCATAAAGCGCACCAAACAGTCAAGTTTTTCTGGATGTAACGGTGTTTCGACATACACTTGTGGATTAGCTTCACTCCAAATGCGGCAGTTTTGTTTGTTGACGTAGCCATTCAACCAGAAGTGCGCTTCATCGCTAAACAAAATTCGCTTATGAAAATCGGGAACAACGGCAATCTCGTTTTGGGCCCATTCGACGAATCTACGCCTTGCTTGATGATCGTTTTGATGAATTGCCAAACCAAACTGAGAATAAATAACTTGACAGCTGTTAAATCGGTTTCCATCTTGGAAAGTAATGCCAACTTAAACTTCTATACCTGGAAAAAAACACGCTTTATTACTTTAAATTATATTTTATGAAGAAATTTAATGAGTTTCATTTCAGAATAAATTCTCTAAATAAAACTTTATTTCATGGTTTGTTATTGTTAATATATTGAGTGATATTTATATCAGGAGCACTCAAACTATACTATTTCTAAAGTTCTTAGTCCGACTAATTGCTGACATACATGTGATTTATGCTTTTTTTATTCTATTTTTATTCTATTTTATTATATTTATATGACTTTAATTAAATTCTTTCATTTTTACTTCATTCAGTGAACCTACATTCATTTTCCAATAGTTATGCAAACAGATTACGAATTACGGTGAACTGCACCTTCTGTATAATTAAGTTCACCTCTTTGCATGTGACGAATCTATACGCGTTTCTTCAATTAATCCTCTTGGAAAATCCTTGGGCTATTAAATCGCGTTATTCACAACCAACCCTTCGGAAGATGAGAATCGTGATATTTAAATTAACTTACAGCAGAATGTCGTTTATCCGAATCAATTGGGACCAGACACCCTTCGGATACGCGATTGTTCGGATAACCGAAAACCGAATGCGATCCATGTAGTATATGAAACCGGACACTATACGAATATTAAAAATCGTCACATTGCTTGAAGAAAAAGCAAAATAGGTGCAAAATGTCGCAATTTTGAATTCGAAACCATAGCAGTTCTCAACTCAACAAAAGAGCACGTACACACGCCCTCACTTGGAAACCTCACATGCACTGACTTAATATTCCACGCAGATGTTTATCAAATCACACAACTAAAATCCCCCAAATATCCCTGACCTTGGGTTTACCCGTCACTTTTGGTCTCACGCGAAACAACTGTTGAGTATTGCATTGTTCGAAAACGTATTCATATACAGTACATGTAGTTGACAAAAAAAAAAACTGGTCCGGATATTTGACGCTCCAGATAATAAACGTTCGGATAAACGACGTTCTCTGTTTTATAAATAGGCGAGGTTTTCTAGCTTGTAGAAAGAGTAGGAGAGAAGATATACTAGAGTCAGGTGAGATTGATACTGAAGATATAACATCAGAATTATAGTGATTTGATTCTTATTACGAGGAAACTTTAAAGTGACGATTTTTCACTAGGATTGATTTGATATTAGATTAAATCGGATGGTATGTTAGATACTCTTTATTAAGGTAAGGATCAGGTTTGATAGTCTCCTATTTGTTCGCGTTTTACCGTCGTTGTTCCCCTTTCGTGGTTAACATTGAGACATTCTCTTACTATTATTAGTTGAAATTGTGTCTGTTCTTTGTGTGGTAAATAGATAGATTAATTGGATCATATTGAGCGTTTTTTCCCCTCCCCCCACACATCTAGGTGCCAGAGAGACAGGTCCGAGTCTCTCAGAAGCATTTAATAAGAATTGTAAGTTATGGCAGAATTTCTTCAATTACATTTAAGTTAATGTCCATAGATGGTCAGTGGCGTAACGGAGAATATTAGCCATCCCCCTGCAAAGTCAGGTTTTGTGCGCCAAGCCTAAATACGTACTTGGCGCCAGTATGGATTTGGGCTCCCTCTACGTTACGCCACTGCAGATGGTACTAGAGATTCATGAAACGTATTTTCAACTCGTGGGTTGAGAGAAGCAATGAGAAAAAGAGAAGATAAGGAAATATTATTGGAGGGAATAAAATGTAAGTTACAACAGCCAGGGGTGGCTCTACGGCCGGACAAACCGGACCCCTGCCCAGGGCGGCATTTGGATTGAATTTGAAAAAAAAAATTTTTTTTATTACAAAATTTTTTATATATTTTCTGAAATACTATTGGGTGTGAATTTGGTATTTCATTTATTGTATCTTACTTCCTTATTTTATACTCTGTTTGTTTAATGGCAGAGTACTTTTATGTTGAAACTTCAGAATTCGTTGCGGGATTATATGTTGAAACGTGAAATTTGATAAGTTTGCACATCTTTCTCTAACAACTTTCTCCCCATCCCAGAGTAGGGTCACGACGGACATTCCTTTAGAAGAAATTGGTATGCTGAAATGGTTGATTTCTTCTTTACATTTTACTCGTTTGAATTAATAACGTATAACTTATTTCGAATTATTTTGTATTTGGCTTCAAATAATTTATATATATATATATATATATATATATATATATATATATATATACATATATATATATTTACATTAACTTCGGGAAATGAATATATGTTCGTTACGAGGGAAGATCAAAGAAAATATTGAAATGGTTTGACAAAAACTTTCAAAGATATAATGAATTCAATTTTTAAAAATACAAAGAATTTCTCTTAAAATTATCATTGAATTGTCGTATACTCACGTGAAAAATACATTTTTTAACCAATCGATAGTTCTATTACTGGAACTTGTATGCAATCAAAAACCCGCAAAATCATTGAAAATAATATCAAATTATGCAAAATTTTAAAATGATTAATTGATCGTAATCTTTGTCTAAAAATATTTAACCTAAACAATTGACATTGATTTCCATCTTGGCATATTTTAGGGATCAAACGATTCTGAAGTATGACAACTTTTGAAGTATTCGATCCTCAAAATTCCTTAAAACTGCACTATACTTTTTAGCATGCATATTAAAGTGTTTTAAAATTAATAATATTGTAATTCGTAAAAGAAGCCAAAGTTTATTCTACAGAGATGCCTTTTTTCATAACCACTCAAGTGATTAAAAAGATCTCCAGATGAATGGAATGAATGAATTATCTCGAAAATATACAAAAATTAAATACGTATTTTATTCATAACCACTCAAGTGATTAAAAAGATCTCCAGATGAATGGAATGAATGAATTATCTCGAAAATATATACAAAAATTAAATACGTATAAGTTAAACCAGCGTCGATATTACGCGTATTCTTTTCTCCGTCTGATCTAAATATTTAGAACAATTATAAAAGATGCCAACTGAAGTAACATAACTTTAACAGCAAAAAATTGCATTCATCAGAAAATAAATTAAGTAATCAGTTAAATTAGAATTGCATGAATTATATATATATATATATATATATATATATATATATATATATATATATATATATATATATATATATATATATATATATATATATATAATATTGAATTAAAGCAAAGATAATACGGTAGAAAACTTTCAACCTAAAGAATATCTATAACTACAATATAATTTAAATAGCCAATTAAAAATTAATTCAAAATAAAGAAAAGAAGTTTAAATAGAACTTAATATTGTATGATAATTAACAGTTTTGCTTAACAATATTGAAAAATGCTGTACTCGTCAAAATGAATACAAGGAATGAGATTTTGTTCTTAAGGGATTTAAGTCCAAGTGTTCTCAATGAAATCCCGTGAATGTGTTTGGTAACATTCAATTCAATTTTAACTATGCTCCTAATACTTTACTGTTCTATTAAATTGTATTAGTTTTTATGTATAAAATAGTCAACTTATAATCTTTGGAATAAAACATGCAAAAAAACCATATTTCAATATTAGATTTTTTATTGCCATTGGTGAAAGAACTTAATCGTCTGCGCAACTGGAAATTCTATGCTTGCATTTCGTCAATTATGATTTATCTATTCGAAAAGAACAGAAGTCAATACTGCGGAGAACAAATGGCATCGAAGTGGCAGTTTTTGATTCTTAATTTAAGAAACGAGGAAAGTTTGGTTCCTAACAATATTTGAGTTTTCCATTGCATGCAAATGGCAAAATATTGCTTTTGTCAGTTGGTATATGCTTATATTTTGGTACTTCTGTTTCAGAACTTTGCTCTGGCAGACCATTTCAAAAGTAAGAAATGTTCTTTTTTAAATTCATTTTTTCAAAAATTATAAAGTTGTTTTGAAATTTCAGATAGCATGGATGTTTTTGCTTTTGAATATTCTGTTGCTTTTTTAATATTGAACTAGTTTGAACTTTATAAAACATGTAATTGATTGTGCATGGGTATTCTGGGTTATTGCAGTTTTAGGCATCGTATTCTATGGAATCTTTTCTGCTGAAAATTATGCTAAAGTATATTTAAAAATGTCTTTTTCTATTTAGCTTTCTAGTATAAGTGTTAGTTATTTTGTTTCAAGAAAAGAGTTGAAAAATTTCAAATTACAAAAAAATTAAGTTTTAAGGAGAGTTTTCAGATTAAAAAAAATTAAATTTAGGAGAAAATATTGAAATTGTGAAGAAATAGTATCAATAATTAATTATTGTTAGTAATTTAAGCTTTTCGAATCAAAATATTGGTCAGTTATTGCATCCTTCTTTTTATTAAGATATTTATTTCTTTTAGATGGTCCTTTTTTGATTACATTGTGTTTTTGTGTTAAAAAATTTTATTTAGTATTTAAATTAAGTTTTGTGATTTAAATTACTTTCAGAGCTACGAAGTTTAAAATCATACTAGCCACATGGCCCAGCGTTGCACGGGCTTTCTCTTTCCCTTATGACGTCAGCATTTCTGTGTGTGTGTGATTTCTATAGTTATGTCCTTAAATTTCCCTTTTTTGAAATTTGTTCCACTTATTTTCGATTTAAGAAAGGTTTCTTTTCCCCCTCAATCTTCGTACAGATTACGGATAATATTGCTCTACAAACGGAAAAAAGTTTCGTGAGATTAATTTTATAAATAATGAAGTTATTAAATAATTAATTTAAACTTTGAGTATTTTTAGAAAAGTAGAAAAAAATGTTTTCGACATTTTATTTTTTAAATGACTGATTCTAAAAGAGAAAAGCATGAACTTTTTTAGCGTAGAATATCAATTCATTAACGCGAAAAAAAATTCAAAGGGAACGATTTAGAAATCATTTTTATAAAACATACCGATTTTGACTCATTTTAGAAAAAATCGCAAAAAATAGAAAATATCATTATTTTGTGAAAAAAGTATACCGTATCGTGGCGGAAAAAAAATGATTTTTTCGATTCTGTAATTATTTTTTTGTCTGAGTTTGATAGAAAGAAATAGATGGCTTTTTAAAAATGTGGGGAAAGTCAAAACTTCACTCCTCTGAAATAGAGATGACGCTCGGCGGAATAAAGAACCAACAGGAGTAAAACAATTATGCATTTTAAGGTTTTTAATTAATATCTTTTTAACTAATTGCAATATTGGAATATAAATGGTCAAAACGGCTTCCTTGGATCATTCCCCGCTTTTTGGTATCTTCGGCGAGTTTCTGCGTGGTGCGGTTCGTGAGAAGATAGACGCAATAAGCAAGCACACAAACAAACATAAGTAGATACATTTGCTTACCTTCGAATTTTAATAGTGTAGATTTTTTTATCGTAAAGAAATAAACCACACTCGAATTTCGTAGTTGGAATATTTTTATCGAAAAATCAATCAGTTCTTCATATTTCCAATTTTTTTCCCTTTTATATTAATGATTGAACTCAAAACCAACGAGTCAAATTATTTATGCTTAAATGTAATTCAAACTCTTCTGAAAAATATTAATTTTTAAATCACAGGAGCAGTAAAAATTTGCATGAATAAAAAACATTTTAATAACTCAAAAATTTTTCAAATAAAATTACATCTTTGCTTTGTAATATTTTCAATAAAACAAAGACCTATTAGAGATAATTTATATTGAACTTCACGAAGACAAAACAAAATCAGAAACTTAAAACACTGAGTCTAGTATCTGTGTGTGCTTAAGGTTTTATATGTTAGGATACACGCACGCATATGCGTACACACACTCACGCACGCACGCACTTCATTACTAAGCCTTTTTACTTTACGAGAAAAGAAACCTAACTAAATTAACCCAGTATTTCTAGTTCGTTAGGTCATTATTAGAGTTATTATCATGCCTAATACACAGATGCATGTTGAATGCCCCTAAATTAGTATTTCTTTTTTAAATGTAAACAATAGGAATATAAAATAAATGAAAATAGCACGGAAAGTTTTAGTGAATTTGATTTTAAAAACTTTCGTTTTATTCTCTTGGAAAACAGTGCTTAACAAATTCGAAATGAAATTAACAGGTGTTCCTAGAAATATGGAATAAATAAAATTCTCTCCTGGAGTATTTTAATCCTCAAATATTACAGTAGATTCTTTTTGGAGAATTTTGCATATTTTTGCATGTGTCAACATTATTATAAAATCACGATGGATTTGCATTATCTCTTTAAGACCCAACCCGCACGGTCGAGCGTGTTAGATATTCTTATACGTTTTTGTTTCTGGAATAGTCGTATGTAAGAAAATCACGAATCTAACGATTGAGCCTGTTTTCAGAAAGTGTTACGTGTTACTTTTTATCAACAGACGATGGTTGTGGTCCATGTTTTACTTTCAGCTCTCTGGCTTTGTTTTCAAATACAACGAAAACACGTCGTCTTTTTATCTGTCGTAAAAAGGTAACTATCTGTATGTTTCTAATTGCTAGGATACAAATTTTTGTATTAATGCTTAAATAATTGTAAAATAGAAACAATATTATCTATACTTTATTAATGTTGTTTGTAGGACTCGGGATTTCGTTACCCGCACGATTGTGCGAGTTGGATGCTATTTGAGTCACTGCAGCTGTAAAGGTAAGTACTTACCATGCGAATTTTCTTTTCTGTTTCAATGATTTTGATGAAAGCCTACATAAAAATGAAATATATAGTTATATAATTAATTCCAAATTTTCTTGGGGGTCGCCGTGGATGAGTCTCTTTTTTTCTTTCTCTCTCTTTTGCAATTAATTTTTTTCATGCATTTGTTGTTGAGTGTGGCATATTTATCTTCTCCACAGATATCTGCATTCATATCTCCCCTCCCCCCCCCCAAAAAACCCGGGTTTTCCTGTTGGAGCTAGTTTGGCGTGGTTTAAATATGTTTTTTTTAAAATAATAAAATTTTCTGATACATTTTACTATTACCAAAAACTTTTTCATGTGTCTCAAAGGAGAATTCTCACACAAGAAGAAGTTTTGCAATTGATGTATAAATCAGATTGAACTTAGATCAGAACTTAGTGATCTCTCGGATGATGGCAATGCCATGAACAAAACATATGAATCTCAAATACTGTACGGAGAATCAAGTTCAGATGAGAGCGATGAAGGAAGACATGAAAATATTTGAAACAGAAAGACAATTTTGGATCATTATTTACCATAAAAGTCTCTTGAACATGTTCATTACATTGATTTAGCTGTTGCAAATTCTTGGTTTCTGTGCAAACAAGATGCAATATCAAATAAATTTCCTCTAAAAATCAAAATGGATCGCCTAAAATTCAAGTTAGAGATAGTTATAAGTTGATGGATTACTGGAGTATCTGCTTCCCGCAGGGAAGCTCAAACTCCTTTCATGAAATACTGGGTGGTTACATGAGTTCAGCTTATCTCTTAGCCCATAGCTGCATAATTATAAAATTAGGTGTGGAGATAGTTGAAGCGTTATCAGCCTCTCCATCTACTAACAAAAGTATATTAACTGTTGATGAAGATAACAGTGTTGTAATTCCACATGCAAAAATATCGAAACGTTATAATCCACCTGCTGTATTTGCCATGTTTTTTATCCTGGCCATTCCAGGATAAAAGGCTTGGCATGTATAACCATTTTCGATGTGTTGATGACATTTCAAGGCATCACAAGTGCAGATTTGGAAAGTATGAAAACAGTCCAAAAACATGTTGTGAAAAATGCAATGGTTATTTATACTTGTCAAAAATAAAACAAAAGATTTTTACAATAAATAAATAATGAATTAATAGAAGAGTTAATTATACATCAATAATTTCTTTGTTTGTAACAATTTTAGCTGAATTAAGATTGTTTCTTCTATCAACTTAGAGCTAAAAATGTATAACTCGTAAAATTTCATAGGTGCACTGTTTCACAGATAACGCCCAACCCGCACGATCATGCGGGTACCGTCTGCTTTTTAGGGGGGGAAGCGAGAATTTTTTTTATTATTTTTTTCCCCAGTGTCATTGGGATCCATATAGTGTTAATAACCAGAAGACGTTAATATTTAAAGATAAAAAATAATTCGGGTCTTAAAGGTTCATAGTTCCTTTTTAATGATAAATGAAGCAAATTTATTTTATTTGAGTAATATCTGCAAAAAGTTAATATTTCCACACCTGATTTTACAGAAAAAGATAAAAACTTTAAATTAAGAAAACGATTTCGAAATACATTTTAAGGGTGTCATATCTAATCACATAAATTTTTGTGACTAAATGAATGATTTACTTCGCTGAATTTTTTTAAGCAACTAAATTTAGAGAATTAAAAAAAAAAAAAACTAAACTGCATGCGATACATTGAAGACATATTTCATGTTTTTCTTTTTTTTTTTCATGTTTACTCTGTTTGCTGCCCATTTGATACTGCGAAATCTGTTAGTTCAAGGGTGGGCAAATAGCGGCTCGCAAAGAGTGTTTTTACAGATCGCCAAGACAGAAATCCTAATACAGGTAGAGAGAAAATGTTTTCTATATTTGAGTCGGCATATATTTGTGAACAAAGTTTTCCTCGTATGAAGATAAAGTAGAGTAAATACAGATGCACATTGGCCACAGTGCCGATTTTAGCTCATTTCGGGCCCTGGGCATAAAAGATCTACGGGCCCCTTCACCCTGGCGGATCGAAAATTATTAAGAAAACCTGGTTAAGTCTAGCTTATCCGAGCCCTTTCGCACTCTTCCGGACACCTGGGCGCTCGCCCCAAGCGCCCAAAGGATAAACAGGCAATCACGTTGGCTGACATAAAATAAAAAGCTGTGATGAGAATTTCAACAAGCAATCTCACTCCTGATTTTAAAAAAAATTGTAGAAAAGTTCGTTAGGGTACATTTATTTTATTAAACTGATTCTAAAATTAAATGTGCTTGCAGCTGTAGATGCAAAACAAGTGATGCATAAAACAATTTGTAAGTTAATTCCTACTTAGGTAAAAAAAATTATTTTTGTTACTTTTTATTAAGTAATTACAGTTAAGGGGATGGTGGACTTTCAAAATCTCAAAATTTGGTCAAAATTGCGATTTTTATTTTTTATACTAATAATATTCCATATATTTCACAGAATGATTCTATCGAAGAATTTTTTCATTTTGATGAATAATTACTGAGTTATGAGTGATCCATGATTTAAACATGGCGCCATCGACCATTTAAATGGGTGTGGCACCTGTCATTTGAACGTAAACAAGAACTATTGGTATTTAGTTTTTAGCATATGCTTAGCCTCACTTATTATTTTTTCATCACACATTTTATGAAGAAGGATGCCGATAGAAACTTCAACTTCTACTTGTGGATTGTTTGTTTACATCGTGTTAGCGCGCTTGTTTCATACCTGTTATAACACAGTATATTTATTCGTTTTGGACGTAATTTTTCTTTCGAAGTTTTCCTTTTTTTGGGTTGAACACTCGACTACAATTTTCTTGATAAATTAATTTAGTATTTGTACAATGCACAGAATTAGTTCTCGATATCATGTGCCAAAAGCAAGGCCATCAAAACGTAAAATGCAGGCTTTGCTAAAAGCAAAGAAGAGATGGGCCTCAGGACAATTAGAACTGGAGCATCCAAGTTTTCATGACAATGACCCTAATGCAAGTGGTCATGCATCCTCTAATTATGAAAAGAATGTAAAAGTAAATACTTGCACATTAAATTCTAGTGAACTGAATGCAGCAACGGAAAGAAAGCTGTCTCTTCTGTCACACACTTCTCTAGAACATTTGGCAAATGAACAAGATGATACAATTTATGTATTAGTTGATACACACATATGGAAGAATTTACTGTCGACTGTAAAGTGCCCTAAATGTGATATGAATGCTTTAAATATCACAAAAATAATGCAGTTGAGTATGGCATCCAAAATAGAGTTGGTTTGCTCTAGTTGTGAGGCAGTGTTAAATTCCTCATTTTCCAGTGCTCGCGTGAAAGAAAAATTTTTTTTGACATTAACAAAAAAATGGTTTCGTCTTTTTCAAAACTTGGGAAAGGTCACGCGGGATTGGAACTATTTGCATTAGTGACTGGTATGAATGCAATGGACAAAAAATCTTTTTCGAAGCACATTAAAATTTTGTCGGAAGAAAATAGTGAGATGAAACATCAGATCCTTGAAGTAGCGAGAAATATAGTTAGGAAGCAACATCTTGATTTAAATGATGAAGAGAAAAAGGAAATGGGTGTTTTAGACATTACTGTGTCATTTGATGGATCTTGGCAAAAGTGGGGCTACAAATCACTGTACGGGATAAGAGTTGTTATTGATTTATTGACAGGTTTAGTTATAGATTATGAAATTCTATCAAAGTATTGTACAGAATGTACTGCCGCAGTAAGAGACTTCTCGGGCGATAGTCCAGATTTTGCAATTTGGTATGAAGGTCACAAATCTGAAAGTCAAATAAATCATACAGGTTCCTCATCTAGTATGGAAATGGAAGCTGCTGCAATTTTGTGGCAAAGATCCATCAAGGAGTGTAATATGCGTTATACTTGCATATTGTCGGATGGCGATTCAAAAACATTCCAACATCTGATGTCGTTGAACATCTATGGAAAAGGTAAACCGATAAAAAAAGAGGAATGTATCAACAATATCTCCAAGCGTCTAGGAACAGGTTTACGCAGCAAAGTAAAAGAGTGGCGAAGCAAAGGTGTTTGCATTGGTGGCAAAAAGGTTGGTAGCTTAAAAGAAACCACAATAGTTAAGCTAACTAATTTTTACAGAAAAGCCATTAAAGATAATTGTAATGATGTCGAAAAAATGAAAAGTGCTATTTACGCCATACTTTATCATTGTTCCTCCACAGACGCCAAACCGAAACACAACAAATGTCCTAATGGAAAGCTTTCTTGGTGTTTTTTCAAAAGAGCTTTACCAAATGAAGAATCCCCTGAAAGTCATTCAGTTATGAAGACAAAATTAACTGAGGAGGTTGTTGCAAAGATTCCCCCTGTGTATCAGCGATTAGCAAGCAACGAGATATTGTCTCGGTGTACTTCAGGTAAGAGTCAAAATGCAAATGAAAGTTTGCACAGTGTTATCTGGAGTCACTGCCCAAAGGAAAGTTTCCAATCAAAGAAAAGACTGGAAATATCTGTTGTAACAGCTGTTAGTGAATTCAATTTTGGATCCCTGTTTACCTTGAAACATGTACATCAGAATGCTTCATTACCCTCGATGCAAATCAGTGGAGTAAGAGATGAGCGTCGATTAAAGCAAAGCAGAAGCAAAACTTTTCAAATAGCAAAAGAACTATGAAGCGTAAAATCTCAAATAAAATAGAAAACATAAATATAAAATCTGAAGGATTGTCGTATTGTGCTGGTCAATTTTAAGTGAATGTTTTGCCACGCTATATTTTTTGTATAAGTATCAGCTTTGCGGATGCGTGTTTCTTGAATTATTGAATATATAACTAAATATAATAAATTATTTAAATATTATTTAGATTTTTGCTATAATAATCTCTTATATGTTTGATTTTCATGTAAAGGCAAGTAATTATGTAAAATGTTGCTTTATTTTTTTATTTTACTCAAATAAATGTTTAAAATGCATTTTTCTCAGTTCATAAATTTTCTCATTTCCCTATTACGTAAAATGCTCCTTGCGTTTCATATCATGTCGTATCTCTTAAAAATTTTAACAAGTTATGAAAGATAGTGTAATTCACAAATTTGTGCATTAGTTTTCAAAAAAATTTAACGGATCATATTTTACGTTGTTTTGAATACTTTGAATATGTGATAATTGGTGAAATATTTCATATAGTAAAGAAAATTTATCTTTTTTCCATCAAATTTTATGCTGAATTTAAAATCCATGCACAGATATATTTAGTTATAGTTCATATATATATAAAACAAAAATTATGTACTTATCTTAAAAATTAATGCGCAAGGAGCATTTTTAAAAAAGTTTAAAAAATTAAATTTAAAAAAAAATCAAATTATAATTTTTTTAAAAAAATCAAATTATAATTTTTTTAAAAAAAATATACTTAAATTGTGAAATATATAGATAATTTCCTATATTGATTCCAATTCCAGCTAATTAAGCTAACAATTTAAGAAATTAATTTCAAAGGTCCACCGTCCCCTTAATATAAATATGTGTATATACATAATACAGAATCACAATATTAAGTGGCAAAACACCTTTTAAATTAACATTAAAAACTTTTTAACCACATTAAATTTACAATTACATTTATCAATAAGAGTTGAATATAATAGGTAAAAATTTATCGTAAAACCAGAGTAAAAGGAATGCTGACGCCTAATAGCATATGATTTTATTTAGGTTAAGTTGAATCTTTTTTCATCCCGAATTTAACAAAAGCTGTTGTATCTAATGGTGATGCCATCTAGAGGTATAATATCGATTGAAAAATATCTCTTAAGCCATAATTTTTCAATTAAATTTAATTAATGAATTAATAGTTGCAAAAACTGTAATAACATCAAGTGTCATCCACTACAAGTTTCAAAAATGTATTTGAATTTGAGTGGATGAATAAAAAGTATTTTATTAAGATTGAAAATTTGAACAAGATATATAAATATATATTGGGGGAGTATGAACCAATAGAGTAGGAATTGGATTAGCACAATAAATAAATCGAATAAATATGCTTCTATTTTATTTCTTATATTTATTGATATTTATGGTACAATTTATACCTTTTCGGAGATGCAGAGCTAAATAATGAATGCAATTATTTAGAAAAGACGCGGCCCTCTGGTGCCGTCCGCTTCCACAGTGTGGCTTTCGATCCAAAATAATTGCCTACCCCTTTGTGTACAAGTTATCTATAAAATAAAAAAAAACTTGCATACTTTTATTTACACTTTTAATGTCGAATTCAAAAAATGGTAATAAAATTTAATCAAATTTGCGTAGTTTTTCAACATTAAATTTAACTAGTATTAATTTAGAATTCAAAAATTAAAAATAGTATTACTAACACTTGCAGTAAAAAATAACTCTAATAGTAACTAACAAAATTAATTAATAAAACTGGCTAACACACTTTTTTTCCAGAATCTTACTTGGTAATAGTAAGTTTTATCTGTTGAAATAAATGTCCATTAATAAAGACATGTAAGAACATATCTAAATTATCAAGAATAATCAGAAACAGTAAAAGCTAGATATGTTGCTTTTCAATTTTAAAGAATTATTCTTATTGATAAAAATTTTTTCTAATTCACGAAAATTCTAGAATTTATTATTATTCACTTATTGATACAATTTTTATTTAGATGTTATCGTTTATGGAATCTAGGGAAATAACTACACCTTGCTGTACGTCCTTGAATAACAATCACAACCAATGACCATAATTGTTATACATATTGTAACTTGCATAACGAAGATCTGGAATATTTTTCTTCCTTTAAGACAAGTAAATGACTTCAAAGAATTACATTTCCCTATTCACTTATTTGAAACCAATTTATTTCCAAATCGCTTAGCAAAGCTACAACCGCGCTCATAATCGAAGACAATCAGAGCTCATGTACGTAAAAAGTTCAAGGTCGCTCTCACTTTGCTTCAAATTACACCTTAGTTCTAACTATCTCACTTACACAGTAAACAATAATCTGCATTCTTAACGTTCGTAATGAATTTTTAGAACTCGAAATGCGCAGGGAACGAAAATGGAAAAGAGTTTCCGTAACCTCTTTTTCCTAAAGTGGAAGATTTTCAACATCTATTGTTCCTTCAGAAACCTCATCGGAGCTTAGGAGGGAACATTTCTAAATTTATTTTTACCTTTCCTGGTCACGTCGAAAACAATAATGCACCACTAACACTGGGTACAGGTGTTATTTGACAGGAAAAAATGCTTTTCGGACTGTAAGAATCGGTTTTTAACAAAAGGGATTGAAATTAGCGACAACATGCGAGTAGGTCACCAATTTTGAATGACCTTCGGATAGGATCGTCCGCAAATTAAAAGTTTCAGGGTCACTTGGCCCGAATTTTGGAAGTAAGAGCTCTTTAGGTTCGCTGATCCTGGGGATACCGGTTTATTGTTTCACGGTGGAATAAAAAGAGTGGAAACAAGATAGTCTACTGAAGTATCTCGTCTCAGGTAAGTCCTTGCTATGGCATACTTTGGCTATCAGATAATGAAAATATTTTTAAAATTGTGTGTAAATCTTCACATGACCCAAAGTGTTAAAATAATTTTAAATATTATGAGACAGATGTTCTTAAATGACAATATCAAAAATATAAAGATAAAAATCTGAAATAATCTTTGAGTATATTGTAATTAAGTATTTTAATATAAACTGTAATTGTGATTAAAATTATGAAAATTCGTTAAGTGTATATATGAGCCTGAAGAATATTGGATATTTTTTTTTATAAGATTAACTATTTGTTTAGATGTTTGATTCTGATATTACCTTTCAAATTCGTTTGATATTCGAAAAGTATTTTTTTAAATGATTAAGTAGTTTGTTACCTTTTTCTATATTTCATTGAAAAAATTGAAGCTTATTATTCTACAATAATATTTATAGTACATTGTACTACAATAATTGTCATAGTACATTGAACTGAACTCAGTGGCGCAACAGCTCATGAGGGCCAAGGCCTACTGTGCCTATCTCAGTTTACGTGACCTTAGGTGCTGGCGTGCACGTGCAGACGTTTCGGTCAAGCGTTCAGTCTCGATGCACTACCACTCCGCACCACTGGGCTTCATCATAGTACATTGACCTAGAGTAATATTCGTAATACACTTTCCTACAACAATTTTCATAGTACATTATTCTATAGCAGGGGTGGGAAATTGTTTTGACTCGAGAGCCACTCTATGAAAGCAGAGGACATCGGAGGGCGGCACATTTTTTAAGGTATCCGACTACGTTCGAAACCGTGATTTTAAAAAAGCACATAAACGGATAATTTTCATGATATTTAGTGTCACTTAGACTAGAATACATGTATAAAATTATTTTAAGGATATTTTGGCAAAAAAAATATTTAAATTCAATATTTCGGCAAAAAATTAACTTAGAATAACCTTTTTTCAAAATATTCTTCTTTTGTTAAAAGTGCTTCTAATATAATAATATGTATCCTGTATATAGCTCAGACGTCTCTACAGAGGCTCAACTAGAATTTTTGAAATATATAACTTAGAAGTGGGTTTATCTAAGTTTTACGACAACAGAGAGGAGAAATTTTAAGAAAAAAACGCCAATAATTATTTCAATTGATTGTAACTCTGAAAATAATGTGAATTTTTCAAAAAAAAAAAATAGTTCAGACTCTTTGAAGAAATCTTTACTTTATGTAAGCAAAATATTATTATTTATAATATTTTGAAAAAAAAGTTATTCTAAGTAACTTTTTTGCCAAAATATTGTATTTAAATAATTTTTTTTGTCAAAATATCATTAAAACAATTTTATACATGTATTCTAATTCAAGTGAGACTAAATATCATGAAAATTATATATTTATGCGCTTTTTTAACATCACGGTTTCGAACGTAGTCGAATACCTTAAACTATAAAATGCCCTCTTTATTAAATCTTATTAATGCAACTATGATACGTAATTTATATATTTAACCTTTCTATTGATTTATATTCGGCTTGTTTCAAGTTTGAAGAAATTTCAACCATTCGAAGTATAGTAGATATGTAAAGCATCAACATGCTTTCGTAATTCGATTCATTCATCAATCAGTTTTTATTCAAGAAAAGAACTTTATAGTCAAATTTCTTTTAATACTCATGAAAGTAAATTGAGAAAGAAAAAATGTACCGAATAGTTAAATTTTCAAAGGAATTATTTTATAAAATAAAAAATCCATACATTACAATTAATATATTAGTATATGCAAGATGTATTATAAGTACATGTAGACAGTACGAGAATATATGTTTCTCATAGATGTTTGAATTTTCTTAAATGATGGTAGTTAAAAAACTCGATGAATGTATAATTTAAAGATTACGTTTTATATTGAATCCGAAATATTCAATAAGATGAAAAAAAATCACTCTCTAAAAAAATAATGAATTTTTATCTCTTAAATTCTTCGTTCACCTCTTTGAAAAACAAGCAGGCAAAAAAAAGCTTCTATTGTGTGTTATTTTAATTACTCATAACACTGAAATTCAATACATGATGAAATAACTAAAATTTCATTTTACGAGGGGCATCCACAGAAAATAAAGATTGTTCAGTTATACTAAATTGAAAACACAATATTTATTTAAAAAAACAATCCTGTTACATTTTTTGAAGTTTCTTTCACTTAACATAATTACTTCTTAAATTGAAACATTGTCGTATTTGTTGAAAAGCTTAAGAATTACTTATTATACTCTTCTGTCGCCAATGCATTAAGCTAGGTGTTGCCACTGCACTCTCCTTTTTTTGAAAATGCCTATCTTACTATTTTTTTTTCAAGGCCGTGGGTAGCCTAGTGGTTAGAGCATCAGACTCCAGACCGGAAGGCCTGGGTTCGATGCCCGATGCCACCAAATACCCTCCGAGTACGCACGGAGTACGTGCTCGTTAAATCAGTGGGTCAGAAGTCTTGTGGGCTAATTGATTGATTGAATATTAACGTCGCGCTGTTCAGCTACACTAGGGCTTTTTGCAACGGATCACGTAATTTTGAACCATGGTCAAGTTTTTTTGAGAGGTATAGAACTTTAAATTGCAATAAAACAACGATGTATTATTCGATCGACATGAATTTTTTTTTATTCGAAAGATAATCTTGTGGCATTACATTTTAAATATGATTTCTGGCATAGGACTGCCACGGTTGGCTCGGATGTATTCTAATCTGGACGTCCAATTTTCGATGACTTTTTCCAACATTTGTGGCTGTATATAGGCAATAACATGGCGAATGTTGTCTTCCCAATGGTCAAGCGTTTGTGGCGTATCCGCATAGACCAATGACTTTACATAGTCCCACAGAAAATAGTCTAGCGGTGTTAAATCACAAGATCTTGGAGGCCAATTCACAGGTCCAAAACGTGAAATTAGGCGGTCTCCCAACGTGTCTTTCAATCAATCGATTGTGGCACGAGCTGTGTGACATGTTGCGCCGTCTTGTTGGAACCACAGCTCCTGGACATCATGATTGTTCAATTCAGGAATGAAAAAGTTAGTAATCATGGCTCTATACCGATCACCATTGACTGTAACGTTGTGGCCTTCATCGTTTTTGAAGAAGGATTCCACCAGCCCATAATGCGCACCAAACAGTCAGTTTTTCTGGATGTAACGGTGTTTCGACATACACTTGTGGATTAGCTTCACTCCAAATGCGGCAGTTTTGTTTGTTGACGTAGCCATTCAACCAGAAGTGCGCTTCATCGCTAAACAAAATTCGCTTATGAAGTCATCGAAAATTGGACGTCCAGATTGGACTACATCCGAGCCAGCCGTGGCAGTCCTATGCCAGAAATCATATTTAAAATGTAATGCCACAAGATTATCTTTCGAATAAAAAACAATTCATGGCAATGAAATAATACATCGTTGTTTTATTGCAATTTAAAGTTCTATACCTCTAACAAAACACCCTATATATATAATTCTTTTAAATCTTAATACTTATTAATACATTACATGCCATAATATTATACTTAAATATTGCACATTTTCAAATGTTAGTATGAGAAAATTATACAATCAATCCTTTGATAATGGTTTAGTAAAAACATATGCCAGACAGTTTTTGTTACTAACACTAAGTTTATTAAAAAATGATATTTTATGTCAATACGCTTTATTCTAATATTTTCAATAGGGGAATTAGAAAAGTCAATTGCAGCCCTATTATCGCATAGCAATTCACTTTTACTTAAATTAAAAATTAATGGAAAATAATTTAAAATTGTTACATTCTTCCAAAATACGTATAACCCACATTAATTCTTTGGAAGCTTCAGTCAAAGCTGCATATTCTGCCTCCATAGTTGATAAACTTACACATTTCTGTTTAAAAGTTCTCCAGAATCAATACAGAATCAATAAGTAAAAGGATTCCACCCACATTGAATTGACAGAGGCTCAACTAGAATTTTTAAAATATATAACTTAGAAGTGGGTTTATTTATATTTTGCGACAACAGAGGGGAGCAATTTTAAGAAAAAAAACGCCAATAATTATTTCAATTGGCGGTAACTCTGAAAATAATGTGAATTTTTCCAAAATCATAGTTGAGTCTCTATACAGAGGTCTGAGCTATATACAGGCAGAATATTATTATAATAGAACCATTTTTCACAAAAGGAGAACATTTGGAAAAATGATTATTCTAAGTTAATTTTTTGCCAAAATATTATATTTAAATAAATTTTTTTGTCAAAATGTCCTTAAAACAATTTTATGCATGTATTCTAAACTGAGTGACAGTAAATATCTTGAAAACCATCCATTTATGCGCTTTTTTAAAATCACGGTTCTGAACGTAGTCGGATACCTTAAATGCTTTCATCGTAATACCTTTATCAATAAAAAGGCTAATTATATGCATATTATGCCCATGAACATAGCGATAATTATTTGTACTAGCCTTCAATATATATATCTTTTTACTTTCCTGCTTAAATTTCCTTGAATAGGGTTATGTTAATATGATTCTATTTATTGCAGCGTTCACGGAATTGAGTTATGGAAACTACTGGTGAAAAACCACAAAATCCGGATCAGGAGATTATAAAAGAGGTAAGGGCTTCGAATTTAAAAGATTAATTAATTAAAAAGTAAAATTGGTATTTATTTACTGTAAAAAAAACAAGAGAAATTTTCCGTTCTGTGTTTATTACCATTTAGCTAATTGTGCATAGAGTAAACGTATTTTATTAATTCGTTTTAAATTACATCCTTGTTCTATTAAGGTATCCGACCACGTTCGGAAACGGGATTTTAAAAAAGAGCATAAATGGATAATTTTGATGATATTTAGTGTCAAAATCAGATTAGAATACATGCATAAAAATGTTTTAAGGAGATTTTGACAAAAAAAAAATATTTAAATATAATATTTTGGCAAAACATTAACTTAGAATAGTCTTTTTTCCAAATGTTCTCCTTTTGTGAAAAATGCTTCTATTATAATAGTATTTTGCCTGTCTATAGCTCAGACCTCTCTACAGAGACTCAACTACACTCATGTCCATAAATTAAGGATAATTCAGAATCACACAGAAATTAAACTCTAAAATAAAAAATTCACCTGTAGAATTATCACACACATCTTGAAGAAGAATATGCAAATTACAGGAAACTACCAGATGGCGTGGATAGTACGTCACAATGACGAGAGTGTAAGAGAGGGGTATATAAGGAATGGTGGCAAAGAAGTAAAATTGTTCACAAGCGCTTTAAAAGCCTTTCAGTGCAATAACTGCATAGTTATGGCACAAAGGAAGCATTTGGATGATTTTTACGTGGTAGAATTATTGGACGACTGGATTGTGGACGTACCCAGCTGGAAGTATCCGAGGAAGTTGGAATCGCCCAGAGTGTCATCTACAGGCTTTGGCAACGATTCCAAGATGATGGTAATGTGAGTAGATGTTACAGCACAGGTCACCCCCGAGTTACAACGCCGAATGAGGACCGGTATATATATTTGGCAGTTACTACCAAAAGAAACAGACGGAGCACAGCATCAGATCTGTCTCGGCAGCTCTCTTCAGCTACCGGTACAACAGTTTCAAGGCAGACCGTGTACAGACGCTTAGGGCACATTGGTCTATATGCTCGTAGGCCTGTCAGATGTGTTCCACTTACCGAAACTCACTGTCGCCTGCGATTAACCTGGAGTAGGGAGCATACATCGTGGACACCACAACAGTGGTCTTGTGTGATGTTTTCCGACGAGTCCAAGTTTGGTTTGCAGTCTGATTCTCACCGGACTTTAATATGGAGAGCGCCAGGTACCCGTTACCATCAAGAGAACACCATTGAATAACACCAATACGGTGGTGCAGGATGGCTCGTTTGGGGAGGAATTATTCTTGGTTCCAGAACTGACCTGCATGTTCAGAGTGTAACGATGACAGGCCACATCTATCGGGATGTCATTCTGAAACAACATGTTCGTTTATTTCGGGGTGCCATGGGTGCTAAATTTCTGTTTATAGATAACAACGCCCGTCCTCACCGTGCAAACATTGTAGACAAATGCCTTCAATCGGAGGATATCCCCCGTATGGATTGGCCAGCATACTCACCGGACTGGAATCCAATACAGCATGTGTGGGATATGCTTGGCCGACGAATTGCTGCCCGTCAACCCCCTCCCACCTGTCTACCGGAACTTCGGAGGGCATTGCTTGATGCGTGGTGTAATATTCCCCAAGATCAGATTGATCATTTGATACTCGGCATGCCTAAGCATTGTAAGGCCTGTATTGCATCGTCCAGGAGACATACTCCGTATTAACTATGTTATACTGTTTTTTGTAAATAGGTTCTGTTTTGAAATTTGCCCCAGGGAGTAAAAATCGCAATTTTTATTAATTATGCCAAACATATAGCATCTTTTTTGCTCCTTACCTTTTGTTTAATAAATAGACTTTACAAATAAGTCAAATTTGTTTTGCTTCTGTCTCTTTCTTTGCCTGAACTTCATTACCCTTAATTTATGGACATGAGTGTAGAAGTTTTGAAAAATTCGCATTATTTTCAGAGTTACCAGCAACTGAAATAATTATTGGCTTTTTTTTTCTTAAAATTGCTCCCCTCTGTTGTCGTAAAATATGAATAAACCCACTTCTAAGTTATATTTTTCAAAAATTCTAGTTGAGCCTCTGTAGAGAGGTCTGAGCTATATACAAGCAAAATATTATAATAAAAGCATTTTTCACAAAAGGAGAAAATTTGGAAAAATGATTATTCTAAGTTAATTTTTTGCCAAAATATTATCTAGATATATATTATAAATGCGAAAGTTTGTTAGGATGTTTGGGAGTCTTTCAGGCAAAAACGACTGAATGGATTACAGTAATATAGCTTATACATCAGAATAACACATAGGCTATAACTTACAGCATAGGTTATAAGTTATAAAGATATTGTGAGAAGTGTCCAAAATACAACGATATTTGTCAAGTAAGCAAAAATTTTGCCATCTGCAAGCAATTCTGGCGTGCACTACAAAAAAGCCAACGTCAGCATGTATCTATCTTTGTTTGTGAAAGAACCCTTTTTGTTTTGACTACGCAAGGCACTCGCTTCTAATTCCTGTTATCAGCATAATCCCTAATTTTTTTTATTTCAGAATAAAACTAAGTTTTGAAGGGAGAGGTTGTTGTAAATCTCTCTTTATTTGAATGTTTTTAATGATTTTATTATGCACATTTTGTAGTAAGAAATTGATGTTTTTTCAAAATAAATACTTTTATTGCTTCTGTACTTACAGTAGATAAACTTTGTCTTTCGCACTACATCATTTGGAATATTTGCATAGCTTGTTTGTGGTTAGTAGTTAGTTATAACGCTATAATTTTAATTGAATAGGCGGATATTGCATTTTTAAGTATAAAAATAATTATAACTACTGTATTGTATTTTTTGGAGTGAGTGAAAATTAACGTCGCACTGTTCAGTTACACGAGGGCTTTTGGCAACGGACCACGTAATTCTGAACCATGGTCAAGTCACGTGGACGACACCTGAGCTTGTACCCCCTTCTCCTAACTACCACACCACACCAACTTAGAAGAAATATTCTACCGATACTTAGCAGGAATATTCTTTGAAATCCACTCTTCCAAGATATATGGCAGCACGGGTTCTATGATGAGTATTTTAGCGGGGAAGGCGAAAAATTTTGCAGGAGATATGCGTTTTCAGCTGACGGCGTTTTCAGCGGATTGCAAAGATTATTATTTTTGTCCCGAAAAAAATAGTTTATGTCAAAATTTAAGTGTCTCTTGTTTTTGTATGTTAATGAAGACCTTACAAAACGATTTGACTATTTATTTTAAGTGAAAGGTGTATGTAATTAATTTTACAGTGGAATATCTTTAATTAATTTGTTAGCTCTAACGGATTAAATTTCCCAAAGTGGAGTATTTCGTTTATGTATATTCCTTAATTTTCAATGTAGTGATAAAAAAAATAGTGCATGAAAAAACTGCAGTAAATCATAATGTGGTAGATAAAGCATTAACGTGCTTCGCTCCCCTATACGGCGGGTCTTACAAAGCTCTAATAAAGCTCGAGCTATGAAAGTAGCTAGATATTTGCCAACTTGACTCTATTGTTATCATTTCACTGTGTTTTTCATTGAATCGCCATTATAGCCATTATAATTTAAGAAACGGCATTGCTTGCGAATATTACAATCTTAACATAAAATAAATACAACAGAAAGTAATATTAATGTATTACACTTTCAGATATAAATTATTTACACTATTTTAAGCGTTCATTATGCAAAACTTTTAACAATATGTTACTTTTGCTGAGCAGAGATCAGCTTAGGGAGGTATTTTCAAAAATCGACCCTCAAGAGTATTACGGGGAATTATAAATAAAAAAAAACATTTTTATCAGCTATCAGATCTACTTACTTAAAATTTAACAAAGGTGTTTTTTTCTTTCTTTTTTTTTGTTTAGTTGAGATATGCAAAAAGCTTTTTTTGTTTAATTTGCAATTCACGTAAATTTAACTCATTAAAAACTTCTTTATCCTACAATCTGTGTTTAATATTTTAGTTCACCCATGCGAAGAACGGGTATACCAGCTAGTATTTAAATAAATCCTTTTTGCCAAAATATCATTAAAACAATTTTATGTATATATTCTAATCTAAGTGACACTAAATATCATTAAAATTATCCATTTATACGCTTTGCAAAATCACGTTTCCGAACGTAGTCGGATACCATAATATAAGTTCTATTTATTACAGAAGTATATATTCCATTTATTTAATGCTTAGCGATTAAAAACTAATTAATAATAATAAAACTGTGGTTAGTTTTCTGAAAAAAAGCTAAGCTTAATTTTTTTAAACAATTAAAAAATTAAATAGTTATAAAATTAGTAATTATGTAATTAACTTTTTAATGACTGCAAAGAGATAGGCAAGTTTTTCTTTAAAAATCCACTTTATTACATCTAAATTGGAATGCAGTTAAAATCAGACATTTGATGAAATCACCTAAAACTGTCTAATTTCTAGTTCATAAATTGTGAAATTATACATGTATCATTTCTAAATTGCTGACTTTCTTACAGTACCAATATTTATCTTTTAAGTTAAATCTTTCATACTTAGTCATAGGATATTTTCATTATAATTTCTCATTGCAGTTTAGAAAGAATCTTTCCGATGTTCTGACTTCTGCTCATACTGATAAAATACTTATGAAATGGCTACGAGGTAAATGTTCCTTCATTTTTATACTGAAATATGGTAGAATATAATAATTTTCTCTCCACATATTTTTCAATTTTATTTTTTAAACGTAAACGTATATAAATGTTTTAATTGAAATAAAAGTTTCCTTTTTTGTGTGTGATTAAATGACAGTAAATAACAGATAAGATTTCTGTAACAAATAGAAAAATATCTTAAAAGAAAAAAATATGAGCTGTAGTTGAATATAAAAGTTGTATTAATTCCTAAATAAAGTCATTAATTACACCCAATTCTTTTACACGGTACAAGTGTTCCTTAGAAAATTGCAAAAGGAAAAGAAAAATCGTGTAAAAAATGCGTGCGACATATGGTAAATTCGGGAATATGTTCCTCAACTTTAAAAAAATAGTGTAAGATAAAAGAATTTCAAAAATACTTATCCAAAAAACTGTGCAAAAAAGTAATAATAAAATCCATGATACGTATTTATAAAGCAAAAATCATTCACTTTAAAAAAAATCTAAATTACAGTACAGTGAAAATTTAGTCTATAAGTACATCCAACATATAAAAAATTGAAATTGAAACTATGAATGAAACTATTAATTGACAACTATATTCATTGCTACTTAATAAGAAGCGTGCACATTTGTTGCGAACTGTATCGAAAATGTTATCCTCAGTAGATGTGTCAGATAAGTCTAGAATAGCCATCGGTTTTGATTCAAATGAAGAATTTCGTTTGTTATTAAAGGCCTCAGTTTTGTTGTTGTTACAAAGTCTGTAACTGGCGGCTGTTTTTTTTTTCCTTTGGTTTCTCAAATTGCTTATATAATTCTTGCCTGTATAATCCTGCTGCACGAAACTCGTGACAACAATACAATTTTAATGCACGCTCTATGTCAATATCATGAGTAAGAAAATGTTGTTCCAAACTTGTTGCAAGTTTCAGACCCTCGTGAATCAAAACAGCTGTTACTCAAAATAGCTGAACTTCACCTTCTTTATTACCGTAAACTCTGTCATAAATTCGATCAAATCGTCCTCACAAAAAGGACTCGAATCCCCAAATTTTTTACGGAGTTGTACTAGAACAAAATAAAATTCGTTAAATTCGAATACCATGTTATTTAAAAATTGTGTAAGAAAAGACCGTGTAAAAAATGACTCGGTGTACATTAATCAAATAATACATTTATGAGAGAGCGAGACGTTTTCAAAGATAAAAAAGAAAGAAAAAAATTGACGAGGATAGGCATGATTAGCGTATCAATTTGTAACAATTTTTTCCGTAAATAAATAATTGTTTTTAAATTACAAAATGACAAATTATATTAAACAGATATTTTCCGGAATTTCCAAAAATAATTACTTATCTTTTAGAAAAAACAGAAAAAAATAACGAATTATATTGGCATTATCAGAGAATTTCCCTTCATTCGATTATTTTATTAAGGAGAGATTGATCTTATCAGATTTATACTATCAGAGATAAGATGAGAGATTACTATAGGAAAACAGTACTGTAAAAATCACTTAAGATGACAAAGTCAATTTTGCTATCAGTCATTTAATATACGATAACATTACTTGATCCCGAGATCTAATGTTCAATTGTATGCAAAAAGCGTAGGTTATTGAGGTAGTTTTCACGATTCAATGCTATTTTACTCAAGGAATTCAAGCGCGTGCGATGTATCATTCTGGAAAATTTTCCTAATTCGATTTACAAACGTAATTTTCTAAAGTAAAGGATAAACATCGTGCCGTTATTTATTTACTTACTTGTTTATTATCTAGTGAGAGATTTGTATAGCTTTAATTCCAGTGCAACACAAAGGACTATTAGTGAATAATCTCGTAAGTTTGAGCCCTGTTCGAGTAACAAAGATGATTACCTGAGAAGGAATGTATCAGTTGTCAAACTTCCCTATCAGGTTACTTGAGAACCTTGAATTCGATTCAATGCATAATTGCTCTTACATGACTACATATAATAAAATAAAAATTCGTTTATCCCCATTTTGTACTAGAATGTTCATTTCATTAACGATTTAACTTTTTGTGCAGTTGATGTGCTGTGGAAGTTTGAAGAAAGAGAGGGGTACTAGAGCTCGGGTGTCATCAATGCCATTTTACCATGGCTCAAAATCATAAAATACGACGTAAATTAAAATCAAATTAAATCAATCTTTGGTATTGCACATGCACAAGAACTGAATAAACATCTAATATTTTTATTTGATAATGTGAAAGGGTATGCATCATCTTCCTTTTATTTATTTATTTAATCCCCCCAAAACAGTGTTTCCCCCCTAAACTCTTCTTTTTCATATTTTAAGAGTATTTCCTTAGTTTGTCAAATTTTGATTATATGAAACTCTTTGGTGTTGTTATGTGGCGGATCATCCTTCAATGGTAGAAAGGTCAACCCAATAAACAAGCGAGCTCTTTCAAAGTAAATTGTAATTATTCCTGGAATTTTCTAGTAATTGCAACATATTTCCTTAGCAGGGATAAATTGATACAAGTAAAATACACATTAGCAGTTATACGTGTAATTCAAATTAAAGTAACATTTGTGTGACTTCTGTTGTTGCAGATTGGGTGACAAATAACTTTTATTAGGATTGTAAGATGTTACTTTTAGTATAGATTGCATGCTGAATGGGAGTCATCTGCCAAATGATTCTAAGCAATTAATTATTTTTACTGTGGTTCCCTTTTTTGACAAGAGGATTTGTGATTTGTTTTAGAATGCCGTTTTACAGACAATGTTCGGCATATCACTGTTCCAAAACATAAAGCACACACCGCTTTGTCGCCTTTTTACTAATCATACCATATTTCTAGATCCACCAAGTTTGAAATTCTCCGTAACACTTACTATCTTGCAGTTTTTGTTCTTTTGCTGAACTAGCCATATTAAATAAGTTAAAAATCGTAAATATAACACAAATAAACTTTAAAATACAGTTGTGTGAACGGAATTGACTATGCTATGCGTAGACAAATTTTGCATCATAAGCAACTGTAGACCATGACGTAACTAAGACAAGACAATAACAAACGAGGGTGCTCACCACCATGGAACAGATCACTCGCTTTTGTTCATAATATTTCATAATGAACTTTGTCATTTTTAAATAAAATGCAAACCATTTTGATCACTGGCGTGCCCAAAATATTGTGTCACGTGCCATTGATGTTACGCGTGCCACTGGTTCGCCATCCCTAATCTAGACCTTTCTGAAATTTTCTAGAAACATCTATTTTTATCACCAAATTTGTCACATTGGCAACCAGATTAATCGCCAAGTCGGCTGAACATATCACACCTTTTATTTTTAATAATCTTTTTAATCTGCAAACGATCTTTCCTGCTTGGGTACCATTTTGGCAGAGAAGCAATGAGAGTTCGAAATATTGGTAACGGTATTATGGCCAGATAAAAAGGATTTATAGTATATGGTATTCAATATATTACATAATTTCCTCACGATTCGGAATATTTACCGTAAAATCAGGCATATTAATACTTACCTTAACTTTCAAGCTGCAGTTTTTAGTTTTTAAGTACATTCGCCGTATAACGCGAACACCCTTTTTCACAATGAAACCTGAAAAGTACACTCATGGACAAAAAAATCAGCACATCAAGAAGGAGACGTCAAAATGAAACGAAATTTTACATACGTAATGACTACTTTGATATGGGTAAATGATTAGAAAGTCAAAGAAAAACGAAAATTCATTTCAGAGAAAAAGGCAAAAGAACGGAGGATTTAATACCCTGTTGAACCTCCTCTAGCGTGAATGCACGATACGATACGATTTGGTATTGAGGCATACAAGTTCTGTATGATGTCTTCAGACATTTCGTTCCATTTTTACTGTAACCTTGCTTCTAGTTCGTTCAAACTCATGGGATGCCAAACTCGCCATCCCAAATGATCCCAGATATGCTCGATTGGAGACAAATCTGGGGATCGAGCAGGCCAAGGAAGGGTAGTAACAGTACGGAGACAGTCTTGTGACACCCTTGCCGTGTGAGGCCGAGCATTGTCTTGTTGAAAAATGGCTCATTGGAGCTGTTGCATGAGTGGCAACACATGTGGTAGAGGATGTTATGGGATACCGCTGGGCTGTCATGGTGCCACGGATCAATACTAGGGGTGACCGTGTATTGTAGGCAATGGCACCCATACCATCACACTAGCTGTGAGAGCGGTGTGTCGCTGTAAAGCAAAGGCAGGATTAAGGCGTTCACCACGGGGTCTCCACACACGAACACGATTGTCATCACTTCTGAGATTGAATCTGAATTCGTCGCTAAAGACGACCGGGTTCCATTCCGATGCAGTCCAGTTTCCTCGTACGCGGCACCACTCCAAACGGAGGCGTCGTTGGGTGGGCGTCAAAGGCATCACACATGATGAGCACCGCGATCCCAAATGTCCTTCAGCCAGGCGTCTTCGTATGGTTGGAGAAGACATAGAGGCTCCTTGAGAAGGTGCTCCCCTTGCCTGGATGGCGGCAGATGAAGCATTTGGCTGTACGCGGGCATTTCTTACGATGTGATGGTCTTCTCGACAACTGGTCTATCGAGGGCGTCCTGAGCCTGGTCTTCGTGTAAATGACATATCTCGGATCCACTGGTCCTAACATCTCCTCACAACCCAGTCAGAGTGGCCTAATTGACGAGCTACTCGTCTAGCTGACCCCCCAGCTTCTATCATGCCGGTGATTTCCCCCCTCTCAAACTGCGGCAGCTGCTCATTTTGTCTTCGAAAACGGCGTAATGGCATGTCTACCTCAATTTTTCCTTTGTAAACGATTCAGCACACTCAAACAAGCTTTGTTTACCTGTTTTATACTCCACGGAGAAAGACATTAAACGCCCTTCACTAGCTATACGTAATGCGCAATCACGCTGCATTTCTAATCATTTGCATAACATGTACCTTCATGCCACACACACACACACACACACACAAGTTTCGTTACGATCTCGCGCAATATTTCTTGGTGCGCTAATTTTTTTGTCCATGAGTGTACATGCGCAATGCTCTTTTGTTTTGATTTCGAGATTTTATTTCTCATTTATTCGAGATATTATTCCAAGCTTTAATTAAAAATAGTGTACTTTTAGAACTGCAATCCTTTAAGCTCTTAAGGAATGCCATTTCTTTTTTAAAAAAACAGCATTTCGATCTATGTAGAACTCTAATTTTTTTTTCTTATGCTCATCTTTTTTTTTTAAAGCTCTCATTTTTATACACCCGGTGTAGAACGCGCACCCGTAAATTTCGGTCTTATTATTTAAGTTAAAAGGGCGCGTTATACGCCAGATTTTACGGTATTCAAAAATAAAATTTCTTGAATCTATTTTTTGTGTAAGTCAAAAGCAAGAGCTAGTTTGGGGAAATAAAGCTTAAATCGACTCTAACATGCACCCTGACACGAGATCATCATGCCTCTTGCTTTGAAGTCAAAATAAAGGCAATGTTGAAGATGAGAATGATACCGATTAAAACGAAATTAGGTTTAGTAGAAACTTATTAAATATACTTATCTAGAGATATTGTTTGATAATTCTAGAAAAACACGATATGGCTACTTAGAAACTGCATAAGTTTCAATTATTCATTAACTAATCATTAAATTTTGCCATTAAGTCCCCCCCAAAATGGTAAATTCATTTTTGCTTAGCTATTTTATGGCATACTTATGTTTTTCTTGGATGCATGAGTGATATTTATGCGCTAATTTTTCCTTTCTGAGTCTATGATTCAATTGAATAAAATCATAATTTAAAATGCGTGAGTAAGAAAAAAAACTTTAAAATGTTTAGCAACAAACGGTTTCTGGTGCTATTTGAGTCCGTAATTAAACTTTTAGTAAGAAATAAAAGTGTTTATCTTATTTCAAATGCTAAACGATTCAATAATTTTATATAAAATGAAGTTTTTATTATCAATTACTTGATCTTATCGCATTTTTTAACTTATTTTTTTCCTGACACAAACTATTTACAACGATAAGGAATTCCTTTAATCTTTTATTCCAAATTTAATTTTATTAAAATTCTTCTTCTAAAAATAATTATTTATGCTTTTTGTTTCAAAGAAGATTACTTATATCAAAAAGTAATATTTGTTTCTATTTGGGTACATAACGTATAATTATTGCATTTCCATCTGTTGAGCATTGATTTTCCCTATTTTCTTTCCCACCTATTTCATGCTTGGTCTCTGTTCTTTATCAGAAATATTCAAATAAATCTTACGAAATTAATTCAGATCATTTAAAATATCATTGAGAACGCCTCGAAACTCTCCTTTAGTATTGTGTAGATTTCGTGACAGAAGAAATTTCCTTTCAGCCTATTGTCCCATTGTTTGCTTATTATTTTATGATTATGACATTAGAATAACCGTTTTTCGAAAAAGTAACACTGAATTGCCTTCTCATATCCCTTTGTCTGGTATCCATTGTTCTTATTTCATAAGAGATAATTCTAAAATACGGTCCGATCGTTTTGCGTTAGCCTGAAAAAGGTGAATTTGACGCTTCTTTGGGCAAGTATATATATAGATGAGAGGGTATTATGGCATACCATTTACATTTCGAATAATAACTTTACTGGTTTTTGATAAAAATTCCAAATTTATTATGAGTACTTACTATATTTATTTGTAATGAATTTCCACACTTTTCAAAAAAATACTTTTTATTTTATTGTTACAAAAATTTTATTTCAAAGAGTTGCAAATGAAGATTATTATTGAATAGATGGTTTAAACTATTGAAAAACTAATTAGACCTCATAAAAATTAGTTATTTTTAACTATAACAAGTAAAATAAAGATTTTTTTATAAGTCAATTCCTATTTCGATCAACAAAGAAAAATTTTATTTTAGCTACTTTTTATTAGATAGTTACAATGAATATAAATATATATATATACATATGACAGAATCACAACATTAAATGGTAATTCATTTTTATTAATTATCGTTAAAGTATCGTATTGCCATCCAAAACAATCGTGTATATAAAATTTCAGTTCAACTGAATGCTTTAACACGTGAGAAAAAATCTTTTCAAGTTTTGACACACAAGTCGCCAAAAATGATGCCAACGTGGCTGTATTTGTAGATCTATAAATAATTAGTTTTAATCAATTAATTTTCAATAATTAAAATTAAATTATTTAATTGTCCTCCAAAATAATCATGTACATAAAATTTCAGCTCAATTGAGTGCTTTAAAATGTATTTTATTAACGATTGAAAATTCCACGAAGATAAATAAATAAATATTAGGTTGGGGAAAAAGAAATCCATTAGTATTGCATGAAAATCAAGACTTTATTTAACATGCTTCCGATTGTCCGATTTGGTTCAAATATACACCGTTTTGTTTTATAACTTGTTATTTTAAAGGTAGCTTCATAATGCCCCTGTCATAGAAGTCTTGACCCTTATTGGCGAAAAACTCTAGTAATCGATTTTCCCAATCTTCTCTTGATCCCAATTTCTTATCACTCAGGAAGTTTTGAAAAGCGAGAAAAATGTGGCAAACACTTAGTACCAGGTCCGGACTATATGGTGGATGCATTGAAACTTCTTAACTAAGCTTCCAGAGTTTCTGGAGAGTCACTACAGAAGTGTGTGGCCTGGCATTGTCCTTATGGAACACAACACCTCTTCTGTTGGCTAATTCTGGCCATTTCTAGTCAATCACTAGCTTCAAACGGTCCAGTTGTTGACAGTAGAGATCTGAATTTAGTGTTTGGCCATGCGGAAGCAATTCCTAACAAATGATTCCTCTCCAGTTCCATCAAATACACAGTAGAACCTTCCTTGCCGTTAATTCGATCTATCATGTTTTTTGGTGTTAATTGATGTCGTCCCCAAATATGGAGCTTCTTTTTGAATCCAACTTTGCGCAAAGGGTTTAAAACTGTTTTATGGTCGATCTTTAGCTCTTGGGAGATGCTACGACTACTATTATGCCGGTCAACTTAGATTATTTCTGTGATTTTATCGACATTTTTGACGACGAGCCTGTCTGTTTCGAGGTGCATCTTTAACATCAAAATACGTGAACGGAATCGAAGAAACCAAAATTGCACGTAATTAGCTGTTACAGTATCGGCAGCATAACCACCGTTCGCAATCTCAGCCACCTAGCGCATTTTCGCCTTTATCAAAGAAAAACTGTAAAATGAACAGAATTTTCTCTTTGTTGACTTCCATTTTTAACACCCTGTAACTCACAGCTGAATGAACCAAACAAAAAAGGCAAAAGAATTTTTTTAGTGTGAAATGTCATCTTGACAACGAGCATACATTTGAAATTGTTTGATCGATACTTTACGAGATATCGACACTACAGCCATCTACTGAAAAAATAATGGATTTCGTTTTCCCCAACCTAATATATAGAGAGTGTGAGCTAATAGTAGGAATTGAAAAAACGTATATTCAAGATAACGAGCAAGTCATTTCTGTTTCGAGCCCATTTACAAAAATCATACGTATAATCTTCTTTTTCTGGTTCGGTGCAATCTAGGTGAGCCCACTGAAAACAGCCGAATCACTGAATCCCAACTTCTCCTCGTTGATCTTCGGAGAAATTTCTATTACATAAGATACATTCAGCTTCTTTGTATTCTGATTCTTTAGTAAACAGCATTAAGTTAGTTATAGAGGATACATCCGAATGTGTGTGTGTGGAATGATTCATCCCCGCTGTGATACCACCCTACTTGGAGGTACCATCTCTTCATTTACTCGAACTAGATTTGTAAGAGGTAATGATTGATGACCCAAGCTCTCTAGCCATAATAAAACCAATTTATTATTATAAATTCAAATTTTCAAAGACAGTCTTACGCTAGGAAGGATATCAGGAGTGGTATAACGTAACCCTAAATTCTATGTAAATAAGCGCCTGGAATCCTAACCGCTTAACTTTCAGTAACATTGTGGCGTATTGGGTAGGAAAACACACAGTCAGGCTAGATATATAAATATATAATTTTATTTACAAGAACATCTAAATCATCATCTTACATCTCTGCTTCCAGCTAGGACCCTCAAAACGGTCCTCGCGCATGTCCTTTTCTAGACGAGTCTATCTCGAAACGTAGGGGGAATGGATGCTAGGAAAACCTTCTTACCCGTGGCGCACACAGGAATTTTTCAAGGTGGGGCTCCGGGGTCGAAAGTTCACCATTCTTGTATCATGCTCCTTTTGATTTTGTCGATTTTCGGGAACAAAACACAGTAAAAAACTAATTATTGAATAAATAATTAGCAGTAATTAATAAAATTAATCATTATTAACAAATACTTAATTAAATTTTACGTACTATGTACTTAGAATTATAATCAATCGGAAAAAAAATCAAGGGCTTTGGGGTGGGGGGTCCGGACCCCATGACCCCCCCCTTGTGTGCGCCACTGCTTCTCACCTACTATCTCAGGTAGTAAAACCATCTGCTCTCCGTCTCCGACGTCATCATCTGGTGTCATAATAATAATCGTTACAACGTTATCCTGTGAATCTCAATCTTCCTTAATTTCTTTCACTCGCTAAAGCCTGTTCTATAATTACACTTTTAAGTTTAAATCCTTACCATCAGCTCACGGCATTCAGCATCTCAGCTTCTTTTCTCCTTCTTCCTCTATGATTACTAAAACTCCACTGTATACCTACTAACTAATCTGAATATCAAGGTTTCTTCTTGAGAGGATTGGCTGTGAAATAACTCAATGCTGGCCCCAAAGATTCTCCAAGAGGATTAGTAGGAAAAACACGATAACGCCCCGTTACACCACTATCACTGGAGAGGATTATATCTAGAAAGTCGGTCTAGTTTCTTAACAATGGATCGTTGAACGATCGGTTCCTTTTATAGTTTTGAATCTTCTGGTTCCTTCTTTTTGTTCTATTCTTTCAGTTTATCCTCTAATGCTTTTTTATATGGAAATTCTGATATTACAGAAGAAGATGCAGTTTTCTGTATAATGAAATACTACCTAGTATTCCATAGTACCCTGCTCTCTATTTCGGAAAATGTACTTTTAAACTGAAGTTCAAAACATTGTCAGCTAAAAAACGACTACAGTGTAACAAAATACAATTCTTTTATTTTACATTATGCTTACAATTAATATTCAAGTAACATGTGTGTACTAGAAGGTTTTAAAATGCTTGAAAACTTACTTTCAAAAGCTTTTGAAAAAGACAATACGGTCAACAACAAGCGGTCAACTCTTGTTGTTTCTATTGCCACATGTCTGACGTAGTCAGATCGAGACCCACGAAGTTCATCGTGGCAAAGGGGCTAGATGTACGCCTATCGTTGGCCTTGAGCACCATACAGGTGACAGTACGAATTAGCTCGGTGAAATTCCCGAAGGGACGATAGATGGTGACACCACCGATCTCCCCCTCCACAATTTAGGCATGTAACTGAAGGGGAGGAAAATATTCTCCAGTCCCCTGCACTCGTGATTCAGCCCACAAGACTTCGGACCCACTGATATAACGAGCATGTACTCCGTGTGTACTAGGAGGGTATTTGGTGGCAGCGGGCATCAAACCCAGGCCTTCCGGTCTGGAGTCCGATGCTGTAACCACTAGGCTATCCACGGTCAACTATTACTACAATGCATCAGGAGAGACTTATTTGAATATTCCATGGGTTTTCTCTGCATTATCAGCTACAAACAGAGCTAAGACCTCTGTATTTCATATTTTCCGACTGTTCAATAATGCCCTTCTCTTCTGTATGTATTTCTACTCACCGGAAATACTGTTATTTGTCGGGACCCCCCCCAAAAAAAAAGGAATTACATTTTAAGAAAATAATACCAATTCAAAAATAAATTGTTTTTAATTGAATTAAATTACTAATGACGCATTACTCAACTTCTGTTCAAGTAATAAATGTTGAGTGCCAAGTGACATGGAAAAACATATAAAGATGTCATAATATACATTTATTTCGTATTGACGCATTAATGTTCGTTAACAATTTAGATGTATTTTTTTGTTAGTTTCTAAGAACATGCATAAATTTATTAAATCATGGCTTATTAATTTTGAACTAATATTTTTAAGGTGAATGATTCTATTATCTCTATTAAATATTCAGAGAATCGTGAAAAAAGGGGGAACATCTTTTTAAACTTTTGTAATATTTTCATCACTCCTGTACAAAACCGAATTTATTGTAAAACAACTGAAAGTAGACTAGGTCATGTTGTTAATGGATTAATTAATTTCTAAAAATAAGTTTTCTATCATGGACTATAAATTATCTTCTTAGAATCAGGCCCACAATGCTTCAAAAGATCAAGTTTCAAATGTGATGAGAATTCGATTATTAGTTTCGCAGATTTTGGTAAGAAAATTAGGGGGGAGATAGAAGGAAGCTGTTCAGGGTTCATATACAAGCATCATTCTAAGCAAGGTTCATTCTAAGCAACTTTAGGGATCGACTTTAGACTAACTGTATTCGTTTTCGAGACAAAAAATAAAATGTTGATATACAGGCTAAAAATCAACGAAAAAGTCAACATGTCTTACAGTTTATTTTTTTTTAAAAAAAGTATTCAGTTTATAGCAAAACGGATCCCTAATTTTATTACATGCTTTATTTTTAACACGCAGAGAAAAAATTGAAGTGATTGGTAAATAATTGTCGAAGAAGTAGCATTTTGAATGCACTAAGGTTTCGAAAAACACAAACTGAGAAAAACCACTTTAACGTTTATAATTCTGAAAAAATAATTATTATAAGCTTAATTAAACTTAAAATACCACTTTAAGATATTGGTTATACATTTTTCTTTAAAATAATTGCATTTTCTTATTTTTTCAACCCACACATTTTTATACATGATCAACTTTTAGAAAGTACTAATTGCACAAGAAAATTCAAGAAAAACGTTAAAAAAATTTTTTTTCTGTCACGACAGAAATTTTAGCTGTTTTTCTTCTTGTATTATTAAAGTATATCAGGAAGAAGAACTGAAATTATAAAATTATTACTATAAAATGCCTTAATTTAAAAATTTTACATGCACACATTTCACAAAGAAAAAAAAATGATTGTATGTATTGCCTCGGAAATATTCTGCTTTATATATTGCACATTCTTTTTTAAATGTTATTATTTCTCTTTATAAATTAGATTTTTTTATCAAAACGCTTTTTTTAGCTTTTTTTTCTAAAAAGGGGGTGTGGCTGAATTGCCTAATTTGTTTTCAAATGAAGTTTTATTCAACTTCTAACTTTCCGACATGCACAAGTGATATATCAATCGAAAGATAATAATGCAAAGAATAAGATTAAATGAAAATAAAAAAAAAACGATAGGTCTGTGATTTTTGGGGTACCAAGTCCTCTTAAAATAATGAATAATAAATGTATAATGAAGCATAAAAGCTATAAAGAATGTTTTTTTTAAATTTCTAATGGGCTGTGTTGGTGTTTTACCATTGCAGACCTAGTAAATTCCCGGAAAAAGCTGGTTTCTCTATTTTTAATGCGGCACGGCCCAGTTGATTGCCCGAGCTCCAATTTTGACGCCCAGTTTCCTCCCTAGAGGGAGGCACCTGAGCTCTGACGATAAGAACCTGTACTGGGATTTAAATTTGATGAGAACACCCAAACCAAACAGGCACTAGAGATCTTTTACATGCCGTATAATCATACGACGTGGACGCTGTCGATTTTCTGCATCATGAAAATCCACCGAGTTGGGCTGGGGTCGAATCCGCAACCTTGGGTGCAGAAGGCCAACGACAACCCAACTACGCCAATAAATACTAGAACAAACGTCGAACTGTATATGGCTTATAGAAATAATTTATGTATCGAATTTGATGGTCTCGAATATTTTAAAATTTTTCGTTTGAATAAATAGGTATTCTAAATTATTTTTTCTATATTCTGTAAAAATAACATGACAAAACATATTTTATTTTTAGACGTCTTGAACTGCACTAAGTTCTAGATAAAAACTCAGTTTATTTGATTTGCTTAACATGTTGCCATTGTGTTTCTCGTAAAAAAATTTTATTTTAAAAAATAATGTCAACTTGTGAAAAGGTAAAAAATCTCCCAAAGATTAAAAAAAAATAATTTCAATATTTTATTTGTTTTAGTTTCGACTGTAAATAACATTGCTCACTATTCATTGTGGAATATCAATTTGAATACTTTCTTCATGTATTTATGATTTTTTTATAATCATAAGGAACTGCTAATAAATCACACGATTATTGATTCTGAATTTTTGTTTCTTCTGAAAGATCTTTTGGGGGAAGTTATGAAAGTAAAGTATGAGCTCAGGTGACCTCCAATCTGTTCGTGTTGCTTCTTTGTGACGTTAATAAAATCCAACCAATCATTTCCCATTCATCTCTAAGCATTTTCTATGTAGATTTCGTTGGAGACTGTTATTTACACCAGAAACAAAAACAATCATAATGAGGAAATTTCACTAATATAATTTCATAGTTTATTTTTTTCTTTCGTGAAGAATTTTTCTTTTACATTCTTATACATCTTTATGTGCCCCAGAAAATTAAGTTTGTTTTGAACAAAATTAGCCAGTTATATAATGAAACGAAAATTAAAGGCTAATTTTTTAGCATGTGATTTCTTTCTACTACTGAAACAATATGCAATAGGATGAAATAAACTTGTTTTCATTGAGATATCCATGAACCCATAAATACTATAATTTGACAATTTAAACTTTTACGATCAGGATTCGTGATGCAGTTTGTAGATCAGTGTCATTTTTCTTTACCTGTACGTTACTGTAATTTTATAAAATTACTGAAACTTGGTAATTAAAGTGGCGTTATATACTTTTTACAACGGCAATTATCTATGAACAAAGTAATCTAAGAGAAGTAGATTTGTAATAATTTTTTTCCGAATACTTAGGAACAAAGAATATTTAATATCATCATCATAATATTTAGTGTTTCAATCACACATTTATCTGTTTAGCTGACTTACACAGAAATGTCATTGTTATTTTACATAATCAAGTTAACATTCTAAAAACAGTGACGCACAAGAGAAGAGGAGGTCCAAGGGTCCGGACCTCCCCCATCGCCCTTTTTTCCCCGATTGATTACAATCCTATGCAGATAGTACGTAAAATAGTACATGACATCCATTTTCAGTGGATCCCATCTCATGCCGAACTGTATGACAATGAAATGGCGGGAAAACTAGCGAAGGAGGGCTGTAATCTTCCAACTTCCTCTACATCCGCCCTTACCTATCTCTGGAATTATATTCCTTAAAAAAGTCTCAAAATTTGGTGGAAGATCTCCATTTGTGTAAGGTGTCATGATCACCAGGTTTCCCTCGAACACATAACGGGTTGAATGGATCTCCCAAGCAAATATATCTACACTAATCTTGTGCTCGACTTTTTGAGCCAACGATTTAATTGATCTTGTCTAACTTCGTCAGACCCTTGGGGATTAGAAACAACACAACGCAAAATTTAATTAATATTTATTATTAATAATTTATTTTATTAAATAATGCTAATTATTTATTCAATAATTTATTTTTTACTGTTTTTTGTTCCCGTCAGTCGACAAAATAAAATTAATATATTTGGCGGCATATTGGGGTATGATACGAGAAAGGTGGACTTTCGACCCTCCACCCCTTGAAAAATTTCTGTGTGCGCCACTGATCATAAACAAAGCTCTTTCCACCCTTTTGCACTTGATTTGTAATTTTTTGTCTTCAAATATTAAGAAAAAGAACATTGGACTCTAATCTGCAGCTTTTTTGCTATGGAATCGACTGTGTAAGTAGTAAGTACCATACATATAAGAAAGAAGATAATTTTTTTTCTTGAAACTCCATAACACAATACTTTCAAATAATATATAGATACATAATAATAATAAATAAATAAAAGAAATGATAAATAGATTAAATATCCTACAAATTAGAAGCAGCTGAAGTTATGAAATCTAGAACCAAGAACAAAAAATCAATATATGAAGAAAAGTCGATTGACCCAAATAGAAAACTATTATGTTTTTCATTAAGGTATTACTAACTTAGGGCAAGGAAGTAGGGTTAAGCTTTCTTTCTGAGATCTTAATCTTCTCCTTCAGTAGAAAATATATACATAATAGTGCAAGAAAAGTTGAAGAAAATAAGCCATAAATATATTTAAAAAATTAAGCCTAAAATTGGGACTTGTATGCATACAGTAAGCTAGTAATTAATTAAAATAATATTCAAAAACATTACATAAATGAAAATAGTGGCAAAAAGGTACATTTAAGAAGAGCAAAGATGAGTTCAAGAACAATATGCAAATTTCTTCATAAAATCGAATCAAATCTTGAATAAACATCTAAAATTATTTATATTGTTTTAAATCATTAACCACTGTTCACCTAAGAAAATTAGGATAAATTATTATTCGTATAGTTATGTGTAAATTCTCATATTTTTATATTTTTCAGCTGGAAATTTCAATCTTAGAAAATGTGAATATCTTTTCCGAGAAGTAAGTGAAAATTAAGTCTAAATACATTTTCATGTGAGCAGTTAATTATTGAACAATATAAATAACTCTGTCATAATAAGAAAAAAACAATTTTCATACCTCGAATCACCTCCCCCAAATATTTCGAATCCAAATACCGATAAAAACAGTATTTTCAAATGGGTTCGATGAAATATTCCAGAAGTAAAGGGTGTTTTTTTTAGAGGTATAGAACTTTAAATTGCAATAAAACAACGTTGTATTATTCGATTGACATGAATGTTTTTTAATCGAAAGATAATCTTGTGGCATTACATTTTAAATATGATTTCTGGCATAGGACTGCCACGGCTGGCTCGGATGTAGTCCAATCTGGACGTCCAATTTTCGATGACTTTTTCCAACATTTGTGGCCGTATATCGGCAATAACATGGAGAATGTTGTCTTCCAAATGGTCAAGCGTTTGTGGCTTATCCGCATAGACCAATGACTTTACATAGCCCCACAGAAAATAGTCTAGCGGTGTTAAATCACAAGATCTTGGAGGCCAATTCACAGGTCCAAAATGTGAAATTAGGTGGTCACCAAACGTGTCTTTCAATAAATCGATTGTGGCACGAGCCGTGTGACATGTTGCGCCGTCTTGTTGGAACCACAGCTCCTGGACATCATGATTGTTCAATTTAGGAATGAAAAAGTTAGTAATCATGGCTCTATACCGATCACCATTGACTGTAACGTTGTGGCCTTCATCGTTTTTGAAGAAGGATTCCACCAGCCCATAAAGCGCACCAAACAGTCAGTTAACTTCACTCCAAATGCGACAGTTTTGTTTGTTGACGTAGCCATTCGACCAGAAGTGCGCTTCATCGCTAAACAAAATTCGCTTATGAAAATCGGGAACAACGGCAATCTCGTTTTGGGCCCATTCGACGAATATACGCCTTGCTTGATCATATTTAAAATGTAGTGCCACATGATTATCTTTCGAATAAAAAATAATTCATGTCAATCGAATAATACATCGTTGTTTTATTGCAATTTAAAGTTCTATACCTCTAAAAAAATACCCTATAGTTCATTTTTAGCTGAAATGGAAGAAAAGCAATTTTCTTGACTAATTGAAAACATTTTAAAAAATATCCAGTTTTGTATATGTATAATCAAAGCAAAATATTTTGTTTTCCAATCAGACGACGACGAACACCCACCGCACTCAAACAAGCCTTCTTATCTTTAAAGAACGAGGCCCTCAGGATGAGACTAAAAATCAATGAGAATAAGGCCAAATACATGCCTACATCATGTTTTAAGAATTCCCATTTTAAAATTGAAGAGTATAATTTTGAAATTGTCGGCAGTTTTTCACTTATTTAGATTCGGAAATTAATAATAGAAATGATTCTACAACTGAAATCCAAAAGAGAATTACTGTGGCTCTAATACATGTCTTAATGGAATACCAAAATCATATGAAATCGAATTTAATCAAAAGGAAAACAAAAAGGGGCTCTATTGTATAAAAGTCTTTTAAGACAAGTATTAACTTACACATGTGAAACTTGGTCGATGTCTCGAACATATGAGAGCATGATAAGTATATACGAAAGGAAGATTTTAGGATTTATTTTTGGAGAAATTCAGTAAAATGGAACGTAGCGAAAAAAGATCAAATTTCGAGATCTGTCACTCGTATAAAGAATCTGACATCTTTAGCTTCAAAATACAACGAAGGCAGATCACGTTATCAGAATGAACGAGGACCACACCACAAAAAAAGTCTTCAATGCCCAACCAATTCGCACACAGATAAAAGGCAGGTCAAATCTTAGGTGGATGACCTAGAAAAAGATCTAGTTTTGAGAACTAAGAATTAGAGAGCACTAGCAGGAAAAGGGCTGGTCTGGAAAAGGCTTCTTGAGAAGGCTAAGGCTCACCCAGGGCTGTCGAGCCACTGGGGAAGGAAGAAATCAGACGAGGAGGGTAGGACTGCATGTGTGTGTGTGTGAAAGAATCGATTTAAACAAAATAATAATTACGGAACTTGTAAAGAAAGGTTTGTTTTCGTTCTCTATACGCAAAAATACCCGCACTACTCAATTCAACCTAATTATAATATTTTCAGAACTTCGCGACACTGCTTTGCTAAAAATATTAAGTGTTCAGTGAACCAACAGTGATGTAACAGTGAACTTATAATTGCCATTTTTGATGGATCTTAAACATTATGAAATCAGGCGTAAAGAGCTTACCCAACGACTATTCTACAGCTTTATGTGTAAATTTAATACCTGTAGATACGATAGGAAAATTATTGCTTCTTTTCAACACGTTTTTATTAGCTTCAGCTGAATGTAACGGAATATTTGAATTCGATTTTTACCTACTTTAAAAGGTCAGATTAGTTCGAAATTTTGCACACTTGACAGTACGATAATTTAATATTTTTTTCCACTGTCCTGATTAGGATCATCAGGATTAACAATTTCCCATTTCCAGATTTGGTGACTAAAAGATTAAGTTATAACCCTAACACGAGAACACTCATGGTTAATACAAATGCAGAGAACAAAATAGATTAATTCATCAATGAATAAATGATAGTTTTAAAAACTAAAAAACAGGCTTTTATTGTAGATCGAACTAAAAAATGAAAAATAAATTATAGTTTAAAAAAACTAAAAGACACGCTTTTATAGTAAATAGAACTAAAAAGTAAAAAGTAATTATTGGTATAAGAATAAAATGATTAACGAGAAAATTAATGTCACTGGGGTAAAAGTGTGGGGTGTTTTGTACTACATTTTTACACTAACTCTACATTTTGGGTTGATTGATTGAATATTAACGTCGCAGGGGGTGGGTTATTTGGTTAAAAGTCTACATTTTGGAATAGAACCAGTAAGAAATTATATCAATTAATATCGAGCACTCCCCACTTTTACCACAATGGCATTATAATTTTATCGTTAATCATTATATTCTTATATTAAGAATTATTTTTTACATTTTAGTTCGATTTATATATATATATATATATACTATAAAAGCGTGCCTTTTAAACTATAATAATTTATTTTCGATTAATAGCAGTAGCTAAACATTTTCTTTTTGAACTGCAGATTCTTAACTCCATTGCTAAAAATTCTCACCTCATTGGGCAAGTTGAGGTCTTTTTGCTTCCTTTAGTGAATGTGTTTATAAGTTCTTGAATCATTTTTTGATTAGTTGATTTTGTTAGCCAGTTCAATGATTTTTCGGTTCTGATTGTTTACATTCAATTGTCTAGAGAACATTTTTCTTGAAGAAATTAGTTCAATTTTTAAATAGTGTACAAAGAAATTTTTAATATTACACTGGACAATACTCAAACTAACGCTGGTCTTTTCGGCAATCTCCTTTCTGGATTTCTACCCTTGAAGCTGGTTAATAATTTGCCCTTTTTTTTTTTTTTTGGCTCTGATGTTTCCTTCCTTTGACAGCGTGTAACTTTTTCCGCCTTTATTGCTTGGAAATCACTGTTTCTACTTCATTTATAAAGGAAATAATGAGTGGGGAGTTACACAAATTGTTCAACTACCACACGTTCTTATTTGTTTTAGAATTCGCGTGTTTGAATTCACTTCGCAACTTTTTGTGGGTTTGAATTGTAGGACACTGAACGTCAAAGATTAAACTAAAAGTGGTAAATTCAAGGTTGGTTCAATAGTCTCTCTTTAGAATAACAGTTTCTTATTAATTAAAGTAAAGTTACACAAAGACAACATACATTGTTAGCAAAAATAATGTGCAAGAACATGGACGATTTTTCATAGCGACCACAATTTTCCTCATCCATTCTCTACTGAAGATATATAATCGCTAGAAGGCATTTATGGTGCTTAATATAGGCAGTTACAGTTTTAGCAAGCACAGTTGCATACATTTTTTATGTAAAATTTATTCATGAGTTTTTTTATTTTGTTAATTTTTTGTTTTGCAATTGTAACAAAGAAAATGATGGAATATAATTTTCCCATTTGTGTAATATAAATAAATTTTTTCCGTTTAGAATTTAGCATGCAGAGCTCTTTATGATATAGACAGTTTTGCAGACCATGGTAGAATTCCTGAAGTAAGTTACATTAGTTAACATATATTCTTCAATACATTTTATACAGACGTAAATAAAAAATTTTTTTTCCAGTTTTAAGGTGGGATTTATGATTTTACAGTAGTTCTTTTTGAATGTGTATTCTCATTTTTTTAAAAATAAAATCTTGACTATTAATTTATACTGTTCTTTCGTTCAATTTTTTTAGGAAAATCTGTTACAAGTATTAAAATTAAATGTATTTAATGGTATTGCCATCTTTAATGAGTAAAAGTAAATGTAAAAAGAACTTAATTCGATTAATTCTATATAGATTTTATCCAAATGTATTACTAAATTTCTGTTAAATTATTTTTTGATTACTCAATCATAGGTAAGCATAGGTAAAAAAAAATAGCCAAATGGATTATATCTAATTTAATGTATCTTGCAACTTTTTCTCATTTGTAAACTCTTACCGATTTAAAATATATCTAATATATTTTATGCTAATATCTTAAGTTACGATAAATATGTTTGCAGAAATAAAATATTTTTATTTTTTTTCTTTGAGATTATTAAGAGAATACTAGCTTATATATATATTTATACGACTGGTCATTAAAATTGCAATACTAGAAAGAAAAGCAAATCGAAAAATACTTTACCTATTGTACAAGTACAGTATAGTAGGACAGTATTTATGAGCAATTTGAGGGAAACGGGGAGGGAAATTAATCTACATAGCTGCCGCCAGTAGAAGCTTTAACTGCTCTAATCGACTAGGTATCGAGTTGAACTGGGCTTGAATGACAGACAAAGGCAAGTCATTCCACGCCGCTTTAAGTCATTATCATACTTCAACAATCATAGTGGCAGGAGATTAATTGCGACCTAGTATCTCAGAGACCCATGACTATATATTTTCAATGAGAGAGATAGATCTGGAGAACATGCTGGCCAAGGTACCAATCGAACACCCTGTGTGTCAGAGTAGGACAGGACACTATTTGCTTTGTCTTGTTGAGAAATAGCATCTCCAAGACATTCCACAGTGGAAATGAAAGGCATTCATGAATGAAGTTTGAGAAATGTAACGTTGTCTGTTCAGATTACCAATGATTTGAACACGCCATGTTCATTTCATGCATCCAAAGACCGCCGATAACATCAGACTTGGTGCAGGGCTCGTATAGCGATATGGGATGTAAGGAGGTCTCGTGCGTTCTCCTTGGTGCCTCCAGACACAATTACGTTCATCGTGATGTTCCACGCAGGCCTAGACCTTGTTTGAAACGACTACCTGGTGCCACTAATTTGTCCAGTTTTGTCGTGGTTGCATCATTGTCACCGAGTTCTAATTATTGCAGAGACAAGTGTAGAGTCAATAATGGTTTCCATCCAGATATTCCATGTTGTTCTTGGCGTCATCGTTTTGTCCTGCTGTAGACAAGCCCATGTCCTGACTCGAGGTCTGGGATGTAGTTGCAAGATCCTGCAAGGCCTACCTGAAAATATGTCTGTGCTCTTAGGCGTTAGGGGTGGGAGGCCGTTGAGATCCTACACGGTGTTCAGAATGACCCTCATGAACCAATCGATTCCATATTCTCGCGACTGTTCGTTGAATTCCGTCCAAAGCTGGTAGCAATTTCGTGGAACCAACCATAAACCACATTCTCGGTAAGGCCTAATTCTACCACTATCGAAATCCTACACGTATTGGTGGCTGTTTTTTCTTCTTATAGGAGGCATAACACGGTCTTCTCGTAAGCAACCAATATTCAAATGCTCAGCGGGTTTCCAAATGAGAAATCCGCGTTGTCACTTCCCTTTCATACAGAGTTTAAGTAGCTTTTTCTCCCTTCTGCGTTTTTTGATTGCACTCAAATACTTACTATTTACATATCCCAATATCTTCTTCCTTTCATGCGAATTTGACGTTTATATCAACCCTCTTTCATTTGCAATTTTAATGGGTATCATTGTGTATATACGCTTGGGGAAGGTAAAATGGGCTGGAGAGAAAGATATTAAACTTCTATAATGCAGGTTCAGAATATTGTTGCTTTTGGTTAAAACGGTGTTCTACAAATCATAAAAGAGTAAATGGACTTAAATGTGTTGCTTGTTACTAGATAAAACGTATGAGATACATTGAGACACGATGTTCTACAGAAAAGGTAAACGGCATGGAATGATAATAAATGTTGCCAAACACGACAACAAAGAAATTAACAATCAAATTAGTTCTCTTCTGTTGATGCAGCAACATATGTATGAATATAAATTTTTGTGTGTGCGTGTCCGTATCTGTGCGTGTCAGATCAAAATAATATTTTGTTTGAACCTTTAATTTCACTTCGGGAGGAGAATTACACGTACACTGTTTTTTTGTTTCCGCAAAATTTGCATACAAAATAGTAAGTCTCTGTGATTCATAAAAAGTTAATTTACTGTTCTAACAATTCAACAATGTTATAGGTTTGTGAAAAATATGGTTTTGTATCACCTTTCGGATTTGCCAAAGATGGAACACCCCTCTTGTACGTGGCCATGGGAAGAGGTGACCTTTACGGTTGGTGAATGATTTGCTTTCTGATTTCTTGTACCCTCCTCAGTGTAGTACATAACAATGATTTTTATAATATTTTTCACTTTTTCAGATTTATGTTTTAATCTTCTTGCTTTTCTCTGATTTATTGCAATTATTCTATTTTCTTGTGAATACAAAAGCGTCTTTGTGTTAAATGTGAAGAATAATATTTATTTATATATATATAAAGCAAGAATCTGTAGGATGATAGAACCCGTAATCTATGGATCCGAAGCCGAGTAACTTAATCCACCGACTCACTGGTGAGGGAGTACTGCGGTGGTATCTACATAAGCCGAGTATCTTAACTACTATATAAAAGTGACCACCCCTGTCTGGAGGCTGTTACTGGCCTATGTAGATACCGCCACAGTACTCTCTCCCAGTGAGTCGGTGGATAAGCGAACGAACGAAATATTTGTTGTTATGGCGAGCGTGTGAGTTGTTATTGTTGCGCCAAGTGAGACTGACGACTTTTGGTTACGTCAAGGGAGTATGACGACTTTGATTGTTGCGTCAATTGAGTCTGGTGGCTTTTAAATGCTCTTTTTTTAGGTAGATGACGCCACGATCGATAAGAACGTTGTGTGTTAATATCACGTCCGGTTCAGCAATGTAGGAAGATAGAACCCGCGATCTATGGATCCGAAGCCGAGTAACTTATCTACTAGACAAAAACATCACCCCTGTCCGGAGGTTGTTCCTGGCTTATGCAGATATCGCCATAAATCTATTTAAAAAATTGGCTGAAATACAAAACTAAATGTTTTGCTTCCTAAATTTATTATTATACAGGTTATTATTATACTGGTCTAAATTTATTATTATACCGGTGGATTTCTCTATGGGTACCTTTCACGATACAATCTTTCTGCTGCTCGTGCATTTTCGTCAGCCAATCCATAAATTAGGTGCATATATGCCAGCTCAGTGTTTGTAAGACGTTCCATACTCTTCTGCGGGTGATGACAACTGAAACGACTGCGGTAATGCAGTCCTGTTACCTTGAATGCTCTTGTGAGCAACGTCAACCAAAGGAAGGCGTTTCTGATCATGAGTTGCTCTCAGTGGCGAAACGGAGAACATTTGCCCCCCTGCAAAGTCAGGTTTTGGGCACCCAAGTTGGAATTTGCGATAGGTAGGTACTTGGCGTCAGTCAGGTTTTGGGCACCCAAGTTGGAATTTGCGATAGGTAGGTACTTGACGTCAGTCAGGCTTTGGGCTCTGTAGAGCCCTGACTCCCGCAATGCGGGGATGTACGTTACGCCACTGGTTGATATGCAAATCTGTATCCTTTGTGATGTCCCTTTCCTCCCCTTTAAGCTCATCCCAATAATCCTGGGATACCATGTATATTCTGTAAGGAATATAATTTCTAAAATTATTCATTTATTGCTGAATATTCTCAGACTAAAAGAATGATTTTTCTCTGCTTTTTATTTAGGCTTTGTTGCTTCAATATCCAGCTACGAAATCTGTTGGTATTGCAGCACTTGCTTCGAAACAGATCTAAAAAGAGCAAGAATGGAAGGGAAGAAGGTAAATAGTAAAGCTTTAAAAATCGATGCAACTGTTTCGAGGTTTAAATTTCATTGTTATATGGTAATCAAAGTTCTTTTTTTCCCAGTGGGAAAAGCCAAACCTGAAAAAACTTTGCATGATAAACTTTCTTGAGGAAGTGGTTAAAGATAATGAACACATAATTGAATCATTGTAGTTTAGAAAACATTGAAAATTACAGATTTCATAGAATAGTAACAGGTAAAAATACAGTTAAGTGAATGTAAGTTCTAATTTCATTGAAATGTAATACGTGATTTTCAAACCACAACCGAAGGAAATATGTACTTAAATCAAAATAACCACTCATTAAAGGAATCATTTGTGTAACAATATAAAAGTAGTCGGTTTCGCACATAGTGTAATTTTCCGAATACTTTCTCAATATTTTACTTTTGTTCAAGGAAATTACGTACAACAAATTAGAATGAAAAACATTTTAAATTGCTGAATTTTGACAAAACTTACTAGAAGAATAGGCCAAAGTATGCCGGTTAATTCCTGGTGAACTTTATGTCTACTGCGGTGATTATGTATTTCATTGTATGCTTAATTAGTAAGCTTGTAAAATGTCCATGAAAAAATATGTAATACTTCTGAATACAAACCTGCATTGTTACATAACAAATATTTCATGATTTATATGTATCGGGTGAATTTCTAAATTATTTTAAAGGCAAATTAAACATTATAGCAGAAATTAAGAAAATCCTCTATATTCTAAATTAATTTGCAAAATAATTCCAGATAAAAAGTAAAATAGTTGGTAAAAGAATATATATATATATATTTGTGCTAGGCATTTCCATCGAAATTTGGAAATCTGGATGCATTTTATTTAAAATATAGAATTAAAAACAATGACACACATCATTATAGTGATAACTAAACTATAGTTGATGATAAATGAATGGTAAATCTACCCAGATTCACATATAGAAGTGAAATTTATTTTAAAAAAGCACTATTGGATAAATTGCTAAATAACATTCCGAGAGATATTGTTCCCGTGTATTATTTTCTTAAAAACTGGGATGAAAGGCAGGGTCTTGCCTCAACTAAGCCGATAGCACTACACTGGAAAAGTTTATTTATACTTCTATTGTTTCGTGAAGTTTGACCTTATTTTTTTTTAGTCGTTTTGAAATTTCCTTCTTAATAGATTCCGTAATTAACTTCTCAAAGTTATTAATATACTGCTAGCAACCCAAAATGCATCATCATGGAAAAAGCAATCAAGCAGCGTGAAATTTTAACCTTGCGTATACAGCTATGGGATATGCAAATGATGAGCATTTCAACGCAGACGCACATCATGGACCTATGTAGCGTCACCAAGTAACGCTATATAAAAGAAGAATAGCGCGATGTTTGAAAAACTGGAATAAAAAAATTTCGTGTAATTGTTTTGTGTGTGTGTGCGTGAGTAACCACAGTACGCCTCGAAGAAGGACACAAGCCGGACAATACGCCTCGAAGAAGAACTCAAGCGTCATTTGAGCACATTTCTGAGAAATATTTGCTGATTCTAGATACTACAAATTAACCTTTTGAGAAATCAACTACTTGGTTACGTGTGGCCAAGCATGTAACCAAGCAACAGTGATGATGACGTGTAATTGATGGTTGCAGGAGAGAACGACTAACAGACAGGAGTGATTGCACTAGCCTCGTCACACCCCTACACATGACCTGTTGCGGGCTGAGATCACATCGCTCTGCGACATCAATTGAACCATATCACAAAAGGTAAGGTCTGTTGTACAACTCGTGTACCCCCGCACTACTCGAAGTCGTTTGAAGCGTAATAGAATATCCTTCAAGGCGTCCATTTCCACAATCTGCCTCAAAACCACAAGCGTTTGGGTCTGTAATGGTACATTGAATTACAGACATGGATAACCGAAGGACATGACATCGATTTAACAGAAGAGTCACGCATCTGCCTGCAGCACCACTACAGTTGGATTAGTTTTAAGATATCATGAAGAGAGAGAGACAAGTTGCTCAACTGTTCCCTTGTTCTTTTCCATATTGGTCGTACGCTGTTGGGGTCATCAAGACGTGGACAGAATCGAACTTTACTCTCGCACATCCTAATTATTCATTGCCAGTACAAAGACAAGTCAGTACTATAACACTGATGTTTTCGTACCTATTGTTTTCTGTTGTCTTCAGAGTTTACCTACGGCCACACTTAACTGGACAATACGCAATCAAACATCACATGCAATATTCAAGACTTCATTATCCACTAGACTGTATTGCTATCTTGGCCTGTTTATTATTTTGATTTATCGCTGTCTAACTTGTCTGTTTCGACGACCGACGTACACTACCAGCTGCTACATCCTATCGACTTAGCCAATATGAGGAGACCGCGCATATACCTTCCCAACAAGACATTCAAAGCTTCTTCTCTCATTCAGTTTCGAAGCGTGTAACAGTGGTTATTGCTAGCCGTGGAGGCAATACTCAGTAATGATTCCATTATCATCCTTACATTGGAAAAAATGCTGTATTTTCATTCAATTCACCTTAATATTGTAGGTGTAATAAATTTGTCTTTGATATACCTTTTCATTCTTGAGTCTTGCATTTTAGATAGCCAGCAATGCATAGATAATTCAGAAAATATTGCAAAAAAGGATTTTATTTACTAAGTAGGCATCATTTTTTTTTATTTTTCAGCGTTTTTGAGTTTTTTAGTTGTTGCCTAAGGGAGAGATCGGTGTTCTGATTTTTTTTTCTCTTTTTGTACTTTTGTAATTTAAATATCATCAAAAGAAATTGTAGGTGAGGATGTTAAAACTTAGATTAAAACGAATTTAGACGGGTCATAATTTCTGCCCACGCGAGTTAAGGGGACTTGGCACCCTTTGAGCAAACTTCTTTATTTACGTATTTAAAAATTATATTTTAACATTTTATATAATGTTTCTATTCAAGAAAATGTTACCAGATGAAAATTTTCATATATTATTCAGACAATTTTAAAAACTAAAATTTTTTGAAGAAAATTGGGAAAATTTTAAAATCCTACTCCTTTTGTAAAAATTAATTTTTTGACCTGAAATTTTTTTATAATATTCTTATGGATGTTCTTAACAACTTTAGGGATTGATTTTAAAATAACTTCATTCGTTTTCGAGAAAAAAAATAAAATTTTGTTATGCAGGCTAAAAATCAACGAAAAAGCCAACATGTCTTACATTTTTTTTTTAAAAAAGTATTCAGTTTATAGCAAAACGGATCCCTAATTTTATTACATGCTTTATTTTTAACACGCAGGGAAAAAATTGAAGTGATTGGTAAATAATTGTCGAAGGAGTAGCATTTTGAATGCACTAAGGTTTCGAAAAACACAAACTGAGAAAAACCACTTTAAAGTTTATAATTCTGAAAAAATAATTATTATAAGCTTAATTAAACTTAAAATACCACTTTAAGATATTACTTATACGTTTTTCTTTAAAATAATTGCATTTTCACATGTTTTCAACCCACACATTTTTATAAATGATCAACTTTTAGAGAGTACTAATTGCACAAGAAAACTCAAGAAAAACTTAAAAAAATTTTTTTCTGTCACGACAGAAATTTTAGCTGTTTTTCTTCTTATAATATTAAAGTATTACATTTGTATGAAAAATATATCAGGAATAAGAACTGAAATTATATAAAATTATTAATATAAAATGCCTTAATTTAAAAATTTTACATGCACACATTTCACAAGGAAGAAAAATTACATTATTGTATTGCCTCGGAAATATTCTGCTTTTAATACTACACATTCTTTTTTATAGTTATTATTTCTATTTATAAAATAGATTTTTTTATCATAACGCATTTTTTAGCTTTTTTTTCTAAAAAGGGGTGTGGCTGAATTGCCTAATTTGTTTTCAAATGAAGTTTTATTCAACTTTTAACTTTCCGACATGCACAAGTGATATATCAATCGAAAGATAATAATGCAAAGAATAAGATTAAATGAAAATAAAAAAAAAACGATAGGTTTGTGATTTTTAGGGTACCAAGTTCCCTTAATTGTAAATTACATTATTCTTCCAATTTTGTTGTTTCCCTCTGTTTATCTCAAACTGAGGCTTATTTTACTCTCGGAAACTGTTTCAGTCTACATCTATAACTATTGACAACTTGACTTTTGTTATCTATCCCAAGTAGAGCTTGTAAATTAAGGTATCCGACTACGTTCAGAACCCGGGTTTTGCAAAAGCTTATAAACGTATTTTTTTAGATATTTAGTGTAACTTAGATAAGAATACACGCATAATATTGTCTTAGGAATATTATTATAATAAAAAATTGTTAAAATGCAATATTTTGGAAAAAAGGGAACTTAGAATGACCTATTTTCAAAACATTCTCCTTTTAGGGAAAATGCTTCTATTATAATATGCTGCCTATATTTAGCTCAGAACTCTGTACAGAACCTGAAGTAGGTGTTTTGAAATATGCAGCTTAGAAGTTGATTTATTCATATTTTAATACATCAGAGTGGAGAATTTTTAACAAGAAAACATTGATAGTTATTTCCAATGGTGGTAATTATGAAAATAATTCGAATTTTTTAAAATTCTAGTTCAGGCCCTCTGGAAAAGTCTAAGCTATATATAAGCAAAATATTATTATAATAGAAGCATTTTTCTTAAAAGGAGAATGTTTTGAAAATAGGTACTTCTAAATTCATTTTTTGTCAAACTATTGTATATAAATAGTTTTTTTACTGTAATAATATTCTAATATTCTTAAAACAATTTTATGCGTGTATTCTAATCTAAGGGACACTAAACATTGAAAAAAATATTCGTGTGTACGCTTTTGCAAAATCACGGTCCCGAACGTAGTCGGATATATTAATTATTGGAATGAAGTTAACTTCTTAAAATGTCAATCCTCTTTGAGTCGGGCTTCGTAGAATTCAAGAATTATTTAGGTAAGAGAGGAAGAGAAGAGAGTGAGGTTTTAAAAAATGAAGTAAACCCTGTAGGTTAACGTTTAAGCTGCTATTCGCCAATGCACTAATAATACCGATAACTGTGATACACTCGTTAAAGAAATTAGTAGAGATATAATGTCTTTAGAAGTTTCTTACGCCTGTTTTGATATCTTGATATATGAATTTTCCCTTTTCCAGTAACAGTTTTTAATATATTTCAAGATGCTTCCTATAATTTTTTACTTTGAATAATATTTTGTGATGGTGTTTAGATCAAATAATTGATCAAGCTCTCATATCAATGAATGGAAAATTATCATATATAATTAAAACTTTCTCGCGATTTCATAATGAAAGTTATATATATATATAAGACAATAGATTATTTACATAAGCCCTTAAATGTGCTTAAATTTTGTCGAAATGTTCATTTTGAAACAGTATCTTTATCACAATATTGACATTTTTCTTCGAAGAAATTTGTACGATCTATGTAAGCGTCATTTTAGCAAAATACTCAAAAATGTTAAATAATACGTACGCCTGAATTTGAAACAAAGGATTCCACTCCGAAGGGTTTATTTATAGTTCAAAAAGTAGATGTAATTCCTATCAAAAGATATGATATAAGCAATGAAGGGCAAACAATTTTCAAATCCTGTAATATTTCTCTAAAAAAGATTTTTCTTAAAAAAAATTAGATTTTATTCCAAATTAAATAAAATACTCATCAAACGTACCTTCAAATGTTTTACTTTTTTGCTGTTACCCCAAACAATATAAATAGAAGTAAAGAAAGATAAATGATAATTTATTATAAAATTCAAGAATCAGCTTTTAACCTTAGAATATGATTTGTTTTATTTTGAAAGTCTTTTGATACGCGATGCTTTTTTCCTCCAAAATAAATTGCTAGATAAGCTCTTGGTCCATTTGATCATAATTATTAGGAAGAGGCGAAAAAGCAATGAGACAACCGTCATTGAAATTTATTTAGAAGTGATGCAGTCTAATCTGTGTTTATTTTAATTTCTTACTAGGACACAACGCATATGTTCCGTGTAAATAAATTACCCAGAAAAATCATCTTCTGAAATAAGTATATTCAATATTTTTTCATAAGCATTTAAAATAATGCCTAGTAAATGTGTTACAAAAAATAACATTGTTTACTACGAATAAAAATTGTGTTACTGTTTTATATTTCTTTTATAAAGGGTGTTTTTTTAGAGGTATAGAACTTTTAAATTGCAATAAAACAACGATGTATTATTCGATTGACATGAATTTTTTTATTCGAAAGATAATCTTGTGGCATTACATTTTAAATAGGATTTCTGGCATAGGACTGCCACTGCTGGCTCGGATGTAGTCCAATCTGGACGTCCAATTTTCGATGACTTTTTCCAACATTTGTGACCGTATATCGGCAATAACATGGCGAATGTTATCTTCCAAATGGTCAAGCGTTTGTGGCTTATCCGCATAGACCAATGACTTTACATAGCCCCACAAAAAATAGTCTAGCGGTGTTAAATCACAAGATCTTGGAGGCCAATTCACAGGTCCAAAACGTGAAATTAGGTGGTCACCAAACGTGTCTTTCAATAAATTGATTGTGGCACGAGCTGTGTGACATGTTGCGCCTCCTTGTTGGAACCACAACTCCTGGACATCATGATTGTTCAATTCAGGAATGAAAAAGTTAGTAATCATGGCTCTATACCGATCACCATTGACTGTAACGTTGTGGCCTTCATCGTTTTTGAAGAAGGATTCCACCAGCCCATAAAGCGCACCAAACAGTCAGTTTTTCTGGATGTAACGGGGTTTCGACATACACTTGTGGATTAGCTTCACTCCAAATGAGGCAGTTTTGTTTGTTGACGTAGCCATTCAACCAGAAGTGCGCTTCATCGCTAAACAAAATTCGCCTATGAAAATCGCGCGACCATTATTTTCGAAATAAAATTGCACAATTTGAAAGCGTTGTTCAGGCGTGAGTCTATTCATGATGAATTACCAAACCAAACTGAGAATAAATCACTTGACAGCTGTTAAATCGGTCGCCATCTTGGAAAGTAATGCCAACTTAAACTTCTATATCTGGAAAAAAAACACTCTGTAGATCTTTTAGATTTTGATTGCAATGAAAATTTCTATCTCTGAAATTCAGACATTTATTACGCCAGTAAGGGGAAAAGAAAGAAAACTGTGTTAACTGATTGCATGGAAATGTATTATAAATCCTTTTGATTAAGATATTTCTTTTCACAGTTAGGGAAAGAATTGAATGAAGTCACGTATGTGGTAGACATGGAATGTTTCACTTTGACGAGGTCTGCACGAACGTGTGGTAAGCGAACAGTTAAATTATAATTAATTGATACCTTGCATTAATTTATTGTACATGTCAATTAATTGTGTTTCATGCTTACTTTATGTAATTGTTTATTTTTGTTTTTCAACATCTTTGAAACAAAAAAAGAAAAAAAAATATCATATAATATATAGTTTCAGATATCTCCGTTAAAATTTATTTTTAACTCAAAATTTCAATACATAATATTATTTTCGTGTGTTATTTCAGTTGTGGAGACGGCATTTGATCTGTTTCGTCTTATGCAAGACTTATATCCCGAAGTTTGGAAAAATTTACTTGTTGTCAATGGTAAGAACACTATATGTGGCTTAATAAATTTTTCTCCAAATGCGTAGAAAATAAAGATCTACACATACAGAAAATGATCAACACGGGTTTAAAAAAATTAAATTAAAAATTACGTATTTAATTTTAATGTATGAAAGAAAAATCGCGCAGATTATATCACCAATAAAACTGATTTTTTAAAAAATCATATTGTATGAATATTATCAGCTTAATAATGTTTATTATTATATTCAGATTAAGTGGAAAAGAATTTATTTTATAATTAAATATAATGAATGGTACCTGAAGAATATATTTGAGACATCATTTATAGAAATTATAAATTAATTGGCTCTGAAATGGGGTTGTTGTTGAGTCCTTCCCAAAGGGAAGGAAGGAAAGTTGCCAGAGCCTAATACAGGTATACAGCCTAATACACGATAGATGGCTACATTCCCTATCTCCACCTTCTCAATTTAGGCATAGACTGGAGGGAAGGGAAATGTTCTCCAGCAACCTGCACCCGACGTTTATGCTGCGACCGCCCACAAGACTTTCGGACCCACTGATTTAACGAGTACGTGCTCCGTGTGTACTTAGAGGGTATTTAGTGGCATTGCGCATCGAACCCAAGCCCTCCGGTCTGAAGTTCGATGCTCTAACCACTAGGCTACCCACCGTCAACTCTTACTACAATGCATAAGGAGAGACTTATTTGAATATCCCATGGGTTTTCTCTGCACTAGCAGCTACCCAGGGCCCTAATTGGGTCTGAAATAATTAATTGAATAGCCTGCTGACATAAAAATCATTACAATATAGCTTAAAGGAATGGTCTCCAACCCCCGGGCCGCAGAACGGTAACGGTCCGTGGATCAAATGGTACCGGACCATACAAAAAACATTAAATTATTTTTATTTTATTTCCTGTGGTGTATTTCTCTCAGGTTTGTGCGACTTTACATGGAATTTACTTTATATTCCGTGTTATATTCATTTTTCGGTGTAACTGTATTTTATTCTGAAGGCATATTTAAATACAACTAAATTAAAATTATTAAGTATAAACAATGAAAGACCCCTCCCCCCCTCCTTGACACAGTGGACCACAGTAAAATTATCAAAAGTTGACCGGTGTACGGGTCATGAAAAGATCGGACAGCGCTGGCTTAAGGGATAAGAACTTTGTAAAATTATGCATAAAAGACTTTTTTATAAAAAAATATTGGTAAATACATACTAGTGTATTTTTGCGCAGAAACTTAGAGAGTTCTAATACTTTATTCGTAATTTTTTCCCTCCTTTTATTAAAAGAAAAAGAATTATCCAACAATAGTTTTCTTCCACCGTAACTATCATGATCTTAAAATTTTGCTTATGTGATGTCTTTATTAATTTTATTTAAATTTTGTGTTGATACAAGTACTGTTCTTCCATATTGCATTTCCTCCAAAAAATATGTCTTTTTTTAAACTGGTGTCGTTTGTGACGAATCTGTACGGAACCTTTCCACTAATCTTCTTAGGCATCTTTTTTGGGGAATATAAATTCGCGTTTATATTTCCAATCAACTCCAAAAAGATGAACGGGATATTCAAATTAGATAAGGTATTTAAGTCGAGCGTTGCGAGATAGCAAGAGAGATGATGGTAGGCTATTGAGCCAGTAACTTTAAACGCATTACTAGAAGATTCAAGGAGATTAGATTCGTCAAGACGTCGTGCTGCTAGACGTACCAGAAAGCTGATATAAGCCAGCGGTAAATATAATTTACGTACGCTTAAAATAAGCGTCAGTTTCAGCGACTTAGTTAAAGTTAATGAAAGTTAAGAATTCGAATACGTGTATTTCTCGGATCTCTTATTTCGGTAAACCTTACTTGAGCTTGATTATTAATTAATTGCATTCTTAGTAATTTAATTTAATATAAAGGAAAATCCCTTTAAGAGACGTAACATTATCTTATTATATGTTATCAGAGATTTTTTTGAGAAAAGTATAATAATAAATAAATATTATTATTATTCAAAATGGCTCTTAGTGGTTCTTTGCCTCAAATTAATCTCTTGGTGTTCAAGGTGTGACCCAGGGTTGTCATCACACGTTATTGTGTTTTTAAGATCAATATGCCACGAAATTGTCATTGAAACAGAGTACTGAAAGATACATTTTAGGAAAAAGATAATAAATATTTACTCATAGACTAATAAAGGTACCCAAAAAACAATCAATATTAAAAATAATGTTTGAAAGTGAACACAGTAATTGCATGTGAGATTTATTGTTAAACACCCACAAAAAAATGCATAAATAAAGCCTCTAGGTAACGCCGATTTCGTAAAATAATTCTCGTGTTATTTAAAATGAAAAATTTTTCAGTGCGGAACAATTATAGAGAGAGAGAGTTCTGACTAACAATAATATTTTGAAGCATAAGAACTTTATTGATGATTACTAAAAAAAAAGATGGTTTTTTTTCGTGACCGGACGGATTATGTAGCATAAAATAACGCACGCAAAAAGAGTCTTGTAGTGGTTTTTAAGACAATAGGAAAAGGGCATTGGAAACAATTGGTACTACATGTGGAAGATGTATAAAGACTGGTTGCTTTGCATATATATCCAATTATAGATTCATCCCGCAATGATGTTTTGAGTAGATAAACTGATTTGCCAAATATTTTACGATATTGGATTTCTTGTAATGAATACTTTGTCATTATTAGTTTTTTGTCTTTAAGTTTTGTAAATTTTTTCTTTTCTTCTAACTACTCAGCCAAACAAATCTGCATATCTCGCTGGAATTTTAAAACGCGCTTTGCGTCTGGACCAATGTTTAAAAAACACCAGACTTGCACCAAGTTTAAAACAACCCTCAGAAATTAAATTAACAATTAAATGATGTGAATCCCCCTCGTTACATTCACTATTGAGACCGGGAGATTTTAAAGAATGTTTTTGGAAATAAACTTTTAAAAGCTCGATATTTCTTTTTTTCAGCTGCTTTCTACTTTTACCAGGCTTTCAATATCTTGAAGCCCATATTCAGGCACACTCTTCTTCAAAATGTTTACGTAGTTTCCAAAGGTAAGATTTCTTTTGTTGATTTGTGGATAAAAATCTTTAACGTATGTGTTAAAGAAAGACAGAGGAAGAGAGATACAGATGTATAAATTTAAATCTCATGCAATTATTAAAAAGAGACCAAAGAGTTAATTGTAATTTAGGACTTATTTTGCTATCAAACATATTTTCTAAAATTCACTTTAAGTGAGACGGCAGTTAATTTTTTTCTCTTCTGTAAAAACTGCCAAATTCAGTTTCTGAAGCTTTCTTTATAATGGAGGAAGGTACTTACGTATTACCGCAACTTATTGGCTATAATACATGAAACGATACACATGGATGCCAATTCAGCGCGTAGAACACATGGGAAATCAAGGTTGCCAACTTGGCGAGTTATTAATAGAGTGGGCGATATTGTTGCGATAATACGTAAGTACGTTTTGAGGAAAAATTATTCCTGTCAACAGCATTATGATCTTCGAGGTAATAGGACGATCTTCAGACCCACAATGAATATAGTAGGGGCCAAAACTAATTACCTTGAGCAATGGGCTACTACGGAATTACCATTTAATTTACGCAAATAAAGAACAAGAACAATGATCACGTGATCTTTGAATTTAATTCTTTGGCAACAATTCCACTCTAAAAATAGTTATCGAACGTTAACTCAAGTTTGCATTGTAAAACTTTTAAGGATCGTATACGGAAATTCGTTGACAATAAGAAATCACATAATGATTTAAAGTAGCGAAGGCCGCCACTAGATGGTGCCACCTTGAAATGGCTTCCATATTTGGGGGCTTGATGTGTTTGCAGAGGCTTAGTTGCCAATATGCAGCCCATTAGGAAATAAAAAATAAAAAGAAAGGAATGTGTATGTGTTCATTGCTAAATTTATTTAACTTACACTGGTGTGCAAAAATTAAGAACGAGAAGGTTTTTTCAATATAACTTTGTACAAAAGCTTTCCAAATCAACACATTTAATACCGTAAGATCCCCAATACGTAAGGACATGTGCAATGTAAGCAACACTTACTAAAAGAGAAATCAGAGGGATAAAAAGAAGCTTGATTGAAAAAGTAGCATGGAGCGCAATGCGACTGAAGGTCGAAACATCCCTGTGATGGGTGTACAGCAAGAAACATCCGGTCTTTAGTAGGGGATATGATGTCCCCTGACTGCTAGGCAGGTTTCACAGCGTCTGCCCATGCTGAGAATGAGGGTGTCAATGAGTTGTTGAGGCATTGCTGCCCATTCGTCTTGCAGCGCCAATCGAAGCTCCCGAATCGTTGCTGGTGGTAAGGTACGAGCTGCCAAGCGTCTGCCTAGAAAATCCCATACATGCTCGATGGGATTGACATCCGGAGATCGTGCCGGCCAATCCATACGTTCAATATCCTCACTCTCTAAGAGCTGTTCGGCAGCGACAGTGCGATGACATGGTGCATTGTCGTCCATGAAAAGGAACTGCAGACCCATAGCGCCTCTAAAAGGACGCACATATGGAAGAAGAATCTCGTTACAATAACGGGTCCCGTTGACTGAACCTGCGTCGAAGATGTGAAGGTCTGTACGACTACCAAGTATGATGCCTCCCCAAACGAGAACACCGCGACCTCCATACCTGTCCCTTTCAATGATGTTCGAGGGATGATTGCGTCTTCCCCGCTCTCTCCAGATGAGTATGCGATGAGAATCGCTACTCAAACTGAATCTGCTCTCATCTGTAAAGAGTACTCGTCCCCATTCATTGTCTCTCCAATTCCGGTGTTCCCGGCCCCACAGAGAACGCCTTCTCCGATGGGCAGGCGTTAAAGGTACACACCGTACAGGGCGTTGTGCAAACAGACCACCACCGTGCAGTCTTCTGGCCACGGTAAAACGCGATATCGGTCGTCCAGTCGCCTGTGTCGTGTGTCTAGCGATTTCTCCCGCTGTCTGCCGCCTGTTTCTTCTGGCCTGTAAGACAATGTACCGGTCATCTGCGGGTGTGGTACCTCGTGGATGACCACTACTGAACCCCCGGATAGCTGTTCCTGTAGTTTGAAATTGTCTCCAAAGTCGTGAAACGATGCTGTGAGCAATTCCGAACTCTGCAGCCACACTTGTCACACTGCGGCCTTCCTCCAACTTCCCAATGATTCGACCTCGGGTAAAAGCATCCAGATGTCGTCTAACAGATTGATTATTCGCCATTTCTCGCTGAGGCAGCAACTCGGTGTGATTTTAACTGCTCTACGGCGTGCAATCTCTTTGCCAGAAATACTGATCTTACACCGACAACATGCTTTATACTACTCAGACACTCCCCCATTACGTCTACCTGCATATCTGCGCATGTGCTACCGTACATCACCTTACTTAATCTCCTGATTGGTCTTTCTGTCCTCTCTGCCTCTTCGTTCAGCTGATATGCTAATTTTTCGACTTCGTCCTTAATTTTTGCACACCAGCGTATATTTTGCAGAAATGTAATGAAATCTCTTTTAATTAATTTTAATCGACAACAATGGCCTTCTTTTGTTTTGATTGAATGTAATTTGAATTTTATGATCCCTGATTAAACAAAAGGACTTGATGCAATAAATCTTACCTTATAGATCCTAATAAAAACACCTACTTCAATTCTGACAATATTCTTTTCAGAAAATACTGCAGATGTGCTTCTGAAATACATAGATGAGGATGTACTTCCAGTTTTTCTCGGTGGAAAAAGAGTAGATTCTAAAGGAGATCCCATGTGTAGAGAGTTTGTAAGTGTTGCATTTGTTCTACACGCAAATTATTGCCAGAAAACTTCAAAAAGGGATTTTACTTTTCTGATTTGGAGTTCTTTAGATTATAGCAGTATTAATGTACGTGAATCTGCACAAACACTAAATGTTATAGATCGTCTATGACAGGGGTGGCGAACATTTATAGATCAACGTGCCATTTTTTCTTAAAGAAGTGTTTCATGAGGTAGAGACGTGCCGCCAAATAATTTTGACTTGCGATTATTGGGAAAATAATAAAACTAAATACGAACAACTCAAAACTCTTTATTTACTACTAAAAAGTATTTTTGGTACTGTATAGTTGTAGATGTTTTAGTTATACGTGTAATTCAGATTAAAGTAACATTAGTGTGACTTTTCTTGTTGCAGATTGTGTGTGTGTGGATGACAAATAGCTTATTTTAGTATTGTAAGATGTTACTTTTAGTAGAATGCATGCTGAATTAAAATCTTTTATCAAATAGTTTCTAAGCAATTAATTATTTTTACTGTGGTTCACTTTTTTGACAAGATGATTTGTGATTTGTTTCAAAATGCAGTTTTACAGACGATGGTCTACATACCCCTGTTCCAGAGCAGCTCTTTCTCTCTCTCTCTGTCACCTTTACTAATACCATATTTTTAGATTCACCAAGTTTGAAATTCTCTGTTACACTTACTATCCTGCACTTTTTGTTCTTTTGCTAAACTAGCCATGTTAAATAACAGTTAAAAATCGTAAATAAAGAGTGTTTTTTCCAGGTATAGAAGTTTAAGTTGGCATTACTTTCCAAGATGGTGACCGATTTAACAGCTGTCAAGTGATTTATTCTCAGTTTGGTTTGGCAATTCATCAAAACGATCATCAAGCAAGGCGTAGATTCGTCGAATGGGTCCAAAACGAGATTGCCGTTGTTCCCGATTTTCATAAGCGAATATAGTTTAGCGATGAAGCGCACTTCTGGTTGAATGGCTACGTCAACAAACAAAACTGCCGCATTTGGAGTGAAGCTAATCCACAAGTGTATGTCGAAACACCGTTACATCCAGAAAAACTGACTGTTTGGTGCGCTTTACGGGCTGGTGGAATCCTTCTTCAAAAACGATGAAGGCCACAACGTTACAGTCAATGGTGATCGGTATAGATCCATGATTACTAAATTTTTCATTCCTCAATTGAACAATCATGATGTCCAGGAGCTGTGGTTCCAACAAGACGGCGCAACATGTCACACAGCTCGTGCCACAATCGATTTATTGAAAGACACGTTTGGTGACCGCCTAATTTCACGTTTTGGACCTGCGAATTCGCCTCCAAGATCTTGTGATTTAACACCGCTAGACTATTTTCTGTGGGGCTATGTAAAGTCATTGGTCTATGCGAATAAGACACAAACGCTTGACCATTTGAAAAACAACATTCGCCGTGTTATTGCCGATATACGGCCACAAATGTTGGAAAAAGTCATTAAAAATTGGACGTCCAGATTGGACTACATCCGAGCCATCCGTGGCAGTTCTATGCCAGAAATCATATTTAAAATGTAATGCCACAAGATTATCTTTCGAATAAAAAAATTCATGTCTATCGAATAATACATCGTTGTTTTATTGCAATTTAAAGTTCTATACCTCTAAAAAAACACCCTTTATAACAGAAATAAACTTTAATTTACAGCTGTATCAACGAAATTGACTATGCTACGCGTAGACAAATTTTGCATCATAAGCAACTTTAGTCCACGACGAAACGAAGGCAAGACAATAACAAACGAGGGTGCTCCCCGTTGCCCCGTGACCTATCACTCGCGTTTGTTCGTAATACTTCATAGTAAACTGTTATTTTGAAATAAAATGCGAACCATTTCGATCACTGGCATGCCCAAAATATTGCGTCGCGTGCCATGATGGCTCGCGTGCCACTGGTTCGCCATCCCTAGTCTATGATGAGAGGAATGTAGTTCCTCCTTGATAAATGAGTCCATTTTATGCCAGGGAGAAGAGAAGTGGAATTCTTCCTATTGCCATTTTTATTTCTCAAATGAAATTAGTTAGTTACATTGAGATTCGGTTAATTAACTAATCCATTATCATTATAACTTAGTTACTGTTTCTTTTTAACAGTGGTATCAGTTATATTTTCCTGCATAATAATTGCAAAAATTATTAAAGATGCCCGTCTTTTTTACTACTTTACATTCAAGATTTTATTAACGAATCTAAAATGCATAATTTTGTTAGTATTATTTTGAAAATACTTTATCTATAACATGCTCATTTTTATGAGTTATGTTTAAAATACAACCAAATAAATTAAAAAAATATGTGCTTTTTAGAATTTAGTCGAATTTGTGTGTATAGAATTTAGTCGTACTTTTTAAGAAACTTAATTTTTTCTCAATATGTGGATTTATACTTTTTATAGCACTCAATTTTTAGTTACATTTCCTTTTGTGTGAATTCATTTCATTGTGTGTGCGTTTTTTTATACTTAACTATTTTTACTATATATATATAGAAAGAGAATAGAAAATGCAGTTTTTTTAAAAAAATTAAAAGGTAACTGAATAATTATGCAAAATTACATCGCTAAATTAGAGAAAATTAGATTGCGAACTGAATTAAAAAAAATGCCTAAATAGAAATTACTTGAATTATGGTGAAATATTACTTATGTTATACTTTCTCAAAATTATACTATTTTATTTTATAGCGCTATATTTTAAAATGACTTTAAATGAACCAATAAATTTAAGTCCATAGAATGACCTTGAAACGATCTTTTCCTTTTGTAAATATAGTTTTCTTTACACATGCTTTTCATACTAAATATCGCGGGAAAGGATCTTGTTACTTCAAGATTATTATATAGAATTACTAGCTGATATACCCATTCTTCGCACGGGTAAATCAAAAAATTGAACAAAAGAAATTGAAGGGTAAAGAAGTTTTTATTGAGTTAATTTTACGGGAATTGCAAATTAAACAAAAAAAAAAAAAGAAGCCGTTTGCATATTAGAGGTGAACAAAAAAATCATATTTGTTAAATTTTAAGTCTGTAGGTCTAATAGCTGATATAAAGAATTTTTTTTATTTATAACGCCCCCGTAACTCCCTTGTGAATTGATGTTTGAAAATAAAACCTTCTTAAGCTGATCTCTGCTCAGTAAAAGTAACATATTGTTACAAATTTGGTGTTAACCTCTTCAGGACAGAGCGATTTTCTACGAGACGCTTGCTAGGGACGGGGTGAATGTGTAAGGACTTGCACTTCAGGACGAGCGTTTTCGTCACTAGGTTTAACTTAAGAAAAAAAAAAAGCATAAGTAATAAAATTTCAGTCCTAGCGTCGTAATTTTTGGTACCCCCTTAGATTACTACATAAGTTGTCTGTTACACTTAAACTAGAATGTAATAACGTTTTCCCTTTAATTTATATGAAATTATATAAAAAAATATCACTTGCATTGGGAAATAAATTTTGTAAGCGCTATTCAATTTTTTCCAAAATTTTCATTGACAAAACATATTAATAAACTATCAAATTTATAAAAAAATTATGACAAAGATTATTTTCAAAAAGAAATAGCAAAATTAAAATGAAGACTGAGTGTGGAAATTCTCGAAGCATGGAGAAACGCTAAGTCCTACATTGTATGATTTGCAAGCATAAAATGTTTATTACGTTTTTTTTTTTATTTACACATGGTTTATGGCTATACACAATGGCTTTTTTTACCCTTTTTGTTCATAATAAGGATTAGGAAAATGCTTTCAAAACAATTAAATAATAATCTGAAGTCAATGTTTTTGAAATGAGAAAAGTACGCGAAATATATCCGAAAGCAACAAAAACTGTAACAACACTGACACTAAAACTCTGAAACACTCCACACTGTTAAGAAAAAGAAAATAAAAAAGCTTTGGGAGAGTTATTTGAAACGCGAATGTTTTATATCAAGTGGAAATTTTACGAGCTATTTGTTTACATTTCAATTAACCCCTCCTCCCGACTCAGCTGATGTGCAAAATATCAAATCCCGGCAGAATATAAACTAACTGAAGGTCAGGTTACTCTAGCTGCGTTCGATTTCAATATCGTGCACATAGGGTGCCATCTAGTGGTGATTAAAAAACGTTCCAGCTTAAAAGTCACATTTGCATCGCCCGGCCCACCACAGCACCTTTGTAAAATGCATATTTGCACCGCCCGGCCATGAGTTGAGTCCGGGAAGAGTGCATATTTGCCCTGCCCGCAGCGAGGGGGTTAAGAATGCTTAAAATAGAGTAAATAATTTATATCTGGATGTGTAATACTTTAATATTACTTTCTGTTGCAGTTATTTTATGTTAAAGTTGTAATGTTCGCAAGAAACACCGTTCTTTACATTATAATGGTGATTTAATGGAAATATAACAAAATGTTGGCGATAGAGCCAAGTTGGCATTATTTTTGGCCACCCTGTGGGCAACTTGGCGACTGATTGAACGGTGCAGAAGTTGATATGCTGTAGCGCCACCTGGTGGGGTACCGCAACTAAGAGTATAACACAAAAATACGCATAAACATGCCAATTCTAATAGTGATCGGTTGAATGGTGTTGGAGTGAAGCGAGATCATATATACAAACATCCATTTCTATATACACTGGTGTGCAAAAATTAAGGACGAGACGGTTTTTTAAATATAACTTTGTACAAAACCTTTCCAAATCAACACATTTCATACCGTAAGATCCCCAATACGTAAGGACATGTGTAATGTAAGCAACACTTACTAAAAGAGAAATCAAAGGGATGAAAAGAAGCTTGATTGAAAAAGTAGCATGGAGCGCAATGCGACTGAAGGCCGAAACATCCCTGTGATGGGTGTCCAGCAAGAAACATCCCGTCTTTAGTAGGGGATATGATCTCCCCTGACTGCTAGGCAGGTTTCACAGCGTCTGTCCATGCTGAGAATGAGGGTGTCAATGAGTTGTTGAGGCATTGCTGCCCATTCGTCTTGCAGCGCCAATCGAAGCTCCCGAATCGTTACTGGTGGTAAGGTACGAGCTGCCAAGCGTCTGCCTAGAAAATCCCATACATGCTCGATGGGATTGAGATCCGGAGATCGTGCCGGCCAATCCATACGTTCAATAACCTCACTCTCTAAGAGCTGTTCGGCAGCTACTGTGCGATGACATGGTGAATTGTCGTCCATGAAAAGGAACTGCAGACCCATAGCGCCTCTAAAAAGACGCACATATGGAAGAAGAATCTCGTTACAATAACGGGTCCCGTTGACTGAACCTGCGTCGAAGATGTGAAGGTCTGTACGACTACCAAGCATGATGCCTCCCCCAAACGAGAACACCGCGACCTCCATACCTGTCCCTTTCAATGATGTTCGAGGGATGATTGCGGCTTCCCCGCTCTCTCCAGATGAGTATGCGATGAGAATCGCTACTCAAACTGAATCTGCTCTCATCTGTAAAGAGTACTCGTCCCCATTCATTGTCTCTCCAATTCCGGTGTTCCCGGCCCCACAGAGAACGCCTTCTCCGATGGGCAGGCGTTAAAAGTACACACCGTATAGGGCGTCGTGCAAACAGACCACCACCGTGCAGTCTTCTGGCCACGGTAAAACGCGATATCGGTCGTCCAGTCGCCTGTGTCGTGTGTCTAGCGATTTCTCCCGCTGTCTGCCGCCTGTTTCTTCTGGCCTGTAAGACAATGTACCTGCGGGTGTGGTTCCTCGTGGACGATCACTACGGAACCCCCCGGATAGCTGTTCCTGTAGTTTGAAATTGTCTCCAAAGTCGTGAAACGATGCTGTGAGCAATTCCGCTCTGCAGCCTTCCTCCAACTTGCCAATGATTCGACCTCGGGTAAAAGCATCCAGATGTCGTCTAACAGATTGATTATTCGCCATTTCTCACTGAGGCAGCAACTCGGTGTGATTTTAACTGCTATACGGCGTGCAATCTGTTTGCCAGAAATACTGATCTTACACCGACAACATGTTTTATACTACTCAGACACTCCCCCATTACGTCTACCTGCATATCTGCGCATGTGCTACCGTACATCACCTTACTTAATCTCCTGATTGGTCTTTCTGTCCGCTCTGCCTCTTCGTTCAGCTGATATGCTAATTTTTCGACTTCGTCCTTAATTTTTGCACACCAGTGAATATAGATTAACATTAAAGGAGAACTTATGCAAACGAAATTTCTCTGGTTTTGGAGACCATGTTAGGAACTTGGCGATTGAGTGAACAATGAGGAAGTTGGTATGCTGCAGCGGCACCTTGTGGAGATCGGCAACAAAGAGGTTAGCACAAAAACCTTCTCCACAAAAAAACACATATACATGCCAATTTTCATAGTGATCGGTTGAACAGTTTTGGAGTGATGTGATTTCATGTATACAAACATCCATTTTTATGTATATAGATTTGGTTGAACGGTGCAGAAGTCTATATGCTGTAGCGTTACCTAGTAGAAAGCTGTAACAAAGAGAATAGATCAAAAACCTTCTCCACAAAAATATACATATACATGCCAACTTTCATAAGGATCGGTTAAACGGTGTTGGAATGATGTGATTTCATATATACAAACATCCATTTTTATATATAGATTATTACTGTTACACCGAAACATATTTTATGAATAAAATTTTTTGACAATGAAAATTTCAAAAGAGAATTTTACTTTAAATTCAAATACAACGATATTTTGTATTTCTTCTGTTAGATGAGATTCGGTGGATTGGTTCCCGAGGAGTACTATTTGAGTCACCGGCCTCCTCTGCTTCTTTCTGATCCTGGAGTCGAAAGTGTCTACATTGCTGCAAAATCCGTCTACAATCATCCATTAGTAGTCCACACATCGAATTCACGGCTGCACATAGAGCTAAGATCAGAAGGAGGATCCATCAACACTACGGTCCTTTTTAGAGAATTGGGACCAAATCCTAAGTAAGATTACCTATCAAAAGTGTTTTCGTAAAACACATTCATAATTGTGCCGAAAATGACTAAAGGTTTGAAAAATCAATTGAAAAAAAAAACGGAAGGCGAGATAAAAATACATTTTGCTTTTGTTGTTGTGTTTGTCGTGTCCTTCCCGAAGGGAAGGAATGAAAGTTGCCAGAACCTGAGACAGGTTGAACTTCTACTCAATAGATGGCAACACCACCTATCTTCCCTTCCCTAATTTAAGCATGGAACTGGAGGGGAGGGAAATATTCTGCACCCGTAGTTTCTGCTGCGACCACCCACAAGACTTTCGAACCCACTGATTTAACGAGAACGTACTCCGTGTGTACTCGGAGGGTATTTGGTAGCATCAGGCATCGAACGCAGGCCCTCCTGTCTGGAGTCCGATGCCCTAAATTCTGCTTTGTTAACCAGGGAATTTATTCTCACAGAGTTTCAAAATTTGTTACTAACTTTGTCAACAGATGTCGCTTCTGATTGGGAAAAAACTCTATAAAAAATGTTTTATGTCCGATTCGTCATACACGGGAGCATTCCAACATGTGTTTCGAAAATGCTTTATTCATTGGAACAAGCCTGAATGCTGATGTGTTTGACGAAACGGACATAAAACATTTTTTTATAGTTTATCCCAGTCAGTAGCGCCATCTGTTGATGAACTTCGTAACTAATTTTGAAAATTGTTGACAATAAAGTCCCTAGTTACCAAAGCAGAATGCAGTAAGCCAGGGGTGGGCATTAAGTCCATCGCGATCGACCGGTGGACCGCCAAGACATTTTGCGGTGAATCCCTGAAGATTAGCAATTATTAATTATATACCGAAATATTCAAGATTTGCAGGCAGTATGTAGACTAAGTCTTCTACTGACTATAAATGTGAGAACTAACTGTAAACGAAAATGTTTTATTTTTATATGTTTTTTTCAATTGTTTGATGATAAATGCATCATTTGATATTATTATACTGGGGGCTATTATATTATTATGTTCGCATCTTGCGTTTTGCTTTAAACGGGGTTTTAAAGGTGTAAGTTTTGTTATGTAAGTACATATTCCGTATTTATTATAAAGTTATTATAAATAGTGTAGACATTTTTCTTAGCTCACCATTCCTATGTCACTGGGGGGATCGCAACACCTTGAAAAAAATTAGTAGCTCGTGCCCCCTGAAAAAGTCTGCCCACCCCTGCAGTAAACCACACTTTTCTCTCCTGTTTTTTTTTAAAATTCATTTTTCAAATCCTTGTTCATTTTGGGGACACCTGGTATTTGTCGAACAGTACTTGCGGATTATTTCATCTATAATTGATTTTCTGTAATGTATATGTTTCCTGTGCATAAATCCGCATTCAAATTATGTACACACACACACAAATCAGAAACATTTTTTGTGCTCATTACAGTTGCTCAACGAAGAATACTAGCCCCCTCCTGCCAAATCAGATTTTGGGCCCTAAGCCCAAATACGTACATAATATCGATCAGGCTTTGGGTCTCCTATATCACTTGGGCCTCCGCGCAATTCGGGGGTGTACGTTATGTCACTGGCTCGTTGTGTGTGTTTCATTGCCTGGATCTCTCCAGCTGAAAAATCTGATTGATATAAATGCGCATCATAATTCTTAATCCTGACCATTTGATGTTGACACTTCGGATGCTTTCCCAACATGCCAAGGTAATAAGCTCGAATCAGGTCGATCTTTATAGCATCTTTTGGGAATAGGCTAGGCTGGGTTTAAAATATTAGACCTCTCTATCGTCTGTTAACCAGATTTAACTCCATCACCAAGCCCGTTTCTGTACCAAATAGATTACTCTGACTATTACATCATTTGTCACTTAAGGTTAAAAATGATGATGTTTTTCTGTTGAAATATCTTGTTCAAATTTTCAATCGTTGATAAAATACTTTTTATTCATACACTGAAGTTCAAATACATTTTTTAAAACTTGCAGTGGATGACACTTGATGTTAATACAGTTTTTTCAAATATTATTTCATTAATTAAATTTTGTTTTTCAATTTTAAATTTATTCTGCGTTAGTTCTGACGAAGTTAGATTTAGCACCAATAAATGACGCCAGTAAGTTATCTAACAATTTTTTTTGGCTTTAAATATGTTTTTTAAACTTGCTGTTCACACACACACATACAATTTTTTTCAAATACTAATTCATTAATTAAATTTAATTAACTAAAATAAATTTTTTTCTTTGCTGACCTAAGTAGGAATGAATTTTAAAATTTTTTTATATTACTTGTTTATAAATCAGGTCGGAAAGATTTTCAAACAATTTCAAAATTTTCGTTTAACAATTCAAAACTAATACATCTTTTTGTTTGTTTTAGTTATTGTTACTATAATACGAAGTAATATTAATAAATATGATAAATGCGTCTCAGAAATTAAATACTCCTGATCTTGGTGTCATCAAGTTGTGTAATGAAAAAATAGCAGTTTTTTTAAATTACAAAATTGTCTTTGTATTCTTATGATTTAAAGATATATAAGTGATGAGAATTTTTAACCATTAGAGATCCAGATATTCCACCAAGTAACGTATACCTGGACGAACACAATGAAAGCCACAAAGTGAGATTAGTCAGCCCATGCGTGAAGCTTCAACTCCATATGTCTCCCGTGGACGTGTATTGCAATGCCCCTTGGCCGGGAATATGTAAGTATAACGCGTCAAATTGCTTAGATTACAATAGATGATAATGAAAAAAATGTCATTTTATACCTATGGAAGTTGCTCCTATATCCGGTATTGTGGTTAGAGCGACGCTGTGCCGTAGGGCCTGGGTTTGAATCCTGGAGAAGGTGTGGATGTTTGTAAAAGTATAGTGCTTTCGCGGCATGGAGTACTCCAAATCTTTACTGTCTTTATATTTGGGAATTAACAAAAAAAGCTGTTCCTTTTACCAGTGCCAAGCGTATTATAAAGAAAAAGTTGAATAATCTCTCTTCAAGAGAGACAATTCGCTGAGAGAAATTCCAATAAGATCTCGTGGAATAATCTTGAGATCTTCCCATGTGGCCAAGACGTAAAGCAGTTGCCGAGTTTCGTCTGACCACTGGACGCGATTGTCTCCTGAAACATCTACATAGAATTAAAGTTGAACATGCCCCTTTCTGCGCACTCTGCGATTTTCAGGACATGGATGCTGACCACATTCGCCGCTGCCCAGCCCTAAAGGGCTCTTCTTTGTACGACCTTTATTGGCAAATCATAGACTTTTCTCGCCATTTTCTTCCTTACTTTGTTTATTTTGTCTGTTTTTGTTCCTACCCCCATGTGGTGTAGTGGTCTTCTGTAACCCTGGCCACTGGAAATAAAAAAAAATATTTGTACATATGAGCCACTTGCGACCTCTTAATCCCATATCTGGCGGTGAAGTAGATATAGAACGAAGTTTTCGTTTTCATAATGGATATGCTGCTTCCTGATTGGTTGAGCAAATTTTTCGGAAAATGTTAATGTATGCTTTAAAAAGTTCGAGTAGAAGGAGAGTTGAAAGGCTGTTCGCTCATTGGTGCATGGTAGATAATAACAATGGCTCTCATTGGCTGCCCGAGGGTTCTTAGCAATTGAAATATATAGAAAGGTGTGGGACTTGTCCAGTAGGGGAAACCAAAATGAAAAAATAATAAGGGATGTATAAAAATAGCGATTAGATGTGCAATAAAAATTGCGCTAGAATTCAATAATTAAGGGTCAAGAAGTGTATAAGAGTCAAGAAGTGTGTGCGTGTATTCTTCTTGGTCTTTTAGAGTTAATATTGGGGGTATTAGGGATATTGAGCACACATATTTACGTTATTAGTGTGCGGAAGAGAAAACGGAATTATTAGCAATATATACTGAATATGAGATTTTTAAAACTTTTAATTTTTAATGCTTTGCAGATGTTATCGTTTCTCTTATAACAAGTTACTTTTTGACAATCATTCGTATAAGAGAATTTTGCAAGGTATCTAAAATATATAAACGTTAGTTTTAGCTACATACCCCCAAACTGGACAAGCGTAGGCTATAATGGAACGCATCACGACTGTATAGAAAAGCACTTTGTTCTCTATACTTAATTCAGAATTCAGGGAAATTAAGGGGAATAATTTAAACATTACTATATCCGGAGTTTATCACGCGTGTTTTATGTGTTGTTTCCAAGTGAGGCGTTTGTCGAAAATCATACCAAGATATTTAGTTTCCTGAGACCATGGTATTGGTGTATTGTACATATGGGTGGGGGCGGATTTCTAAGTTTATGTGCGAATATAACGTCGGCAGGTTTTTCAACATTAATGCTGATTTTCCATTTGTCATAGTATGTTTCAAGTAATTTAAGATGCTTATTATATATATATATACGAAGAGGTGTTTTGAATGTACGAATGTAATAGAAGAGTTGTTTTTGTACGTGGCGTTCCCGTCCCGTCCATCGGCGTACATATTAAAGTTAGTAAGAGAATAGTTTAGAATATCACATTAATGTATTGGTTAAAAAGTAACGGGCCTATTAAACTACCTTGAGCTGAATACTCTAAATAGCCGTGGAACCGCAAGTCTTCTCGTGAGGTTAGAGGAAGGGGAAGAGGGGTGGAAGTCCTTGACAACTCCCAGGGTGTTCTCTCTCAAAATTGGGGGGATATGTTTACAGCGACATTCAACATGTGTATGCTAATTCTTTTTGCTAACAAAACAGCCAAAACATTATATATGCTACCGTAATTGCAGTTATAAATGCATGAAAAAAATTCCGGAGACAAGATTTTAGAAGTTGGTTATCTATATAGGCATAAGAAAAAAGCCACTAATTTATTACGAGATCTTTGGAGCTATTAGACCTACAAACTTTAAACTTGACAGGTATGTTTATTTTGCTGAGTAGAGATCCGATGAAAACTGGTTTTTCAAAAATCGACTTCCAAGGGAGTGTCATACGAGGGAGCAAAAGATAAATGTATACTTCAGTTTTAAAAATTCAGGACTTGTCCTTTCTAAATTCTTTTATTTAAAAGCATGTTTTTGAATACAATTGAAATAATGCTAGGACTTAGATATCAACAGTTTAAAAACAATGTATACTTATACACCAATGGTCTTCAAACTGTGTTCCACAGAACCATGGGGTTCCATAAGGCCTACACAGGGGTTCCACGAGTCACAATAAAAAAATCGAAAAGAAATAAATATGTATGCAAAATGAATTTACGTTCTCTATGAAGTTTGTATAATTGCAAAAGCGAAAGCTCATCTCCCCTATTCATTAAAACTGAAAATTTTATTTATATATAATTTTATTTTGCAACATTTTTTAAACTTTTATTATAATATTATAAAAGAATATCAAATTTTTTTTTCTTTACTTATAGACTACTTACTATAGATTGTAAATATTCTATTGTTAACTATCTTGGGTTTCACGAGATAATTTAATACTCGTAAGTTAGCACATGTCTCGCAAAACTAAATATTTTTTTTTATGGAAAATACCCTTTTTGCATTTGTGGAAAACAACACCCCTATCCTGAAGAAAAGGGGACAACATATTAATAGAGCTGATGTTGAAATCTTAATTTAAGCAAGAACAGTTTCTGAATTTCTGGTTGCAAATTCATGCAAAATACACGGGGTTTCTCACACAGTTATAAACACTTTAATGCTATTCAGAACATTGTGTTCATGGGAAATATATTTTTCTATGTAAGTGGCTAGAGAACCAAAGTACAAAAACAAATCTAACTCAGAATATGTAATGAGATTGCATTTAATCTCAATAGACCTAGACTTCGACAGTTTGTGTGAAAAATATTAACATGTATCCTAGTTACTAAATATAATACATGGGTACGTGACACTTGAATCACAAATTAATATTATTAATAAGTAAGTTATATTAAAAAATTAGATTAGAACTTTTTAATAATAAATGTAATACATTTTTTTAATTGCCTTTACATAAAGTGCCTATAAATATTTATTGAGATATACTTTTCGAAGTATGTGTACGAAATGGGGTTCCACGAAAACACTTTCTAGTTCTAGGGGTTCCGTGGGATTGAAAATTTTAAAAACCACTGTTTGTGTTATACGCCATCAGGAACAACCCAGTGAAACACAGATGGATTGCGGATAGTTGTTTATAAAATGTCAGAGTAATTGTTATACTAGCGTACTACACTCACTTCCAAAAGTTAAGCACGGAGAGGAAAATGCTAATTTCCGGAAGCCAATCAGGATTGAAGAGGATGCAATTCGCTGCAGAGGTAGATGGAAGTATGCAAATATGTTAGGTAACAGCCAATCGTGCTTTTATGTCAAGAAATATGCAAAAAGGGCAGTCTCATAAGTAGCTAACTTTATGAAGGGTTATAGAAGTTGATTGTAAATGCTGATAGAGGGTGTTTAAAACTTTCGTACAATTTGTTTTCAAGACATACGTGTTTCTATGACTTCCAGAAAACGAATGGAAGATTCTGAGCGCTGGCGTGCTGTGGGGAGCATTGAAGCAGGACAGTCGATCACAGACGTTGCTCTTTTATTCGGCATTCATCATTCTGTAATTTCAAGTTTATGGAAACAATTCAAACCACACAGACAGTTGTCCAAAGGCCCGTAGGCGGTCGCTCAAGGGTTACAACTCCCGCGGAAGATCGATATATTGCTATTGTAGCCAAGCGGAATCGCAGAGCGACCTCCACACGTGTGATATCTATGAATACAGCGTCCATTGGTAAAGCTATATCTGTAGCTACTGTACGCCGAAGATTACATATGAATAGACTGTATGCCCGGGTACCTCGAGATTGTGTTCCTCTATCCGTCCAATCAAGAGGGGCACGATTAAAGTGGTGCCGGGAACATGGCAATATGACTGTGTCTGACTGGATCAATGTTATGTTTACTGATGAGTCAAGATTTGCTCTGGAGCCAAATGACACGCGTATAAGGATATGGCGTAAACAAGAAACACGCAATCAGCCCAAAAACATCACCGAATATCACGCATTCCGAGACGGAAGCATTATGGTGTGGGCAGGGATTTCATTAGGATACCGCACCGACCTGCACATCTTTAAACGGGAGGTTCTGTGACGGCTGTCCGGTATCGAGATGAAGTCCTAGAACCCATTGTGAGGTTGTACGCTGCAGCAGTTTGCCTTACTTTTGCTTTAATGGACGATAACGCACGTCCCCATAGAGCTGACATCGTCGATATGACTACCTGGAGAGTGAAGGGATTGCGCGTATGGCGTGGTCAGCATATTCGCCCGATCTTAATCCCATTGAAAATCTTTGGGATGCTCTCGGCCGTGCTGTATCTTCACGTTTCCCACCTTCAGCCACTCTTATTGAGCTGGAAGCTTCTCTACAAGAAGAATGGCGATTGCTTAATTCAGCGGTGGTTGACCACCTAATTGAAAGGATGGTCAGAAGGTATAAATTTTGCATACAGATGAGGGGGGATCACATACCCTATTAATGACCTTTTTTTTCATTTTATGCTGTTTATTTTCACTTTATGCATAATTCTGTTTAAGTCTCCATTATGACATTATCTGATAACTTAGAGAAATTTAATGTGGATAATTGATCAAAATATTATAATTCCTGTTTTGCTTTTTGAATTATTATTTTTTATTTGTCTCTAACACTAAATTAGAAGCATTTAAGAAACACTCCTTCACAATTTCTGCATCAGTAAACGATTTCAGGATTACCAATAATGTAACTAACTTCATAGGATGTCTTTGTTACCACTGTGGTATTACCACTGACAAAACACTCCGTTGCTGTCGCAAAGATTCTTCAAGAAAGCCTATTTATCACCTCTCGAAAGAGATCTTCGAGGAAAAGTGTCATTGAATGATTCATGTTTATTGGTATTTTTTAAAAACACTTTCGTGACACAAATCAAACAATTACTGATCCATGCTTGTTTTTCACTACAAGATATTCAACCTCCCAATCGTCTTAAAACGATATATTTTCTTCGAATAGTTTTTGCTTACAAGATATGAAAGATAGTTAAAATTTAGTTGCACCTTTAAAAATTGTCGCTACTCCACTGTTGTCTGTTATCACTAAACGCAACCGTTCCAAATAGAAAAGGAATATCAATTGGTACCCGTACGACACCAACAGCAAAAGCAAAATTGATATAAATGACTTCTAGACAAAAAATTTCCCATTAAATTTTTATTACAATGTTCTTAAACGAGTAAATTTCTCAGAGCAATGGGTCATGACCGGGCCACTGAAAAAGGCTCCGTGGGCAGCAAGTTGAGTATCACTGGTTCAGATGATTAAAAGAGAGCTTATACAAAAAAAAATTCCTATATACGAGCTGACAAGGATGTTTAGGATAGACTAAATACTGGAGATAAACTGCGGAATGGGATAAGCCGTCCATGCAAGTGACCAGAATGGACAGTTACATTTCTCCTTTTCAAAGGGAGGATATTCAATTCCTCTACCCTCTCTCCAACAAATGTTTTACTTTCGATTCTGAGCTGATTTTCAGTAACATTAACACTGGAAAATTAGTGTAGCTTAAATTCGAGTAAATTCGGCACATATCAAGTAAAATCCTATTTAAAATATTGAAGCCGCATTAAAAACACTTGTTTTCCTAACGAGTAGATTAATTTGTTTGGTTCGTGACAACAAATACTTTAAAAGGGGTCTGAGGGGTGTTAATTTTGTCTGGAGGGGTGAAAATATAAGCAATTTTCAAGCAGGCATAATTCTTTTAAATTTAAATTAAATTATTCGAATCTTGTACACTTTATTTACAAAGGATTATGGTTTCAAAAAAAAGTACAAACTTTTTGAAGTATAATCCTAATATTTGAAAAATTATAAGCTTATTGAAAATAAGGAATAGTTTTTTGTAATAAATATTAAGTAATTTTTTTCCGTTGTGTGCGCGCTGTTTTCTAAAATAGTAGCTTCAATTACTATCAATAAGTTGATTCATTAAGTTAAGTATTGTAGTACCTTTGTAGTATTTTTATACAAATAGATTAAGTTGTATTATTTAAAAAAAATAAAAAAAAATTATATTTTCAAATTTTTTTTTAAATTTGAATATTTTTCAAACATTTTGAAATACAAAAGATATGTTATTCTTAAATTAGTAGGGTTTAAAGCGTATGGTACATTTTATAGTTCTACACAAAATTTTATATACATCAAAGGCTACTATTTCAGAAAATAACGTGCGCAAAGCAAAAAAAAAAAAATTACTTAATATTTATTACAAAATTATTACATATTTTCATATGCTTATAGTGTTTTAAATTCTGATTACATTTCCAACATTTTGTACTTTTTGGAAACCATAATCATTTGTAAATATAATGTGTAAAAGGTTCGAACTATTTAATTTAAGTTTAAAAGAATTATGCCTGTTTGAAAATTGTTTACATTTTCGCCCCTCGAGCGAAAATGAACACCCCTGAAACTTCTTACAAAGTAGAATGTGATCTGTTTGTTTCCAATTGCAGATATTCAAGTCCGTCTGTCCATTCTTTCGAAAGTTCTAAATTTGATGAGAGTTATCATTACCTTAAGTTAGTCATGATTTCTGAAAAAATTATATTTTTCTTTCAGTTATAGTCAGAATACTATACACAGATGATACTTTTATTGAGAGGAGTATACCTTCTAAATATTGCGCGTTAACTCATAATAAAATTCATTACAATCATGCTGTATGAGTTTTAATTTGTTGAAGTAATATTTTCGATAGTTATGAAAGCAAACAATAACAACATATGGAGTATGTGTCAAAATCTATAAAAATTGCCTTTTTTTTCATCATTTAATATAATTTAAATACAAAAGGTCTCACTGGTAACAATAGTATTAAAAATATGTTTTTTTTTGTTGTGCATATATTCCAAAAATGTTTTATGTAAGAATACTTGTTACGTTGATTATAAGCGGAACACATTGTAGTGTCAAAGAATTTACTTTAAGTAAAAAATTGGATTTTCAAGTCCCGTTATATATATATATATATATATATATATATAAATCAGTCGAACCTCCATATTACGAACCTCTATATTGCGAATTTTTCTATATAGCGAACTTTTTCCTAGAACCAAGAACATTTCACGATTTTCTTCGTAAAATAACCTCCAATAGCGAAGTGGATTTTCTATATAGCGAACTTTTTTCTTGTGTGGTTCAATTTTTTTCCTTCCCTATTTTTATAGTATTTCTGGACATTTCAAGTTATTTTCACTTTTAATACATTTATGTTTGTCACAAAGTGAGTTTTGGTGCATTGCAAAGATGTGAGGTGTATATGTTATGAAACAAAGCATTTTTCCAATAAAAAAAACTCAAACAAAATTAACAGTTTTTATGAGTAATTAAATTTAAGGACGCATGTGGTAATATGCGTTTAGAATCTCTGGTTTTTAAATAATGTATGTTTAAAATTACTTGCATGATTTAAATTAGAAAATGTCCTTAAAATTCATTAATTTTAATTTAAAATTATTTTCTTAGAGCTGAAAATGCAGTGTATTCCTCGACATTTTTTTCTTGTTTTCCTTGCACACAGTTTTTTTTTCTTTTTTTCTTTATATATAAAATATATAAATATTAATTTATAAAAAGGTATAAAAATGATTACTTTTTTGAATGTATAGTGTTTATGAATTTTTAAAATTTGTTTTATGTGGATTATAAAGTACATTGAAAGATGAACCTCTATATAACGAATTTTCCATTTTTCGAAATTTTTTGGGGAGGGGGTTAGCGACTTCGTTATATAGAGGTCCGAATGTATAATATAACAGAAATTTAATAAAATATTAAAAATATATCTTGTAAAATATTGAGACTTTTTATAACAAAAACTTCTTCACATTTTATGTATAATTTAGCTTTTTTTCAATAAAAATAATTATATTTTTATTCGCTGTATTTCATCTATTTATCTGATTGCTGTCATTTGGCATTTTGCGAACAATAACTGGTACTCTATTAATAAATTGCATGTAGACAATCTAAATATTAATTACTGAAATAGTTACATTATTCCTAAAAATCAGAAACTCCTAAATCCTAAAATCCTAATCCTAAACTTTGCATAGAACTTATTGTATTTATCTAATAATAATCTCATATATTCTCCAATCTCCCTTTTTTCAGATATTTTTAGATTCGACAATACTTGTAATTGGTTGAGTTCGAGGAGATTAATTTTCCGATTCCAAATTCTCCCGCCAAAATCTTGATTTCGGGCATTTATGGAAGAAATCTCAAGAACTTTTCAAGTGAAGTGACAAAATCCTGCCAAATATTATTTGTCAGATTTCAATAACCATGTATTTAAATTATTTATAAAACCTTTTTTATTTCTTGATTTTTTTTAAAGAAGAAATGCATAAGCAAATAAATAATAAATTACTTTTTTTTGCATGTGTGTGTGTGATCTATTTTCTTCTGAAATTTTAAAACTTTGTTATTTATATAATTCTTGTTCCTTTTATTTACGAGTATAATCCTTGTGGGTTATTCTTCATTGCTCTCGAAGCAAATGAACACTTGGACGATGTAGATACTCGCAAGGAAATCAGGTCAAAAAAGCTCGCGATCTTCTTTTTTACTTCATTATTCGTTTTTACAACTCGTAACTTGAGAGTAATAACATACCGTAAAATTCGGCGCATAACGTGCACTTTGAACACAAAAAATAAGATTGAAATTTAAGGGTGCGTGTTATACACCGGCTATAAAAGCGATAGCTTTAAAAATAACAAGAGATGAGCATAAAAACAAATTTACCTCTACACATATGGAAATACTGTTTTTTAAAAAAGAAGTGACGTGCCTCATGAACTAAAAGAGTCGCCGTTTTAGAAGAAAACTATTTTTTCAAAAGTCTGGGATAATACCTCGAATAAATAACTTCGAAACATAAGAGCATTGTGTTCTTTCATTTCAAATTGTTTCGTAAAAAAGGTGGTTCGCGTTATACGGCGAATGCACCTAACATTCTGAAAATGCAGCTTGGAAGTATAGGCGAGTGTTATACACCGGTGCGTGTTACACGCCGGATTTTACGATAATTAGGCATGTGTTTGTTAGAGAGAAACTGATCATACCTGGTACAGTGCCGATTTAAGCTCATTTCGGACCATGTGCGCAGATCTACAGGCCCCCTTGGCAGTGGCGGCGGATCGAAATTTATAACCAGAAAATATAGTCCAGCTTATCCGGGTCACGGGTAGGTTTTGGATTTTTCGGATTCTTCCATTCCCTGGAATGTCCGGGAAATCCCGGAAATGTGTAATTGTCGTTCCCGGGAATACATCAATATTTCAAAAAAAAAATTAAAAACAAGTTACTTTTAAACAAAATCAATAATAATTATATAAAATAGGGATACAAATAAATTCCAAAATTAATACTTATTTATATAATGAGCTAAAAATACAATAAATATATAATAAATTGGTTATTCATCAAAATATAGGATTTCAGAATGCTTAAGCAATATACTTTTATCACTCAGCCTAGTTCTAAGCTTCGTGACGAACAATCCGGCAGCAGAAAATGATCTCTTGGCTTCAACTGACGATGGAGTTGTTTTTAAAGCTTCACATAGTTTTATAATGTTTGGTGATGGTTTTTGAGTCGAGTAGAACAAATGCATCTCTTGTTTCATGATTTTGTTGAAACTTGTACTTTTCTTGGTTGAACAATATAAAACTATGTTTTAGAGTAAATTGCTTTCTCTAATTTTTTGTCCAACGTCAGAGGTATTTCTTTCAAAATCTCCGTGCTCTCTCCTTCTGAATGCGAAGAGTTAGATATTGATTCCTCTTCGCAGAAAAGCCTTATCCCCCAAAAAAAAAAAGTTAAGCTTGTCTAACCAAACAATCTTTACTAGACAATCGTGAAATTAGGCAAAATCTGCTTAGTATTTTCTCCAAAAATTCAGGTTGTGATGTTCCTCCCCTTGGAAGAACGTCTCTCAAAATATCAGCGTGAGCTAGAGGCGTAGGATTAACGAAAGAACTAGAATCAAACATTATCTTAATATGACTTTATTAAGATATTCAACTTAAACCTTTAACAAATTAAATTATAATTAATATGAGAGAATCTACGATGATAAAATACGTAACACACAATGTATATATATATATATATATATATATATATATATATATATATATATATATATATAATAAGACAATCTAATTCAGACCACTATCAATAAGTGAACCGCCTAATCCCTGATTCTATATATAATATATTAAATAATCAATCCTGCCGTATTACAGCTTGGAGAAACGATCAATCTTGTCCTATGCTTAATCTTGTCTTTGTATGCACTGGTGTGCAACTTGACTTTCATATATTCAATCACTAATAACTTCTATTCACGTCACGTAAAACTCATTCAGACTTGAACCCGATTCCTCTAATAGACGTTGGCTACCTGCCAATTTCCATTCACTATCACAAATTCACATACATTGCCATCACGCTTACTCTAAGTTCCGATATTTAAAAGCTTGTTCATTTGCATCTTTCACACTTCACTTCTTGGATTTGGTTGGAAAAGAGTTGCCATTCATTCTGGCCCAAAGAACCCAAAGGACATGTTAAAGAAAAGACGCGTGAGCCCGTCACAAGGTATTGCATTTATCCCAGTAAATTAACGTTGTGTCTCTCATTAATTCTTTGAATAAGAGAATATTTCATATTTTTCCCAAATTTTGAATTTTGCTCGTTCAATTATCCAATAACGAAATAAATACACCTTCTGCAGTTAGCAAAGTTGCATTTCGACTGCATAATTTTTCTAAGCCAATTTTTACAGGCCTCAAGCCTTCTACAATTGTAGCTACAGTTTCAAACTCTCTATTAGCCATCATTTCTTCTTCTTTAATGCCAATTAAGGCTTTTAAAATTGATGACTTTATATCTAAAAATCTTTCAAGCAATGCCAACAGACTATTCCAACGTGTTTTGGTCCCGGTGATTTTCGGGAAATCTCGGGAATGAAGTATAATTCCCGGGAATAGAAAAAATACAGAAATCTTATGATTTCCTGGGATCCCGGGAAGTAAACCCTAGTCCCGGGCCTCTGAGTGCCCGTCCCAAGTGCCTAATGGATAGACCGGCACTGTCCTGGGAAGTAAGATACTGTTACTAAAGCTCTTTCAAACATATCAAATTCGGCGTATCACTGTTAAGGTATCCAACAACCTTAAAATTGTGACTTTTGCCAAAAACTGACAAATTTGTTTTTATGATTTTATTTTATAGGCCATCTTATTAGCTGTATAAAAATACCAAATTTATTATTTTCCATGCACTAGAACAATAACTACAAGTGTTTTATAAAAGCAGATGCCGTTACTTTAAGCAAGATGTCATAGGTACTTTAAAATGCGTTTTACTCGAAATGTGTTCCTTTTGAAATGCTCAAACGGGGACAGCGAGTGCTCAAAAAGTTTTGAAAATAATTATTTTAAATTTGTTGCGTATGTTCTGTGATGATGTGTTTTAACCTTCAGATTTATCAGTCACTGTTTTACTACAAAATTTACAGTCTCTTATGTGAAAATAATCATTGTTTTTTTTAAGCAATTTCTCTCGTAATAACTCAAAGTGCTCTAATTTTTGTAAAAATTTCCTTCTATTTTAGATATAAATAGAAATTAGATATTATAATTTATGTTCTTTTTATATCAAGGGGCGAGAGTGTAACAGCTATAAATATATTTTTCAATACAATCGAATTCTTAATGCTAGATATCAATAATTAATATATATGTAAACAGTATACATATATACAATATCGTGAAATACCCAGTGAAGCGGGTAGGTAACGGCTAGTATATATATATAACCTACTAGATTGTGAATATTCTATTGATTACTATCTCACGTTCCACAAGGTAATTTTATACGCGTTATATTTTACACAATGTCTTGCAAAACTAAATAGGTTTCTAATGGAAAATGCATCTTTTTTGCATTTGTGGAAAAAACCCCTATAATGAATGAGAGGAAACAACTTATCAACATATCAGCAGATTCGATGTCAAAATCTATATTTAAGCAGAAACAACTTCTAAATTTTAGGTTGCAAATTTATACAAAATACATTGAATTTCTTACATAGCTATAAACATCTTAATGCCATTCAGATCATTGAGTTCTAGTGAAATACATTTCTAAACGTAAATGTGGCTACAAAAATAAAGCATAAAACAAATCAAACTCGGAATAAGTAATGCGGTTGCTTTTAATCTCAATAGACCTGGACTTCGACATTTTGTGTGAAAAAAAGCAAGCATATATCCCAGTTACTATATATAATGCATGAATAGGTGATACTTGGGCCACAAATTATTATTATTAATGAGTAAATTATATTAAAAAATTAGATTTCAATTTTTTAATAATAAATGCAATATATTTTTTATATCAATGACTTTACATTAAGTGCCTATAACATGTCGCTCTACTTTAAATACGTGGGTTGGGGCATAAGTCATGGCAACTATTTTTTTCTTGTAGATATATGAACGGATCACAAACGCATAGGCGTCGTGTGGAAGTTCTGCAGTAAACAAATGACTCTTTGATAGCTGAAAGTAGCGCAGGGAGGGCTGTGAAATCAGTCAGTTGGTGAGTGTCATGTGAGATGGAAGTAACTCGTGTTGAGCAGCGTGCCTACATCAAAATAGCCGTTCTCCAAATGAGAAATTTGCCCTGTGACTTTGATCTCATTTCCAAGATTAAGGAACGATTACGTGGTAGACGGTTTGCAACACGAGAGGACATTGCTAATGTTGTGCGCCAACAGGCGACCCGATTCACACAGGAAGTGGCAAATGCTGATGCTGATGGTATTCAGCGCCTCCCACATCGTTTGCACCGTGTGGTACCAGTAGCAGGGGACTACATTGAGGTCTTTAAGCCCAGGTTTGTCATGTCAACTTTATGTGTACTGTGTTGTCATTCTTTTGCACAGTGAAGGCCATATTGCCCTGTATACTACCGTAATAAATTAGAGTGTTACAGTATTTCAGTGCTATTCATTGTCCCCACATGTAGTTAACACTTTGTCCTTTCGTTTGTATATGTCATATTTTCCAACAGGACTGGTATCTTCAAGAAAAAAAATAGTTGCCATGACTTTTGCCCCAACTTTTGTATTATTTTGGAGTACTCTTCGAAGTATGTGTATGGAATGAGGTTCCATGAAAGCACTTTCCAGTTCAAGGGTTTCCACGAAAGCATCTTTAAGTGTTAGAGGGTGAAGTGAGTTGAAAAAGTGTGAAGATCACTGGTATAAAGCATGCCTGGGATGCTCCAGGAAGCGGCAATTGTAACGCGCAAGACCCCTCGCTACCGTTCAATGCCGAAAAACGGAGTTGAAAAACGAGTGGGATTAATTACCGAAAGAATTCATAAAATCCCTTATTTCCTGAATAAAACCACTGTCAGGCCTGTATATCTGTGAGAAGGGTCAATATTCCGTAATAACCAATTTGTTTGGTTCAATTCTGCAACTGCCGTTTCGTAAATTCTGGCTCCCATGAGCGTTACGCACGAACCTTGCGTGTGTATTATACCTGTCAAATGGTTACTTTTTTTTCAATTCCTACTATTAGCCTACACTCTCTCTATATTTATTTATTTATCTTGGTGTAATTTTCAATCGTTGATGAAATATATTTTAAAGCGCTCAATTGAGCTGAAATTCTATATACATGATTATTTTGGATGACAATACACTAATTTAATTATTAATAAAATTTAATTGATTAAAACTAATTATTTAAAGAATTGCAAATACAGCCACGTTGGCATCATTTTTGGCGAATTGTGTCAAAACTTGAAAGTTTTTTTCTCACATTTTAAAGCATTCAGTTGAACTGAAAGTTAATAACCACGATTGTTTTGCATGACAATATGGTACTTTAATGATAATTAATAAAAACTAATTACCACTTAATGCTGCGATTCTGTCCTATGTATATACATATTTATATTAATTGTAATTATTTAATAAAAAGTACCTAAAATAAAAATTTTCTGTGTTGATCTAAGAAGGAATTGACTTAAAAAAATTTTTTATATCAGTTGTTGAATTATTTGAACCCTATGAACATAACAAATTTAATTAGAATTTTCCCAATACTTCTAGAAAGAATCGAACAAATCGGAAAAGTTTCTTAATTTTGATATGTTGCAAAGCTTTTTTAAAGCTATTCAATGATTACTAGATTACATTTCATGTACGTTCTTATGTCGAATCTCGGTCGTCGTAAACAGATTACAAGTACTTAAAATAAGTTATTGTTAAATTAAAATATTGATAACTTTTGATCATAATATACACAACAATAAAAAAAAGTAAGTCAACATGAGGATATGAAAGTAGTTTAATGATACTGATTTCAGATTTAGCAATAAGTTAACCGATAGAGATTAATTTCAAAAACGAAACTAATCTGTATTGGTTTATAATAAAAAAATCTGCTACGTTATACATATATTTTAAAAATGTGAAAGTTTTCTCATTCAATATGTTTTGCGCGTGTTTGACACCTAATCACAGTTTAGCTCAAAATCACGTCACAGACTCGTTCCGTCTGAAGTTACTGTAATAAAAAAGCACCATGAAAAATCTTAATTTTCCCAGTAAAATAAAGGTGGCCATGGTCCAGCTAAAGAATGTAATGATGGCAGAAAAAGTCAATGGTAAATGTATTCTCGATGGAGTGGATGAGAAATTTTTGGATTTGCTGGCAAAAAAACTGAACTTTGAATTAGGAATCCTTCAAGCTCCCTACAGTCAATACGGATCGAGTAACAAAAACGGAGCGTGGGACGTTGTCATTCGAATGATACAGAATGGAAAAGCTGATATGGGATTTGGAGCTCTATCTATTACTGAAGAAAGATTGGAAGTGATTGATTTCAGCATGGCGTATAATGTGCTTGTTATGACTCACTCCGTCGAATACTCAGGACTCAATCACAACGCAGTTTCTGGTGGACTGGTATCTTATTTATTTCTCGCAACTTTTTACATTCACAGCAGAATTGCTGGGCATGCGCAGTTCAGGCAGCGCGGTTGCGCTTGCGCAAACATTCCGCCCGGCATTGCAATGTTACAACATTAAATAAGTTTCATGGCTTTTTACAATATTTTTATATTAAAATTTAACACTATTAAAATAGTTATAAATCAGAAATAATTTACTAAAAATATACACAATACTGAAAGGTTAATTACAATAACTTAAAAATAAGTAAAATCTTGTAACACAAAGAAAGAAATTCATTCTCTCATGGCCAAGATACAAATTTTAGAAATAGGACTTTTGACTAGACCAAATTGAGTCTTGATCGTTACAACCCTAATTCTATTATCCTTTCCAGGAAATGCCTCGATCAATCTGCCCATTAGCCATTTATTGACTGCTAAGTTATCCTCTTTAATAAGGACTAAATCACCCACTCTAGCGTTATCCTTTTCAAATTTCCATTTAGATCTCTGTTGAAGATTACTTAAGTAATTATTACTCCACCTTTTCCACATAGACTGCACAATTTTAGTTAACTTCTGATACGCGTTTAATCTATTTATTTTTTTATATGTATTATATTTGGTTCACTAATGGAAGTAATTGGTCTTCCAATCAAAAAGTGTGCCGGGGTCAAAACCGACAAATCATTCATATCCGTTGACAAAGGGGTGAGAGGACGGGAAATCAAAATTCCCTCAATTTGAATCATAATGGTTAGAAACTCTTCATAAGTAAATCTATAATTGCCTGCCTCACGTTTAAAATGGAATTTGAACGACTTTACGCCAGTTTCCCATAAGCCGCCAAAATTTGGTGCTCTGGGAGGGAGAAATTTCCAATTTATATTTTCATCTAGTAAGAAACCAGCCAATTCAGGATCAGGATTTATCACTAACTTGTACAATCTCTTGAGTTCGGCATTAGCTCCTATAAATGTATTACCATTATCAGAAAATATTAGAGAGGGTCTTACTCTTCTAGCAATAAATCTCTTTAATGAGGCAATAAATGCCTGAGTTGTTAAATCCGACACTAAAATTCAAAATGTACAGCTTCAGTGACAAAACACACAAAAGTTTAAACAACCTTTACGCTGTTTGTTGCTCTTGATCCAAAACGGTCCAATAAAGTCAACACCACTGCAATCAAAAAGAACATTTTCCCTAACTCTTTCTTTGGGCAAATTGCCCATTATTTATTCTCAAGTTATAGGTTTGACTTTAAAACATACAAGACAATCATGCACTATTTTCCTACAAACATTACGTCTTCTAAGAGGCCAAAATCTCTGTCTTACTTGATATAGTAAGGCCTGCGGAGACCTAGATGGAAGTATTTTAAGTGAAAATATTCTACACAATTAAAATCGTTAATTTATGATTACAAGGTAATATTATAGGAAATTCGCCTTCAAAGTTTAAATTCACAGTTAAATTCATCACTATCAGTCACTGATGAAAGGATATTCCTTTACGGAAAATGTTTCGTCGCTGAAAACTTAGGTCCATTCCACCACAAAGAGTTGTGAAGACTGGACAGGTCGAGACCTCTAGATACGAGGTCAGCTGGGTTCTGTTCCGAAGAAACATGATGCCACTGCTCTGCATTAGTCAGGTGTTGGATTGGGGCAACTCTATTTGCCACGAAGGGTTTTGCGTCATCTGGCGATTGAGAACGGCAATATATCAATGATCCGTAACGTTTCTCTGAAGCATCAGCAAAACCGTGAAAACCGTGAAGCTGGCACCCCCTCTCCTAACTACCACACCAGACCAACGGGAGGACGTTTCAGCTCTCGACGGATTTAACGTGCATCGCTCCCTACACGGCGGATCTTTAGTGGTACTGGGCTTGAACTCGTGACAAGGCAAGCCACGATCCGATACCTATGCTACTCGGCTACCGCGGCCCCAAAGAAGTGTTGTCACCGTATAGCTTCAACAGTTTTTAGTTCTGAAGTATTTATGAAAGAAAAATGTATTCTCTTTTAATTAAGCTATCATTTTTTGTTAGTGTTCCAATGATATGCAAATGATGCTATAGTTTGCTATATAACACTATCAACTATTTTTGAAATCTCGCTACAAATGTAGATTATATCTAATAACGGTAAGCTTATTCTCTTTTTCGGCTTTTCTTCTTGTAATAGCTTTCCTGTTAAAATATTGTCATTGAAAAAAGCCTGGACATTTTCTTATTCCTGAAGTATTTTGTAAGCAAAAAGTGTATTCTCTTTTCAATAAGCTATCATTTTTACAGTGTTCTAAGCTATTTGGAACTATAAGCTTTTTAAAAAATCACTGAAATTGTAGATTATATATCACATAATAGTACTTTTCTTCACCTTTTATGCTTGGCTTCTAATATTTACATTTCTTTAACATATTGTAACAATTTTGATATTCATTGTGTAAAATGTAGTTCTTCCTTTGTATATTGACCACAAATACTATTTGCAATTACTGATCATAATTGTCCATAATATTCTACTTTTGTTAAAAGATGCGTATGGAATTACTCATATTGATGCATTAAAATCTTTGCTCTTTGTAAGTCTCATTTTTTTTAAATTGCTAGATTGTTTTATTCAGTTTTTGAGTCTTTTATCGTGAGTTTTCTTTCATTATTTAATTTTTATACAATATGATCTGACCCTGAGGTTTCAATTTTAATGATTAACCTTCTATCGAGCACTCGTTCGCATTTCCTTGGACTATTCTTTGTGTTGAATTTACTATGATAATAGATCTTGTGAGATTTTTACTGCGTACGTAACAAAATGCATGATTCAATATATAGAAATTTTAATTTCGAAAGTGTTGCGCATTTTGAATGAGTGAATGAATATTAACTTCGCACTGTGTTCAGCTACACTAGGGCTTTTGGCGTCGGACCTCATAATTTTGAACCATGATCAACTGACAAGGACGACACATGAGTAGGACATGGGTCGCCAGTAGTGAAAGTTTGAGAACCCCTGTTCTATAGTAACCATCCATTAACTGGTGATTTTCTTTTCTACAAATATAACAAAGTCTCGTTTATTTTCCATTATTTCTCCTGGAATAATGCATTAAGACAGAGTCAGACTAGAGGCAAGTGCGAAAGGGTCTTCTTTCCCTAAAGAGTCCGGCAAGTCCGTTCCCTTGGCTGCGATTTCCCTAGATCAGTATTTCTCAAACTGTGGGGCGCTCCCCCTGGGGGCGATAACCTTACAAGGGGGGCGCTAGCATATCGAATATAAAAGATTTAAAACATAATTAAGTTACTGGAATGAATTAAAACAAAATACTTTCAGACATAATAAAAAAATGCACTATTGCTCTGATATAATTTATAGGCGCGCGATATTAAGTCATCAAGAACAAAAACGCCTTCAATAACTAATTAGCTATCTTTGATCCTTTAACCAAATAAAAAAAACTTTTATTTGATTTGCTGTAATCCCGTGATGAGAGATTTTTTATTACGTTCTCTTTTTAATCCTAACATACTGCTATTTCAGAGAAGAACAAATCCCAGACCCAGAATCGAAGAAATTTAAGAACATAAAAAATTCATAACTGTGATTATTCTTGAAATACTGCACATTATAGCTGTAATCTGCTTTTGCTGATAATCTGTTTGACCTAAGTTATTTGTACAGTTAGTTATGACCCCTCTCTTATGCTTGTTTCTCATTTAGGGAAGTTGTAAGTAATCTATTTTTCTCTGTTGCGCTTTTTTCCATGCAAAGGAGTTTTATGATATATATAAACATATCACAAACATATAAAGCATAACGAAAAACGTTTTACACAATTGTTTTTAGCAGCAACATACATATTATCATAATTAATACAATTTTTACCCGGAAGTGGTCGCGCGGGACACACAGAGCACGATATCGTTAATTCTGACAAAACTGCTTATTTGTTACCGAAGAAAAATTGAAAAGTCCTTGAAAGTAGGTAAGTTTACTTTCTCTTAATTAAATTATTCACTGGAATCACGATTTGTATCGTGTACAATAAAATAATTATAAAGAAAAAGAGGATTGGGGTGACTCAATAACCCCGCTCGACCGTATCGAGTGCGTGCCTGCTCCTGGGTTAAAACATGTTGAAGTCCTTTCGTTTTAAATATTAAAAATAATACAATTATTCTTCGTCGGAATTTTATATTATTGTCCATTCTTTAACATCAATTATAAATGCTAATTCTATGAGGCTTATAATTACAATTCGCTTAAAACTAATGAAACTTTGAGCAATCATTTTACGTTTTTGTAAACATTGTCGCGCACTTGTCTTTACTCTCCTTACAATTCAGCGATTATATCAATAATATTTTATTTTCTTATAAATGAACTCGTGCAAAGAGCGGGTACTTCAACCGGTATACTTTTAATGTATCAGTGCTGCACAGAGTATTTTATAACTAATTAATTAATACTAATTTAAGAACAAATTTAATAAGTATTAACGACTTCCAAGGGCTTGTCTTGGAAAGCAAAGTTTTTATAAGGAATGCTTATGATTAGAAATTGACCCTCTGAGTTCTTTTTCTATATTTAGCTGATATCTATATTTTGTCTTCTAAGCAGCCACCGCATTTTGCAATATGTTCAATTTAAAAATTAGAGAAAGGAAAAATAACATAATAACTATCCTATTAATTTTTTTTGCTTAAAAGTAACATTTACAAAATTTAATACTTATGTTATTAATTTGTATGGTTTATAATTAAGATCGCGTATTGTAGGTTTAGCGTCAAAATGCATTATTATTGCATTCAGTACATTATTAATGCATAAGGGGGGTGCGATAAAAATTGTGATGGAAAAGGGGGGCGCCAGTATTGAAAGTTTGAGAAGCACTGGCATACAACCTTATCTAGGGAATAGACACTTATTTTGGTAATATAACCATTACGTGGGAAGCTATTGTGTTTCGAGCGTCTGAACGGTGAAATTTGTTTTAAAAGCTATTATAATTTTCACTTTATTGTTATTTTAAAACAATTCTACTCAACATAAAACCTTAAAAATGGTCTATTCCCTGTATAAGTATTTAAAAAACATAAATATAAAATTTTTATTTCATTCAATCATAACTTTTTGAGATATTGTGTTTTGTGGTAAGAAAAAGTGTACAAAAAAAACTCATTTTGAGAAAACGACAAAAATAACATTAAACTAATCTGATAACAAGAAAAACACTTACATTCTTATTAAAATGCACCAGATTTATAATTATCTCAAAATCTTTAGCTTCCAAAACACTATTTTTTTTCTTCACTTCAAATTTTTCTGTGTTTGTTTTGTGGGGTCTGCGTTATGAATCGATTCACGGATTCTACATTTATGTAAATGTTTATATCCCCGTAAGGTAAACACCCCAGGATTTTCAACGTTCATCTTATTAGAAGCTTCGAAACATCCATTTAATCCTTCATTGAAGTGTATAGTAGCATCATAGGACCCAAATTTGATTGTTTTGAGCGAAACAAATACTTCCTTCGGTACTTTTTGCCGAACTGAAAACACTAATTTGCATTTTACGTGTTTTTTTTTGCTCTCCTGTTTTTGAGGGGGGGGCTGCTATTTTCCCTCTCTCTCTCTCTCCTTCAAAATGTAGAATGTACAATATAAGTATCTGATTGGCGCTCAAAAATCAAAGTAATGTTAAGTGGACTTTTTTTTTGTCCTAGTGTTGATCTTTATAAAGTTTCATCAAACTGGTTAAACATTCAATAGATATTTTTTACTGTTTCGCGTCGTTTGCGTGACAGAAATTTGTGGGAATAACCAGAATGGTTGCGAGAAAATTTAACATCACGACAATGCGTTTCATATCAACACGATTATTATTGGTGAAATTTTGACAAAACATTAAAAAAATAGGGTGAGTTTCTTTTGTTTACATGGGGGAAAATGCCTCTTCGTTTTCATCATTTCGAATTTATGACACAAAGAAAGAAAAATCGATACAGAGCTTGAAGGAATTTTACAAAAAAGATAATAAGGCATGTTTCACGGACATAAACAAGTAGTATGAAAAAAAATTAAGACAATTCCTACTTAGGTCAACAAAGAAAATTTTTATTTTAGTTACTTTTTATTAATAGTTAAAATTAATATATAAATATATACACTCAGGAACATTGAAAATAGCGACCCAAGAAGAAAGCATCGAATTGAAATGAAATTTAATACAACATAATGACACAGATGAGAGATTCACTTGATCTTAAAAACAAGACAATTAAACGAATACAGGGTGTGCAACGACACAAATACTGGGCAACTTCAATAGCGCGGTGGACAACCTCCAGCTGCAATAAATGCCGCCACACGGTCCGGCATTGAGTTGATTAGACACCTTATGTTGTCCTGAGGAAGATGGGCCCAAAAATCTTGAACAGCCAACTCTAAATCATGTACAGAGTGACACGATGGCATCTGCCGTTTTAGCTGATCCCACACGTGCTCTACAGGGGACAAATCGGGGGAGCGGGCCGGCCATGGAAGAGTCTACAAATGACGTAGGAAGTCTTGAGCAACACTTGCTGTATGCGGACGAGCATTATCGTGCTGGAAAATTGCCCCTGGGAGACCATTTAGGAAAAGCACTACATGGTGTCGAAGAATATCATCAACGTAACGTTGGCCCGTTAAGGTTTCACGCATCACAGTTAAAGTGGACCGGCTATCATAGTCTATGGCCCCCCAGACCATTACACCAGCTGTGCGGGCAGTGTGACGTAGAATAGTGTGGTGGGAATTGTACCTTTCACCTGGGCGCTTCCACACCCGTACACGGTTAACATCTGTCCCCAAAACAAACCGGGATTCATCACTCAACACAACCTTTTGCCAATCTGTGATATTTCACATTGGTCTGGCTTGGCAGCACTGTAGACGCAGTTGCCGATGTTCCGGTGTTAAAGGGAGTGCACGGAAAGGGCGCTTGGATTTAAGATTTCCTTCTGCAAGGTGTCTGGAAATTGTTTGTGGAACAATTGCTACGCCTACGTCTGCTCGTATCGTTGAACAAGTCACTGTGGGGTCCTCAAGTGCTTGCCGCACGATCCTTCGATCCTCTCTCCTCGTGGTCTTCCTGGTCGCTCCAGACCCGGTTTTTCGCACGTGGGTACCTTCTCGTGTCCACTGCTCCCAACAATTTCTAACGGCACACTCCGAACGATCCACCTGGCTAGAAACACGGCGCGTCGACCAGCCTGCAGTTTTCATCTCGATGATCAGGCCTCTCTTAAACTCGCTTAACTGTGAGAAATGTCTTCTAGCACGTTTACCTGGCATGTTTCTCTTACCAAAGTCTTCCTACAATCGGCGGGTAATCGTCACGTTAATGAATTTTTGAATTTGCGCTGGCTTATATAGCGTCCTCTTCCTGATTGTAGCGCCACCTCGGCATGTATGAGCATGCGTATTGGCACAAAACTTGGATCATTTGCATATCACATTACGCTGTACTTATTTGCAAAGTTTCGCGATTGTACTTAGATTCCTTCTTGGATCGCTATTTTCAATGTTCCTGAGTGTATATATACATACATATGACAGAATCGCATTATTAAGTGACAAAATTGAAAACGATTTTCCTTGCAAATTTCCATTTTCCTTTCTATATAGGGTTTTGGACTATTTTTGTTTTGTTTCTTACTATTTATTCAATAATTAGATTTAATTATTCTAATAAAATAGTATAGTAAAAAAGAAATCTTACTCTCAGAAATCAGGCCATTCCAGGTGGGATTCGAACTCATGACCTTTGGATTATAAGTCCGAAGCACTATCCATTGCACTACGGGGACACAATGAACGGTTTTACTTCCCATATATGCTGTTGAATTATAATTTTTGTTACTAATTATTCGCTTTTAATTTAATTAATGAATTAACATTTGAAGAAATGTATTAACATCAAGTGTCATACACTAGAACTTTAAAAAACTGTAGTTGAACTTGAATGGATAAATAGAAAGTACTTTACCAACGATTGAAAATTGTACATGCGCGTGTGCGTGTAGGAAGGGAGGGGGAGAGTGAACTAATAGTAGTAATTGAAAAAAAAAGTTTGTAGAACTGCATTGAAGATGGAGATTATTTTGAAGGAAATGTTATACATTTCGAACAATATTACAGCATTTTGCGTACTTTTTTATCCCGTGAATATAAGAGAAAGATAAACGATCGGCTAGTTTTTAAAAACTTTAAAGGAAATTTGTCTTCGTTAAATTCAAATAAATAAAAATGTGGTACTAATTTGATATCGGCACGCTATTCGCTTTGGTTTGATTTTGAAATCGCAATTCAAAAACTGAATTCCTATAAATTGCGATATTGACATTTCTAGAATATTTTCGAAATCTGTAAGATTTTATAAAATTAAAACGAAATAATTCTTAGAATATTTAATACAGCTATAGAAATGAGCAACCCTCTCGAAGGAAAATAACACTTAGAAGTGACAGAGAGAAAATGAAAAACTAGGAACAAAAAAATAAATATTCATTCTTTGAAAGATTCATCCACAAGTTAGAAGGTTTTTAATGCATTGGTAAAAAAATAACACATCTCAACAAGCTTGAAAACAGTAACTTAATTTTAAACCTCAAGATAATATATAACAATTTATTATTATTATTTTAAAAAAAAATAGTATTTTTCTGCAATATCCATTACCATTTTTTTTATTTCTAATGGAGCTTCGGATTGATGCTTTTAAAATTGCTGACCTTGTACATTTCCCGGAAGCTGGTATCTCTATTAGGGCGGCATCATTTGCCGAGAGCACCCAAGCAAAACAGGCACTCAAGGGATCTTTTACATACTGCATAGTCATATGAGATGGATGTTGTCAATTTTTTGCATCATGAAAATCCACCGATTTGGGCCGAGATTGAACCAGCAAACTTGGGAGCGCAAGACCTGCGCCAAACCAACTACATCCTCCCACCACTCTTTATATCCCTTTTAGTAAAATCGAGTTAAGTCAGAGATTCTCAAATGGTGGGGCGCGAACCTAGAGAGGAGGGAACGAGTTGATTGAATAGTCTAAAACAAACGATTATTAAAATAATTAATAATTTACTGAAAGTATAAACAAACTAAATACGCCTTAACATAATAAAAGATAAAATGCACATTTATACTGATATAATACACTTATAAATGTATCAGTACATCACAATGTATTTTATAATTAATTTAACAATATTAAGTTAAGAACATGTTTTTAATAATTACCAGTGCCCCCATGGGCTTGTCATACATAAAGTTATAAATATAAAATTTAAATGTAAAAATATATATATATATATATTTAAAACATAGCTATCTCACTGATGTTGCAATTCCTTTAGTTTTAAAAAAGATAATCGATATGTATATGTATGTGATGAAATTTAATTTAGAAAGTCGAATGTTGTTCCATTAAATTAAGGTATCCGGCTACGTTCGGAACCGTGTTTTTGCAAAAGCGCATAATTGGATAATTTTCATGATTTTTAGTGTCATAATATATGCATATATTTTAGTGTTAGAATATATGCATAAAATTGTTTTAAGGACATTTTGACAAAAAAAAATTTACTTAAATATAATATTTTGGCAAAAAATTAACTTAGAATAATCTTTTTTCCAAATGTTCTTCTTTCGTGCAAAATGCTTCGATTATAATAATATTTTGCCTGTATATAGCTCAGATCTCTCCACAGAGGCTTATCCAGAATTTTTGAAATATATAACTTAGAAGTGTGTGACGAATCTGTACGGAACCTTTCCACTAATCATCTTAGGTGTCTTTTTGAGGAATAGAAATTCGCGTTTATTTCCAATCAACTCCAAAAAGATGAACGGGATATGCAAAATAGATAAGGTATTTAAGTCGAGCATTGTAAGCTAGCAAGGTGGATGATGGAAGACTATTGAACCAGCAACTTTAAATGAAATATTAGAGGATTCCAAGATATCAGAAGCGTGAAGACGTCGTGCTTCCAGACGTACCAAGAAGATGATATAGCCAGCGGTAAATATAACTCACGAACGCTTAAAATAAGCGTCAGTTTAAGCGAATTAGTCAAAGTTAATGAAAGTTAAGAATTCGAGTACGTGTATTTCTCGGATCTCCTATTTCGGTAGACCTTACTTGATCTTGAGCTTAATTATTAATTAATTGCATTATTAGTAATTGAATTTAATATAAAGGTAAATAAATCCCTTTAAGTGACGTAACATAATAGTATTATATATGAGAATTTTTTCAGAAAATTATAATAATAAATAAATATTATTATTATTCAAAATGGCTCTTAGTGGTTCTTTGCCTCAAATTAATCTTAGTGTTCAAGGTGAGACCCAGGGGGTTCTTCACAAGTGGGTTTAATCATATTTTACGACAACAGAGGGGAGCAATTTAAGAAAAAACGCCAATAATTATTTCAATGGGTGGTAACTCTGAAAATAATGTGAATTTTTCAAAAATTCTAGTTCAGACTCTGTACAGAGGTCTGAGCTATATACAGGCAAAATATTATTATAATAGAACCATTTTTCACAAAAGGAGAACATTTGGAAAAAAGATATTCTAAGTTAATTTTTTGCCAAAATATTATATTTAAGTATATTTTTTTTGTCAAAATGTCCTTAAAACAATTTTATGCATGTATTCTAATCTGAGCGATACTAAATATCATGAAAATTATCCATTTATGCTCTTTTCAAAATCACGGTTCCGAACGTAGTCGGATACCTTAAAGCAAATTAATTTAATTAATCATGAACAAATACTATACTGTTCGAATTAATTGGGACAAATGGGAAAAAAAGTGATTTTTTCTAAAACCTCAGCTTTTTTTTGTATCATTACACACCTTGAATAGACTGAAAAATCTGTATATTAGTACGAAATATGTCTTCCTTTAGCAGAATTGATCTTCTCATCCCGTTTTGGCATTGACTCCTCTGGAGCAGTGGTCTCCAACCCCCGGTCCGTGGATCAAATACTACTGGTCCACACAAGAAACATTAAATTATTTTAATTTTATTTACTGTGGAATATTTTTCTTGGGCTTGGGCTACTTTTTATGAAAACCTCTTTATAGTACTTGTTAAATCACATTATATTAATTTTTTGGTGTAGCTATATTCTATTCTGAAAGCACGTTTAAATACAATTAAATTAAAATTATTAAATAAAAACAATCTGAAATTTAAATAATCAATGTCCTACACCTCAGTTGGACGCGGTAAAATTATTAAACGTTGAACGGTCCGTTGCGATAAAAAGGTTGGGGAACACTGCTCTAGAGTAGCACACATGTTCTTAATTTCATCATCTTGGAAACACACTAGTACAGGGATGGCGAACCATAGGCACGAGCCACAATATTTCGGGCACACCTTCGATCAAAACGGTTTGCATTTTAATTTAAAATAACAAAGCTCAATATGAAGAATTACGAACAAACGCGAGAAATCGGTCGCAGTTTTCACACAGCGAGACTTACTTTGTTCAAAGAATTATTGGAAATGCTCAAGTTTTTTATGTACCCTGGTGTGACTTCATTTAATAAACAGAATTTGTCCCAATTCGATTAGTAGTAAATTGAAAAATTTGAAATGCAACTGATTGATTTTTAGTCTGCTTTGATATAAATTCAAAAATTTGTTGTAAAAAAGGAGAATGTTAGAATAGATTAAAACAGAAAGGTTAACAAGCGATACAGTGGGTGATCGATTAACGAACATAATCCGTTCCAAGACTATGTTCGCTATAGGAATTGTTCGTTAACCCATCATCGATTCACCATAGACTTCTATGTGAAATCGATTAATTCGTTCTGGAGACCCTAAAAATTAAATTTTTAAAAATGTATAATTTCTTAGTAAGTTTTTTTAAAAAATAATACATACATATGTATAGTCTTGCATATTAATCAGTCCTTTTCATTTTTTGCTTGTGGGGCGATGAAGAACATGTTCAATGTCGATTGCTTTTCTCTCTTTTTCAAGATTTTCCGGAAGTAATTAATAGCATTGTCGTTGTAAAGATCCCCGACCCTAGTGACATCAGCTTGGTTTGGGTGCCATTCTAAGACCATTGCTCTGACGGCCTCCCACTTTTTCAAAAGATCTTTAATGGCAGATGTCGGCATTGGTCCTCTTTCGTCTTCTTTTCTTCAGAAGGAGACACATTTCACTGTGTTTCTTGGGGTTCTTCATTCAAAATTTCTTGGAGTTCTTCTATCGTCAGTTCATCTTCATGTCCCATTATGAGCTCTTCTATGTCATCCTCGTTCACCTCGAATTCCAGATCTCTAGCAGTTGTCAAAATTTCATCCATAATTTCAGGCATGTGTCTCCCTGATCACCTCCGAATATGTGTGTTCGTTGTCCAAACACAAAAAATCTTTCTTGAAAGTGTTCGTTATCCGAACACAAAAATCTTTCGTGAAAGTGTTCGTTAACCGATCACTCACTGTATTTAAACCATTTTTAGTTGTTTTCCCAGTTTTTGTTTATTTTATTACGGTTTATTAATAAAGCTTTCATTACTTGATTACGCTTCATAGTTTTATTTTATTAACTAGGTACATTTTATGAATTATTAGATCACAATTTCTTTATAACTATATTTAGCACTTAAAAAATCCTATTAATGGTCTGGGGGATTTAAAATACGTAAGAGCAAAAAATTTTGGCGACCACTAGTATATTGGATTCCGTTATTTCTGCAATTTTATTTCCTATTCGTAAACAATTCTCAAAAATACATAACTTCTATTCTTTCTCTATCTCTTTTTTCCCTATTTTCCTTAATTACATTTCTGCTTATATAACAACGCTCTTATAAATAAAAATGGTATTTTAATGATGACAAGATCTCCTATCATCATAATAAATTCAACTCAAATATTAGTTCAAGGAAATACGACAGAGGACTTGATAGAAGGTTAATCAATAAAAATAAAACCTCAGAGTCAGATCAACTTGTATAAAAATTAAATAATGAAAGAAAACTCACGATAAAAGATTCAAAAACTAAATAAAACAATTCTAACAATTTTTTAAAAAATGAGACTTACAAAGAGCAAAGATTTTAATACATCAATATGAGTAATTCCATACGCATCTTTTAACAAAAGTAGAATATAGTGGAGAATTAGAATCAGTAATTGCAATTACTATTTGTGGTCAATAAAGAAAGGAAGAAATACATTTTACTTAATGAATATCAAAATTATTACAATATGTTAAAGAAATGTTAATATTAGAAGCCAAGCATAAAAGGTGAAGAAAAGTACTATTATCAGATATAATCTACAATTTCAGTGATATTTTTTTTAAAAGTTGATAGTCCTTTATAGCTTAAAACACTATGTAAAAAATGATAGCTTATTGAAAAGAGAATACATTTTTCTTGCAAAATGCTTCAGCAATTAGAAAATGTCTAGCTTTTCGATGACAATATTTTAAAAGGAAATCTATTACAAGAAGAAAAGCCGAAAAAGTGAATTTCACGCTATAGCTTTGGAAACTATCAATACCCGCTTCCCACCGGAGGAGTGGCTTCACATTTACACAGCTGGCTCACTCTTGGACTTTGCTCAAGGCGCTGGCATTGGTGTTTTTAGTCACCTCTTCTCCTGCTATTTACACGCCGGCCCTTTGACAACTCACTTTGATGGTGAGGTTGAAGCTATTAATATAGTCCTTCAGCAACTTGCTGTTCGTCTTCCCCCCATTGAAAGAGCTGTAATTCTTTCACACAGATTCTACTTCTGCCCTTCAGGCTTTGTCCAACTATAATGAGAATAATTGTTTACGTGTGCAGAACTGTAGAGAACTCCTGGGAAAGATAAAAGGAAAGATCGTCTTTCAATGGGTACCATCCCACTGTGTGTTTGGGGAAATGAGAGGGCAGACTTTTTGGCAAAAAAGGGAACGGGTATCCTTCAGAACTTTCGCAGAGACCTGACACTTCATTCTGCCAAACTGGAAATTAAAAGGATTTTTAGGGAATCATTTCGCCTTACAGCTTCTCGTGTTGCTCGTGATAAGCCTTGGAGTACACTATGTAAGAAATCCCACGGTATTCGAAGTTCTCCTCGTGCTGCTGCTGTGGCTAAATTTAAACTTTTAACCGGACATGACTGCCTTTGTGCTCATCTGTTTTTCGTTTTAATTTAGTGACTTCACCTATCTGCGTTTTGTGTGACACTGGACAAGACATGACTGCCGCTCATTTGGACGAGTGCTCTGCACTGAATGATCTTAACTGCATTGTAAAAAGGTATTGGAGAGCCCGTTGCCTAATGACCTGATGGTCAATGGCCTTGCATTTGTAAAATAAAACATAAAAAAATAACTTAATAAAAATTAATTGATTAAAACTAATTGTTCAAAGAATTACAAATAGAGCCACGTTGACATCTATCGTGTAGAAGTCCAACCTGTCTCAGGCTCTGGCAACTTTCCTTCCTTCTATTCGGGAAGGACACGCCAGCAACCCCACTGTTGGGGTAAAGAACATTCCTTCGTCCAGAAAGTTCGGATTGACAATCAAAAATCGCCAAACTATGGCCAGCTAGAATTTATATCCGAATGTGAAATCACAGTCAATTCAAAATTAGCTACCTCTCAGAATATGTACGCCCCGTGCCACTCCAGGGAATGAAGTATAATTCCGGGAATACAAAAAAGTACGGATTTCCGAGAGAACCCGGGAAATAAACCTTAATTGATTGTTACTTATTTTTACGGTTTGAAGTTTAGTTTAACCAATTGCTGCAAAAAAAAGAAGAAAGTTCGGAGAGATAAGCTGGTGCCCAAAATGTGGATTTTGACACATGGGCTTATAAATCCTGTTACACGACTAACTCTGCCCACGCACTAGCAGTGGCGTAACATACACCCCCGCATTGAGGGGGCAGGTTTCTAGGGGGCCCAAGGCCTGACTGCCGCCAAGCACGTACGCTTTGTAAAATTTTGCTTGGTGCACAAAACCTGACTTTGCAGGAGGGCCCTAACATGCTCCGTTACGCCACTGCACACAAGTGTACACTTATGTATTCCACACACAAGATATACATCTTTGTTTTAGAGTAGTATTTTTTATATTTTGTTCAAATGAAATGGTGAATTGTGGGTAGGTCAGTCTCCACTCAGTTTTATAGAGAATTCAATTTGACGGCAAGCGTCGTGTTCAACCTAGGAAAACAGTTTCAGGATGACGGATCCGTGTTGAGAGAAAGCTTGAACAAGTCATCCAAGAGCCGCGACGACCAGAGAAGATGACAATTTGTCCATTCTAGTGAGGCATAACAGAGATACTATTGCTTTTCATTTCTCTTGTGAGTTGTATGCAGTTATAGGAACCCGAGTATCAAACGTAACTGTTTGCATAAAACTTCATGAGAGAAAACTGTTTACAAGAAGACTTATTGTGTTTGTGTACCGTTCAGTTATGCGAACAGGAGAATCCACTTAAATTAGCCCAGATATCATTGAGATTGCAGCTTGGATCAATAGGCGACCTTACTATCCACTGATGAATACCGGTTCAGCCTAACCCAGCGTTTCTCAAGCTGTGCCAGGGTTGTGGTAGTCCAGGGATCAAGGTATCGGATCATGACAGGCGTGTCATGAATTCGAGCCCAGTACCACTAAAGACCCGCAGTGAAGGGGAGCGAAGCACGTTAAAACTGTCGAGAGCTCAAACGTCCTCCCATTGATGTGGTGGGGTAGTTAGGAGAGGGGTGCCAGCTCAGATGTCGTCCACGTCATTTGACCATGTTTCAAAATTACGTTGTCCATCACCAAAAGCCCTCGTGTAGCTGAACAGTGCGACGTTAATATTCACTCACTCAAGCTGTGCCCCCTGGGGGAGTGATAACTCTGAAAGGGGTGAGCATATTGAAAAGTCGAAAACAAAAGATTTAAAAGCTTATTAATTTATTAAAAGTAAACAAACAAATACATTCTGACATAATAAAATATAAAATACACATTTGAACTGTATACACAATGCTCTTATAAACGTGTCAGTACTGCACGAATATATTTTATAATTAATTTTAACAATATTAATTTAAGAACAAGTTTCATAAACACCATTGACCCCATGTGCTTGTAATATAAAATTTTTACTAAAATTAACACTCAACTTGATAATGTGTACGGTTTATAATGAATCCCTTAACTGCCGATTAAAAGTTACGCGATTCGCTCCCCAGTGCCGCCGTTTTCTACGTAGGCGGGCGGAATGAAAAAGAACAAACAAAATCTTTTCAGAAATAAGTAAATCCTTCGTAAAGACTGTCGAGGTCCTTTTATTGCATTTCAAAGCTTTCGGAATGATGCAATGAATGGATAGTTGTAAACAGAGAAGATTGTACTTTGGAAAGATCTATAGATACTTACGGGGAAATTAACGCTTTGGCTGAGTGACATTTATATACGCCGATGAAAATTGAGAGGTTAAAGTCATATTGTAACTTTTTAGCGTCAAAGCATAGTATTATAGAATTCAATATATTGCTATTGTACGGAGGAAAATTATGATTGAATTTTGGGTCAAAAATATTGAAAGTTTAAGGAAGATTGGCTTAACCAGCGATTTTCACCGTACTTTCACATGGAGAGAAACAAGAACCATCTACCTGCCCTCCAATGTCCGAGAAATCTTTTATTATGGCACAGGAGGCTTGATGGTCTGGGCAGGCATCACGTTGGATGGCCGCACACACCTCCAAGTCTTGGAAAGAGGCACTGGGACTGCTGAGAAATATTGGGGTGAAATCATGGAGCCCTATGTTTGCTTTTTCAGAGGTGCAGTGGGTCCTGATTTTTATTTTAATCGATGATAACCCGAGGTCAAGCAGAGATAATCTAGTCATCGAATTTTGGAAAATGAGGATATTTGCCAGATGGACTGGCCAACCAAATCTCCATACCTCGACCGTATTAAGCAATCATTTTCAAACTGTGTTCCACGGAACCCTGGGGTTCCACAAGGCATATCCAGTAGCCCCACGAATCACAATAAAAAATTGAGAAGAAATAAATATGTATGCAGAATGGATTCACGTTTTCTATGAAATTTGTATAGCTACAAGTATTTAAAGATCATACTATTCATTAAAGTTAAGAGAATGCTTAACAAAATTCAGAATCAAAACTAAATTATTGTATTTAAAATCTATAAAATAATTTAATTATGAATATTTTAAATAGGCAGCGGGGAGCAAAGTGGGCGGTGACAGATTACTAGTATATTGTTACGAATTTTGTGTAAAATAGTGTAAATAATTTGTATTTGAATGTGTAATGCCTTTTTATCTTACTCTAAATTAGATTTAATTTACATTAAAATTGCGACATTCACAAGCAACGCTCCTTACCTTTTAATGGTGATTCAATGGGAACTTGGCGAAATCTTGGCGATACAGCCAAGCTGGCGTCTTTTGGCGACCAAGCTGGTGACTTGGCGATCATGTTGGGGACCATTTTTGGCGAGTTCGGAACTCTCTGGATTCGTCTAGAAATTATTAGAGAAATCAACTAATTTCAAGACCTATGACACAAGCGGGTCTTTCTCGAATTATTCGCGAGGGCTTTAAATAGAGAGATGCTTGCCGAAAGTCAATCAGTCTGGTTTTGACTAGCGATCAGTTAGTATTGCACTGATCGTTGAAGAGAATAGTGATTACTTCGGCTGTTGAAAGACCGATTGCTTGTGAATAATCTTTTATATACGTATATTTTAGACACCGATAATAGTGTCTGAGTGCCGATGAAGGTGTGAAGACCTTTTGAGATTTATTTTGTGATTATTGCTGTTGAATCCTGTATTTAAAGGATTGAATTTTCGACAATAAATTCTCATCGCTCTTAAAAAAGCTCTTGTTCTTTGCGACTGATTGGCATAAAATCCTCGAACCCTGGATCAACGTAACAATATTTTCGGGGAAGTCAGAAAGAACTATTAAAGTAAAAGAAACAATACCAAAATTTATTTCTGTTATTTACTTTGTTAAAATAATAATGAATTATTGAGGAACGGGTGCGAAAATTGCATCTGGTTTGTGATAATAGAATGGAATAAAAAAACACATAAAATATCACCTTCATTCTGATTCAGAAAGTTTTAATGTTTTATTTATCTGTAAATCTCGTAAAAAGTAATTTTTTACCAAAAAAAGGAAATTCCTTTTTTTCCCTTGATAGAGAATTTTGTGCAACTCGCCCTCTTTCTCTTCGTTGGCAGTGACAATTTTTTGAATTTTTAAGAAAGGATCTTAAAAATATTACCGTTTTAAGAACTGTTATTCTTCATTAAAAAATGCTAAACTGCAAAGGTAAAACGATATTGCAGAAGAATATTTATCTTGATGACTTTTGGAATTCACAGGTAAAAGACTCAAACATATCTTACGTTCATCAAAAAAAAAAAAAAAAAAATTTAATTAATGACAGAATTTTACATTGACTATTTCTGCTTCTTCAAATGCTGATCTGTGTTTAAATTGTTCATATAGTTACCTCTACATTACAGGATCTTCATAATTTTAAAGGTGTTTGGCACTGAATTAATTATTCAAAAGTACAAGCTTCATTTTGACTTGATCACCGTGCGCTTGTATTTATGTATTTATAAAATATTATTTCGTTAATTATATATATAGATTTAAGAACAGTGTCAGTACACCAAATTGCAAAAATCACTTCCCTCGATTGGTTTAAACTCGTTTTCTCACACATTGGTAATTGTACTTCAATCCAACATAGAGACCAAAATTTAGTCTCACCAATTGTCCGGGTTTTTTTTTTTTTTTTTTTTTTTGCAAATAGACATTACATCTGTTAAAATTCTAATCAAACAATACAGGAGAAAATCTATATAAAGTTCGACCTCTATATAACGAAATTGCTAAATCCCAGAAGAAAGTTCGTTATGCGGAAAATTCGTTACATAGATGTTCATCTCTTAATATTCTTTATAAACCACAAAAAACAAATTTTAAATTCATAAACACTACATATTAAAAAAGTAATTATCCACACCTTTCTTTAATATTAATACATGTTTATTTTATATATCTTACCCATCAAAAAAGAAAGAAAGGAAGAAAAACTATAAGGAAAACAAGAAAAAAGAAAGTCGAAAAATTCACAGTATCTTCAATATTAAGAAAATAATTTTATACTAAAAAGTTTAATGAATTTTTTATAAACATACAAGGAAAAAATTTAACATATATTATTTTAAAGTTAGAACTCTGGACCACGGGACAACTCCACTGAGGGTGAAAGAGGATATCGAAGATGTTTCTAGCGAACTGGGCACTGGGGGTTAAAGGTTGAACTTCTTATATGAAACGTCCAGAATTCTATTGCTCTCGGTGAGTTAGGATCTAATAAAACCAGTTCAAGGTTTATGACCACCAAAAAAATGTGTTAAAGAGAGAATAACTTAAAATTTTTCAGACATACTTTAAAAAAGGGGGAAATGGAATCACAAAAGATAAAGTTCGTTACATAGAAAACGCACTTCCCTATAGAGAGGTTATTTTACGAAGAAAATCGTGAAATGTTCAAGGTTCCAGGAAAAAGTTCACTACATCGAAAAATTCGCAATAAAGAGGTTCGTTATTTAGAGGTTCGAATGTATATAAAAATGGATGTTTATATATGTGGCCTCGTTTCACTCCAACACCGCTCAACCGATTAGCATAAAAATTGACATGATATGTGTTTTTTGTGGAGAAGGTTTTTGTGCTATCCTCTTTGTTGCAACTCCCCACCAGGTGGCGCTGCAGTTATCAACTTGTGCACCGTTCAATCAATCGTCAAGGTGCCAACATGATTGCCGAAAATGAGGCCAATTTGGCTCTATCACCAACATTTCGCGATGTTTCCATTGAATCGCCAGTAAGGAACGGCATTGCTTGTGAATATTACAATTTTAACAAAGAATAAATACAGCAGAAAGTAATATTAACGTATTAGATATCCAGATATAAGTTATTTAAACTTTTTTAAGCATTCATTACACAAAATTTGTAACAATATGTTACTTTTGTTGAGCAGAGATCAGCTTAGAAAGGTGTTTTCAAAAATCGACCCCCAAGAGAGTTACGGGGCGTTATAAATAAAAAATATCATTTTTTAATTAGCTATTAGACCTACAGACTTAAGAAATTTAACAGATATGATTTTTTGATGATATGATAAAATTTAACAGATATGATTTTTTTTTGACAGCTGAGATATGCAAAAAGCTTTTTTTTTTTGTTTAATTTGCAATTCATGTAAAATTAACTCATTAAAAACTTCTTTATCCTTCAATCTGTATTGTTTAATTTTTCAAATCACCCGTGAGAAGAACGGGTATACCAGCCAGCATTATTTAATTGCATTAATGTTCACATTTCTTATTATTTGTTAATACATCATGTACTAAAAGTAAAAGTCCTTTTGAAAGGAGAAAAACGTAGCTTAAGTTTAAATTCTTGGCTAGATTTTTTGTAAATATTCTTAAATGAAAAAAAAATGGAATTTACATTTTTTTTCCGTCAACCTATTTCGCCAGAAGAAAAGACGTCAACCAATTTTTTTAAAAAAAGTCACCAAATGCTATCATTATTATTGTTATTGTGTTCCACTATTGGCTTTACGTCGCAGTATTTGTAGTCTTGGATTTGACGAAATTAATCGACGGTGTGATCCGTAAGTACTATAATTATATGCAACAGATGAGGAAACTTAAAAAATCCTCTCATAAAAAAGAAGTTTTTAAATATTTTAAGTATACAAATACGTTACTCAGTAGTAGTAGTAATGAAAATAAAATTTCTTGTAGTTCGGTTGTGTATTTTAGATAAACGGAATGCCTCCACGAATCTCACTCCCTTCACAAAAAAGCTTTCAAAAACAAATAAATTGCAAAAGAATAATTTTAATTAAAACACAAATAGAAAAATGCTTTATTATTCGAACAAGAAGTACATCATTTTAGCATGAAGGAAACATACATCTGAGAAAAGATTTCATTGCTCCATCTCATGCCTTTGATTGAGTTGTTTTTGTAGTAGTAGGTTTTTGAGGAGGATTGCTTGGCGGTTTCGGATTCTGTGGAGGCTCAGGCTTTGATTTTGGGAAGCGGTTCCTAGAAGGGGGGGAAAAGTACCAATTGTTTTTTTTAAATTAATAACATCATCATTGACTCCGTCTCACTGTATACATTAAAATCAAATTCAATAATTCACGGATGTATTTCTGAGAAACTTTTCACAGGTATGTAAATTTTTTATGAAGATTATAATAGTTTTAAAAACGTACTTTTTGAAAAAGTTTTTATTTCCATTTAAAACGAGATATCAAATCTGAATAGTTGAGGAAAAAGACATCTGGGAGAAAACATTTTTATATTACAGCAAACAAAATCCTACTGAAACTTTCTCATAATGAATAAGCAAGTATGAACTTAAATACGACAGTTTTGATGCATAAAGTTTTTATTTCCATTTAAAACGAGATATCAAATCACTTGAGGAAAAAACGCATTAATCCCATGCCCGTGATTACTGAAATCTCATAATGAATAAGCAAGTATGAACTGCATGCTAGAGATTAATCGCCGCCAAAGATTTGCTGCTAGAGATTAATGCTAGAGATTAATCGCCAAGTATTAACTGCATGCTAGAGATCAATCGCCAAATATTAACTGCATGCTAGAGAACAATCGCCAAAAATTTTGTGAGATATGGCAGCCTATTTGATACAACTTTGAGTACAATTTCTAAAATTTGTAAGCCTCCAAAGGTCGCCAATGACACGGACTGAATACGTAAGTACCATAAAATCTATATGAAAATAAACTTCTATATTAATTATTATAAAAAAAAAGAATCCGTCGTGTTTAAAAAAAAAGTTTCATAAATATAAAAAATATCTTCACGAGCAGAAGCTTGTTTCTTGATTCGTGAGTTCAAGTCATCATGTTTTGCAAATGAGCAAAATTATTCCAATTTCTATCAAAATTTTCATGCATGAAAAAAGAGAAAGGTAATACGCCCTTAAATGATTTTTCAAAAACATTGAAATCGAAAATGTTGATACGTCTCTTACTTCCTTAGTGGTTCCACATCCCAGGATGGGCCGTGGCCTTCTCAAGAAGCCTTTTCCAGGCCAACCTTCTTCCTGCTCTCCAATTCTTAATTCTCAAAACTAGGAGATCTTTTTCCAGGCTATCAATCCATCTATGATTTGGCTTGCCTTTTCTCCGTGTGCCAAGTGGTTGGGCATTGAAGACTTTTTTAGCGGTGCGGTCTTCGTCCATTCTGACAACGTGATCTGCCCATTTAATTCGTTGTATTTTGATGAAGTTAACGATGTCAAATTCTTTATATGATTAATAGAGCTCGAAATTTGATCTTCGCCATGTTCCATTTTCCTGAATTTCTTCAAAAATAAATCCTAAAACCTTCCTGTCGTAGATACTTATCATGTTCTCATCTGTTCGAGACATGGACCATGTTTCCCATGCATAAGTTAATATGGATCTTAAAAGACTTTTATACAATAGAACCTTTTTTGTCTGTGTGTTTGTTTTTCTTTTGATTAAATTCGAGAGATTTCATATATTTTCATATTCCATTAAGACATCTATTAGCCACAGTAATTCTCTTTTGGATTTGAGTAGTACAATTGTTTCTATTATTAATTTCCAAACCTAAATAAGTAAAACTGTCAACAACTTCAAAATTATGCTTTTCAATGTTGACACTAGTGTGTTAAAATTTGTGACGCATCAAACAGAGTTTTATCTAAAAACATCTGACCTGTGTATCGGGTTTTTCCATTACTGATCTACAGCGACATTAACATAAAAAAACCACTCAGATAATAACCTTAAAAAGTTATGACAATTTCCTGTCGAAAATGTAACAAAAGATATATAATGATAAAATGTATTTTCCGAGACACTATGATTGCACCGGAAGCAATGGGGCAGACAGGAAGTTCACTCTTATCTTACGTCCTGTTCGTCTTAAAATGCACCTTTAAAAAATTTGAATAACCCTTTAAAGTAACACAGATATTTATCCTGTTTTTATTTTACTTATTGCGTAAGTTAAAGCAACACTTGGAAGTTCTATTCACGTTTTAGGTTTATAATGCCTTGAAAAAAAGAACGTATAATTAAACATAAAGAAAAAAAAAGACACACATATATATATATATATATATATATATATATATATATATATATATATGTGTGTGTGTAAGGATAATTAAATTAGATTAAAAATTAAATTCCCTATCTAGCACTTGACTCATCTTTCTCAGTTAACATCTTAAAGTATCAAACTAATCACCCATTTATTTCTTCCGAACATTTGGCCTAGCCAATAAACATATCTAATTCCAGATCGTTAGATTTAATAGTCAACATATGTCAGCATTAACTTTCAAATACCCTCTTCAAATCCGCGATACTTACCACATGTTTTTCAAGTGCTATCCATTTTAACCGATAATCATGGCGTGCTTTTTTACTCCCTGCTCTTTTCGTCAGAGCAAATGTAGAAATGATTGAATAAAGATCGTATTTTCATTTTTCAAACTTTTAATCTGATTCTGTCTTCAAAATCATGACATATATATAAATAAAATTCCGCATTCGTAAAAAGGAAGCAAAAATGAGTAAATAATTTTATAAGTGATAAGATGATGATAAAATACAGTCGGACTTCTATTGAACGAAGTCGCTAAATTCCGAAAAAGTTCGTTAAATAAATATTCATCTTTTAATATACTTTAGCCGGCTGGGTGGCGTGGTTGGTTTGCAACTGGCTTTCTGTTCCTTTGGTTGTGGGTTCGACCTCGGCCCAAGTCGGTGGATTTTCGTGATGCAGTAAATCGATAGCGACCATGTCATATGATTATATGGCATGTAAAAGATCTCTAGAGTGTCTGTTTGGCTTAGGTGCTCTTGGAAAAATTAAATCCTAGTACAGGTTCACATCGTCAAGAGCTCAGGTGCCTCTCTTTGGCTAGGAAACTGTGGGTCAAAATTAGCGGTAATTGGTGTTGCCTATATGGTGCCGCTCTAAAAAGTGAAACCAGCTCTTGGGGAATGTACAAGGTCTGCAAAGTTTAAGACGAAATAATACAACGGACCCCACTAACTACCATGTATTTTCTTGCATTTTTTTTCCTCTTAAAACAAAAAGATTTCTCTTTGGGAAAACAAACAGAATACAGAAAACACCAGCCACGCAAGTGAGATTTAAGAGGGGTGTGGAATGAAAGAGAGGTAATTTCATACGTTTCGTAGATAGGAAACTAACCGGGCTTTGAAATACCCTGTGATACGGACCAATTTTGTTTATCTAAACTACTTTTCCCCTTTACCCCTCCAAAGGTCACACAAAAATATATCATCCCTCATCAGGTGGCTTTGACATTCGATGACGAGTTCATCGCAGTGGGAATACAATTTAGTGAATTGAGTTCGCGTCTTTTTTCTATTTTAGAAGAATTTTTTACCAGCACAATGGAAAGAGTTCAGGGGGAAAGCAAAGTGCAATTTTGATTAAAATGAAGATGGAGCTTCTTAAGGCTGTTGATCAAAAACAGAAGATGAAAACGGAAATCCGTAAAGATTTTGGTATTGCTAAGTTTTGCGTTAAATTTCATTCAGTTCTTGTGAATGTTTTCGCTTCACTAAATGTTATTAAATACATGTATATATACATATATATGTATGTAAATAAAAGTGTACTCTAATGAACTTTATTTTGTTGAATGTATAAGTTTTTTTCTTTTTTCTTTTCCTGCAATATCCTTTAATACGAAATGTTTTTAACACGAACAAATATTTTAGTCCCCTCAATTTCGTGTTAAGTGAATTTCACTGCATATCAAAAATTCATCCCAGATAATAAAAAAACAACAACTATTAAAACAAAAAAATACGCAAAAGAAATTAGCAATAAAAAATAAAGACAAAAATAAACTAAATACAATAAATAACTTGGAAAAGGTATTTAAAAATGTATATTACCTTGTAGGGGCTGCAGTTGGGATAAACTTGTAGTTATTCATCGCTTGAATATTGATGGCTGCTTTTTTAACTTTTAGTCTTACCTAAAACATAAAAGCATGTCAAATTTTAACAAAATACCTATAATGATAACCAATGCAATGGTATTAATATAGGGTGTTTTTTTGAGAGGTATAGAACTTTAAATTGCAATAAAACAACGATGTATTATTCGATTGACATGAATTTTTTTTATTCGAAAGATAATCTTGTGACATTACATTTTAAATAGGATTTCTGGCATAGGTCTGCCACGGCTGGCTCGGATGTAGTCCAATCTGGACGTCCAATTTTCGATGACTTTTTCCAGCATTTGTGGCCGTATATCGGCAATAACACGGCGAATGTTGTCTTCCAAATGGTCAAGCGTTTGTGGCTTATCCGCATAGACCAATGACTTAACATAGCCCCACAGAAAATAGTCTAGTGGGGTTAAATCACAATATCTTGGAGGCCAATTCACAGGTCCAAAACGTGAAATGAGGTGGTCACCAAACGTGTCTTTCAATAAATCGATTGTGGCACGAGCTGTGTGACATGTTGCGCCGTCCTGTTGGAACCACAGCTCCTGGACATCATGATTGTTCATTTCAGGAATGAAAAAGTTAGTAATCATGGCTATATACCGATCACCATTGACTGTAACGTTGTGGCCTTCATCGTTTTTGAAGAAGGATTCCACCAGCCCATAAAGCGCACAAAACAGTCTGTTTTTCTGGATCTAATGGTGTTTCGACATACACTTGTGGATTAGCTTCACTCCAAATGCGGCAGTTTTGTTTGTTGACGTAGCCATTCAACCAGAAGTGCGCTTCATCGGTAAACAAAATTCGCTTATGAAGTCATCGAAAATTGGACGTCCAGATTGGACTACATCTGAGCCAGCCGTGGCAGTCATATGCCAGAAATCATTTTTAAAATGTAATGCCACAAGATTATCTTTCGAATAAAAAAAATTCATGTCAATCGAATAATGCATCGTCGTTTTATTGCAATTTAAAGTTCTATATCTCTAAAAAAAACACCCTTTATAAACTGCTCTTTCTAAAAAAATGTATATATATATATATATATATATATATATATATATATATATATATATATATATATATATATATATATAACACCATGAAGAAATCATCAGAACTAAATGAAATTTAATGCACAAACGACTTGCATTAGTACATATAAAGGACAAAATTTTCAAAGCAAAAAAAAACACACACACAATATTAAGTTTTCGAAATCAGTATTTAATGTAGCCACCACGTGCTGCGATAAGTGCTACTATACGAGTGGCACAGAGTCAAACAAATTTTGAATGTCTGCTTATGGAAGAGAACTTCATATTGCTTGAATGCGCAGCAAAAGTTCGACTTTTGAAGCTGCAGGATGCGGATCACGAGCAAGACACCGACCAACCAAATATCCCACGTGCCCAATAGGCAACATATCCGGCGATAAGCAGGTCAAGGAAGAAGTTGCATGTGTTGGGCTGAACAGAAGTCTCGAACAGTCTTTGCAACATGTGGGCATGCATTATCCTGCTGAAATATAGCTCCAGGGATACCTTAAAGGAAGGGATCAACTTTGGGCTGTAGCACTTCAAGGACGTACATTTTGCTATTGAGATTACCCTCAATTCGTAGCAAATTGGATCATCCATGATACGAAATCGCACCCCAAACCACAACTCTGGTTGTTAGGCCCTATGTCTTTCAATAACGCACTCTGAAAGGCAGCGTACACCGGCATAGCGTATAACAAGAATGTGGCCTTCATGGTTCCACAAATTGAAGCATGATTCATCTGAAAAGACAACTTGGTGTCAATCAGCTTGCCAGGCTCTGTGCTCATGATCCCATTGCAGACCAGCCGTCGATGGTTTGCCGTGAGGAGAATCCTGTATAAAGGCACTCTTGCAAGCAATCCACTATGCAGCAGACGTCGACGAATTGACGAAGCCGACATTAGTACACCTGTAGCAGTAGACCAACGTGCTGCCAACTGCCTGAAGGAAGCTGTGCGGAGATTTACCCCCATGCGGAGCCGGTGTCGATCGTCACGCGCTGACGTCACCTTCCGTCGTCCACTGCCACTTATTTACTCCTATCAAAGGCCGTCAAAGTTAAGAAAATATTATTTCATCTGTTTTTTGGATTTAACAAAAATAATATTGCAGAGAGATAAAATCGTGCGTTTCCTAGAAACTTGTCATCCAATGCAACACTGAAAATTTTTTATATATTTCAACTGAAATTTGTGTTTTGTTTCAATTTCAGTGCTGCGGAGAGCGGCGCAGACTCTTAGCGCTGAGGGTGGAACAAAGGCACGCCATTGCCACGATGAAAGTGTTGAACTGATGTTGCAACCTTGACGATTTCCATGGATTTGAATCGTGTCGCATCCCAAGCCGTCTTTCTTCCGTACATCTGCATTGTTGCAATCTGTACAAAATTTTCGTATGCATCCTCAAATTTCATTTCGAATAAACGAATACTATTCAAGTCAAACAAGTTCGTTTTCACTTCACACAGCCGTTCTTAGAAACTCTCGGATATTTCTGACACTGATGGGGAAAAATACTAACACTAAGAAAAAATTATTGTAGATTAATGAAAATTTGACATTACTTTTGTCTAGATTTTAATTGACTAAAGTTTCCAGATCACAGGTTAATGTAAGCGAGAGAAAAGCCAATTCAAAACCGAAATAATGGTACATTAAAAACTGGTATAACCGCTAGAATTTTAAATGCAAGCAAGCAAAAGTGCATAAAATGTGTCATACAAGTGCCGGATATCAGTTTATGGGATGGAATTGCATGACTGTTGGTTTTGGTCAGTCAATATAAGATTGATTAGTTCCAGTTGTGGATGATGATGTCGTTGCAGTACAATGATGTCTCATTCGAGCTCGATCGAAGAAAGATCTGGTAATCTAGCAGACCAAGGTAACACGTTAACACTCTATGAGGCATGTTAGGGTACAACAGGGTATGTAGGCGCACGTTATTCTGTTGGAAAACACCCCTTGAATCATGTTTATGAATGGCAGTGCAACAGTTTGAAGCACCAGACTGACGTACAAGTTTGCAGTCAGGGTGTGTGAGTTCACCCCAAAAATGCTCTTGCAATCAAAGAAAATTGCTTTAGCCCAACCATACCTAGGTGCAGGCCCAGGGTGTTTGGGCGCAGAAAGGTGGTTTGCAGGCGCTGACCTGGCTTTTTAATCAATAAACACCTCTCACTGCAGTAGCGTAGCGTACAACCCCACACCACAAGGGGGGGGGTGCAGGACTCTAGCTGGCCCATAATCGAATTGACGACAATTACGGCTTGGGCCCAAAACCTGACTTTGCAGGAGAGGCCCTAATATTCTTCGTTATGTCTCTGCATGACTGGCATCAAGACAAACATATTTGATCGGAGAACACAAAACCTCACCACTTCGCTTTCCTATGATATCTAGCTTGACATCACTGAAGTCGCAGATGTCAGTGATTTGGAGTTAATGGTATGAACGCTACCGAACATCTCTGGCTGAGAGCTATTTCTCAAACGATTGATTTGTAATGATGAAGATTCATAAAAGCAGCCCTGGCTGTGAAATCCGTGATGTGAATGAGGAAATAACGATCACAATACTGGAAGCAACTTCCCTTTTGAAACAGATGGACTAATATGAAACTTCCCTAATGACTATGCTTGGGTATACCATATTCCAGAGAATGAATGCTACTACCAAATCGTTGCAAAAAATTGAGTGTGAGTTATTAAAAGGTCTAGTCTACAAAAATTTCCAGAAAATTATATTCAAAATTTCAGAAATTTATTTGAAAAAAGTGAAATAAGGAGCAACTGATTTATCACGGCTTTCATTTGAAGAGGAAGCTGGACACAAAATCTCAGGCAGCAAAAGCGAAAAATTATTTTCGTTTAAAGTAGAGATGAAGGTTGCAAATTTTTAAAAGGGGATATTTCATAGGGAATTCATTTTATGTCATATGCGATAGGGCAAAAGCAAAACTATCCCAAAAAGCTGAGATTTATGAAGCTGTATTATAGAAAATTTTACTGCATTTTTTTTACCAGATATTATTACCTGAAATTAAGAAGAAAACTACACAAAAACTAAAGGAAACAAACTTACATAGATGATATTGAATCTTCTAATTTTGACGATATGAATTGGATTAATTTGTACTGTTTTTTTAAAAGAAAACAGATAGAATGAAGCTCCCTCTTGAAATTGATTGAGTTGAAATAGAAATCCTAATATATATGGATATTTTGCTTAATGTAGAAATATTTTTGAAAATATTTTACCGATATATCGAATGCATCAGGTGAGAGATCTTTTTCAGTTTTAAAGCGTGTTAAAAGTTATTTAAGAAGCATTACGGGAGAAAAGACGAATTGAACGACACGGCTATATTTTCATAGAACAAGAGATATTTCGGACAAAATAGATACGACAAAAATAATTGAAGAGTTTGCAAAGACAAATCAAGAAGTAAACCTGTAAGCTCTTTAGTAAAATTTTTAATTCTTTTCAATGCAGTTAAGATTTTTCTTTAGCCTTTGAATTTATTATTAGCAATACATTTTGTTTTAAAAATTTAAGTTCAGTAAATCTTTTCACTGTTTTGATTTTTCGACTCTTGGGCCTCAAAACTTTTACCACCAGGGGCCTGCAACTGTCTTAATCCGCCTCTGCTCCCCCCTCCGTATTCTTGTGAGTTGATCTCTACCAAGGTTGATCCTACACGTGTGCAATGGGAATGTGCTTGCGATTGTTTATAATTGGAGATATCGTTTTCATCAATAACCCTAGTTTTCTTTCGCTGTCTATTACTTCAGTGTAAATTTAACTGTATTTTAATAAATGTTTTTACTGTTTAAAATGAAGGTTTCTTTTTTCCTTGATACCTGAATGTTTAAAAAAATCAAGCAAAAAAATGCGTAGAATGACTGAAATTTAAAAAAAAAAAAAATAAGGTCGAGGCTACATTCTGTTCGCCTAATGGTGGACCAACCCATGTTTTACATCCCATAGTTTATATCTGGATGTTAAATAAGTTAATATTACTTTCTCTTGAAATTATTTCATGATAAAAATTGTAATATTCGCAAGCAATGTCGTCCTTTACATTTGAATGAAAACGGTGAAATACTGGCGATATAGCTAAGTTGCCATCATTTTTGGCGACTAAATTTGGCAAGCTGGCAATCACTTTAGTGACTTGGCATATGATATAGATGCTTCTGGAAAATCGCTGGAAAATCGCCCCCGAGGTTAATCGTTCTAGTCGCTCCTCTACAGTTAAATTCACGTGGCCGTGATAGCCAAGAGGTCAAGGTATCGAATCATGGCTGCGTCATGAGTTCAAGCCCAGGACCACTGAAAACCCGCCGTGTAGGGGAGCGATGCACATTAAATCATTCGAGAGCTTAAATGTTCTCCCGTTGGTGTGGTAGTTAGGAGAGGGAGGTTCCAGCTCAGGTGTCGTCCTCGTCACTTGTCCATGGTTCAAAATTACGAGGTCCGTTGCCAAACGCCCTCGTGTAGCTGAACAGTGCGATGTTAATTTTCGATCAATCAACAGTTAAATTCAACTTTTTGCGACCCATTTTTACTAACTAAACCGTATGTCAGTGCTTCTCAAACTTTCAATATTTCCGATCCAATTTTCAATCATAATTTTCATCGCCCCCCTCATAGAATGACAAAGCATTGAATATAATACAAATGTACATTGACGCTACAACTACTACACGACTCGTAATTATAAACCATACAAATTTACAAGATAAGAACTAAATTTTGTATGACAGGCCCATAGGGAAGAACTAGTAATTATTAAACTTGTTTTTAGATTAGTATACTGATAAATTAATTATCAAAAACATTGTGCAGTACTTATATACATTTGTAAGTATATTATATCAGTGTAAATTTGTATTTAATTTTTATTATGTCAGAATGTATTTTGTTGTGCTTCCTTTCTGTAAATTTATACTTATTTTAACTCTTTTATTTTCGACTATTCATTGTGCTCGCCCCCCCCTACGCAGAGATATCACGCCCCTTATGGAGGGCGTGCCCCACGATTTGAGAAATGCTGAATTAGAAGCGAACTTGTATTAGCCAAGGGCTTCAACCCGCGTGTTTGTTGTTTTTTCATTAAAATGTTCTGAGATGTATTTGTATTTGTATACCACACACACTTTTAACACAAAAAAATGAGATCGAAATTTACGGGTGCATGTTTATACGCCCGGTATAAAAATGAGAGCTTTAAAAATAAATAAATAAAAAAGAAGAAATACGAGCATAGAAAAAATCAGACTTCTATGTCTATCGAAATATTGTTTATTTAAAGAAAATGACATTTTTTATGAACTTAAAGGGTTGTAGTTCTAGAAGTATACTATTTTTTTTTTTTTTTCTTTAAAGCTTGGAATAATACTTCGAATAAATGACTTCAAAATATAAAAGCCTTGCGCACGTACATTTCAGGTTCTTATTAAAAGAAGGGAGCCCGCGTTATACGGCGAATGTAAGTAAAAATTAAAAATTGCAGCTTAAAAGTATAGGTGCGTGGTATACGTAGGATTTTACGGTAGTTGAACAATTTTGTAATCTAATACCGTACAAACATTTCATTTCTCCCCAGGTTGCTTGTTATTTTCAAATTGAAACCTACTTTAAAGCCTCACAGGACCCTGAATAGATATCCGTGCACTCCAAAAAAAACACCCTTCTTCAAACCAATGTAACTTAGCATTAAAACGAAACAATAATTTGAACTTTTTACCACACGATAATCATATAGAAATATCATTACTCAAAATTTCAGAGAATTTAAGAAATTTAAAAAGTTATATAAAGAAATAAAAATTAGACAATTTTACAAAAATATGAAAATTAATATTTTACACCACGCAGGATTCTGAAGTACAAAATGGATTAAAATGTACAAAATTAATTTTACTTGGTATAAAAATGTTCACTTTTGAAGTTATACTAACTTTTAAGAAATTTAGAGGAAAAAAAATATTTTTTAAAATACAATTATAACGAAAATTTAAAAATTTTACGAAAAAAATTAATTAAAATTCCAATATAAAAAAGTATTAATTTTTTTTTTTTGAAAATTGATGTATATTCCAATTTTCTCGAAAAATTGGAAAAAATTGCAATTTAAGAGTCCTGTGAGCCCTTAAGGCGATACGGTATCAACTAAATATATTTCTTTATACTTTGCATTCATAATAAAGTTTTTTTGTTGTGTGTGTGTTGTATGTGTGCTGTAAAAAAGTAAAAAAAATTAAAATTTGTTATATAACTAATGGACAGCCTAAATTTGTAAAAAACTTTTAAATAATTTTTAAATTCCTTGGGTATATATATTTTTACATCTTAATATATTACATGAAGTAGTATATGGCAGAGGTCGCCAAAGTGGTGGTCCCAAGAAAAGTGTGGAATATAATTAATAAGTTGATAGTCCTTTATAGCTTAAAACACTATGTAAAAAATGATAGCTTACTGAAAAGAGAATACATTTGTTCTTGCAAAATGCTTCAGCAATTAGAAAATGTCTAGCTTTTCGATGACAATATTTTAAAAGGAAATCTATTACAAGAAGAAAAGCCGAAAAAGTGAATAAGCTTACCGTTATTAGATATATTCTACATTTGCAGCGATATTTCAAAAATAGTTGATAGTGTTATATAGCAAACTATAGCATCATTTGCATATCATTGGAGCACTAACAAAAAATGATAGCTTAATTAAAAGAGAATACATTTTTCTTTCATAAATACTTCAGGAATAAAAAATGCTGAAGCTATACGGTGACAATACTTCCAACAGGAAAGCCAATAAAGCGAAAGCATATCCAGTGAACAAAATGAAAAAGGGCAACTTGAGATCCTGTAAGGTAAGTTGCATCTGCGGTTCTTCGTGTTGCACTTCTAATCTCTTACGTAAGGTACTGGTAAAAGCAAACTCGTCAAGCCATTTCTCGAACAATCCTCCACTGATTACACCGAGGATCTTATTATTCAATTGTTCGCTGCAACAAAATCCTTTTTTCACGGCAATCCCCGAGTGCCAAATTCCAAAATATTCATTGGGCGGCTTCACGCTGACGTAGGGTGGATTACCAAGAAGTAATAGGAGTGATTTAAGGGATATTAATAAAGCAACTGGTTCATTCATTAGGTCTGCAAAGTTTTCTGCATACGAATATGTCCAGTCGTTCTTCTCGATGGCATCTCCCAACTTCACCATGTAATCAATTCGACTTGCACGCAACAAATCTATGTCCATAGTTCCAATGGGTGTCAGACATTTGTATTTTCCCCTCAAAACCGCTTTCGACAACTCTTCGAACGATCTAGGAACGGGCACTTTTCCCGGCATGGTTAAGAAAGACAGAAAGTTGAGGTTGTACAAGAAAGGCATGACGGCAGCGATGGTCAGCCATAAACCAAAAAGTATTCTCCTCCAGCGGGTGTCTTTGACATTTTCCATAGCTTGCGAAGCCGTGCTGCCCAAAACCGATAGAAAAGTTCCCAAGAGGGTGGCGTTTTTAAACATCACTCTTTGAAAAAGAACAGTTGCGGTGAGTATCATCACTGCGTATAATATCCAAACATTCAGGGTGAAAGGGTAGGTGAATGCAGTTATTTTGGGCATCTGACTAGGTTCTTTTGTCGCAAAACCTTTCGCAAGGACACTGTACGCCATGCTGAAATCAACCACTTCCAATCTTTCTCCAGTAATAGATAGAGCTCCGAATCCCATATCAGCTTCGCCATTCTGTATCATTCCGATGACACCATCCCACGTTCCGTTGCCCTTACTCGATCCGTATTGGCCATTGGGAGCTGGAAGTATTTCGAATTTGAAATTCAGTTTTTTTGCCAGCAAATGCAAAAGTTTCCCATCCACTCCATCGAGAATATATTTACCGTTGACTTTTTCTACCGTCATTACATTCCTTAGCTGGACCATGGCCACCCTTATTTTACTAGGAAAATTAAGATTTTTCATGCTGCCCATTTTTATTACTGCAGTTATTTCACAAGGAATAAATCTGTGACGTGATTTTGCGTAAAACTGCCATAAGATGTCACACAAAAAATATCAAACACGTAAAACATATTGATTGAGAAAACTTTCACATTTTTTAAATATGTGTATACCGTATCAGATTTTTATTATAAATCGATACAAATTCATTTCGTTTTCAAAACTAATCTGTATCGGTTAACTCATTCCTAAATCTGAAATCCATACCATTATCACACTCGAGCATCAGTATTATTATTACATTACTTCACAGCTCATGTTGACTCATTTTTTGGTTTTTGCGTTTACTATATTCAAGATTAATCAATATATACTTGTAATCTGTTTACGACACCCGAGATTCGACACAAGCGCGTATAAAAAATGTTATCTAATAATTATGGAGAACTTTAGAAAAGTTTTGCTATATATTTTGGTGTTAAATTTGATGAGAATTGTTGAATTCTTTCTAGAACTATTGGACAAACTTTAATGAAATTTGGTATGTACATAGGGTTTTATATAATACAAAAAAATAATAACGATTCAACAGTTAAAATACACTATGGTTACCAACCGTCCTCCTTTAGAGAGAACAGACCTCCTTTTAAAAGTACTGCCCTTCCTCGAAAAGTGTCCTCCTACATGTACTCCTTTTCAATATTTTTAAAACTGATATGCTTATCTCTATTCAGAGATGAACCTAACATGTTTCCAATATGTTGGAAAATGATCTGAAACAAACATCACGGGAAATAACATTTTTCCATGATATTTTTTGATTTCATCACAAATAAATTGGTCAGATATAGAAAATTGTGTTGAGTTCTTATCGAAAGAAAGGCCTGATGTTAAAATCAATGACAATTGTCTGTTAGGATAAATCAGGAGACTGAATGTATGTTTAAATTCTAATAAATTGGAACAATTGGTAAATCAACATGATGAAATTGATAAAAGATGGGAGGAAATACTTAACCATCTCAAAAAAGAACATATTATATATGATAATTTAGTTATTCTTGTTGAATTTACGTTATATATTGACCTGGAAATAGTGCAGAACTCGAAAGAGTTTTTTCAGTTGGTAAGGATTTTTGGACAAGTGAGAAATCAAAATTGAATGTTGACACTTTAGTTGTTGCAGTTACTGTAAAGCTCAATATGAAGCATATTTTTGCTCCGAAATTTCCGATGTATTAGAAAATGTTACATTGACAAAAACAGAAAGAAAAATACTCAATGGGAAAATACATGTTTAAGTAAATAATTAAAAGGAATGCAAACGTAATTAGCGTACATTGGACCTGTGGAGTGATGAGAGCGTCCGAAAAGATCAGCTGGCTGATCGTGAAAAAAAAACCCATCATAGAATTCAAAGAGTTGTCTGACGAAAAGCCCAGCTGGCCAGATATCGCCTCTTTCCATCCTACAATGAAGCGTTACTGGGCTTTTTGGGACTATCTCCATCTGAGAAATGGTATTTTATATCGAAAATGGGAGTCTGACGACGGAAAAACATTCAGGTGGCAATTAATACTCCCAGAAACAAGAGTTTCAACAGTCCTTAAGGAACTCCATGGCAGTCTAACTGGAGGTCATTTTGGTGTTATGAAGACCTTATAAAAAGTTCGTGAGCGCTTCTACTGTAACAATGTGCGGAATGACGTGGAAAAGTGTTGTCGCACGTGTGATCCCTGTGCTGCACGCAAAGGACCCAGAAAACGCACTACAGGAAAACTGCAGCTATATAATGTCCTTGCGCCTTTCGAACGTATAGCTTTTGACATCCTAGGCCCATTTCCGAGATCATCAGATGGCAACAACAAAATCCTGTTGGTGAAGGACTACTTCACTAAGTGGCCTGAAGCCTATCCTATTTCCGACCAAGAGGCTTCCACTGTTGCAGAGGTTCTAGTTCAACACTGGATCTCACGATTCGGGATCCTTCTACAATTGAACTCCGATCAAGGGAGAAACTTCGATTCTGCAGTTTGCAAGAGACTGTGTGAAATACTCGCCATCGACAAAACTCGGACAACAGCTTTACATCCTCAGTCTGACGGCATGGTAGAGAGGTTCAATCGGACCATCCTGAACAGCCTCTCTCTCTTGGTATCCAGTAATCAAAAGGACTGAGACAAGAAATTGCCATTTTTTCCTGCTTGCCTACAGGAGTGCCGTTCATGAGACCACCGGCTATTCCGCATCCCAGATGCTCTTTGGAAGTGATCTTCGTCTGCCTGCAGATCTTCTGTTCAGCCGACCACCAGATGCTCCCTTGGCGCCTGAGGAGTATGCCGAGAAACTCCAGGCACGGATGGAGGAAATACATCATCTGGCTAGGGAAAGAATAGGCTTGGCTTCCGAGAAGATGAAGGCCCGATACGACGCAAGAGCAACCGGACACGACTTCCACGAAGGTGACAAAGTGTGGTAATGGAATCCGAAACGTCACAAAAGACTCTCTCTGAAGCTGCAGACCAACTGGAAAGGTCCTTACACAGTCCTAAAAAGACTGAATGACGTTGTGGTGTGGATACAGAAATCATCACACTCAAAACCGAAGGTAATACATTATAATAGGCTAGTCCGATACCTTGCCCAAGATAAATAAGATCCTTAAGTTCAGACCATGGTCATTAATTATTTTGTAAATAATGTAAATTATTTCTCTTTTCTAATTCCTTAGTTTTATTTTAGTGTTGGAATTTATGTTTACATCTATTCATGTGCTTTGAATTCATTTGTATTGTATATGCTGCGGAATACATTTGTTAGTTTATATGTGATTATTATGTGAGTAGTTTGCCTGTAAATAGATGCCTCTTACTCAAGGATTGTATTGCCCGGGACGTGCAGTCTTTGAGGAGGGGGCAGTGTTACGAATTTTGTGTAAATAGTGTAAATAATATGTATTTGAGAGTTTAATGCATTTATATTACTCTATGTTATATTTATTTCATGTTAAAATTGAACTATTAACAAGCAATGCCGCCCCTTACGTTACAAAGGTGATTCAATGAGAACTTAGCGAAATCTCGGTGGTAGAACCAAGTTGGCACCATTTTTGGCGACCATGTTGGCGAGTTCGGATCCATCTGGAATCTTCTAGAAAGTAGTGGATCTCTCCACTAATGTCACGACTCAATGACACGAGTGGTTATATTTCTGGAAGTTTCCGTCGCGCCTATAAATAAAGATGCTTGCTGGTACGGCTATCAGTCTGATTTCAACCAGCGATGAGTGAACATTGTTTTGACTAGCGATTAGCTCGGCTGTGCTTGTGTGAATAGTCTTTTATTTACGTGTATTTTTAAACACTGAAGATTGTGTCTGATTGCTGTTGAAGGTGTGAAGTGCTTCGGAGATTTACTCTGTGAGTATCGCTGCTGAATCCTGTATTTAAAGGATTGAATTTTTGATAATAAATTCGCATCGCTCTTAAAGAACTGTTTATTTCCTTTGTGATTGTTTTGCATAAAATCCTCGAATCCGGATATACGTAACAATATACTAGCTATACTCTGCCACGAACTTCTGTTGCTAAGTATAATTAAAGTGACTGCCTACATTCAAAATGTAACAGACACTGAAAACTGATTGACTTAAAAATCGGAAAGTTAAATTTAAAACGTATAAAATTGCAAGACATTAAAAAAGGGAATATTTAAGATATCAGACTGCTTTCGGAACCGTGATTTTGCAAAAACGTATAAATGGATAATATTTATGATATTTAGTGTCATTATATTAGAAAATCTATATAAAATTTTGTTTTAAAAATATTACAATAAAAAATTACTTAAGTGCAATGCTTTGACAAAAAATGAACATAAAATAACCAATTTTCAAAATATTCTCCTTATGTGAAAAATGCTTCTATTATACTAATATTTTGCCTGTATATAGCTCAGACCTCTCTACAGAGGCTCAACTAGAATTTTTTAAATATATAACTTAGAAGCGGGTTTATCCATGTTTTACGACAACAGAGGGGAGAAATTTTAAGAAAAAAACGCCGCATAAAAGGAGAACATTTTTAAAAAAGTTATTATAAGTTAATTTTTTGCCAAAATATTGTATTTAAATAATTCTTTTCGTCGTAATGTCCTTAAAACAATTTTATACATGTATTCTAATCTAAGTGACACTAAATATCATGAAAATGATCTATTTATGTGCTTTTTTAAAATCACGGTACTGAAAGTAGTTGGATACTTTAACTTCAAACATAAATCAATCAACATCGCTCGCTCAATTCTGACGCAATGGGAAACATAAAATTTCATTCCACTTGAACAAATCACTCCAAAGAGGTCAATTTCACTGTACAGTTTGAATTCAAATGAAAATTAATTGACAGAATGGAATTCTCACCAATTGCACTGCGAAATAAGAAAAATAATTAAAAAAACTAAAGGATAAACAATGAAAAAATAAACTATACTCACACAAAATCGACACTATCAAGAAAGACACAGCTCTCTCTCAATCGCACACAATAGCAATGCAATGCATCACAAAATAATTAAGTTGACTGCCTACATTCAAAATGCATCAGACACTGGGATGCATCATTAAAGTTGGGAGTAACATGTCACTAACAAATGAAATATATGCATTGTTTGCAATCATGTATTAACCGCGCCTGCTCTTGTTCTCCAACAGAGTTAGCGAAGAAATATAAGTCACACATGTTTATAGATATTTTGCATTGAGTACGTAAGGAAAATTAAAATATGAACATGGATTTTATTTCATAAATCTTCGACAAAGCGTTAATAATTGTTGAAGATTTTTACTATTCTCAAACGTTATCAACAGTTCAGGGAATATGTTTAAAATTTAATGACTAAGATCTTGACATGGATTGCTTCCAGTAGCGCACACAGAAATTTTTCAAGGGTGAGGTCCAGGGTCGTAAGTCTCGTATCATGCTCCAATACGTCGCTCAAAATATTCTTTTGATTTTGTCGATTTTGGGGAACAAAAAACAGTGAAAAATTAATTATTGAATAAACAATTATCAGTAGTTAATAAAATTAATTATTAAAAACAATTTTAATTAAATTTTACGTACTATATGCATAGGATTGTAATCAATCGAAAAAAAATCAAGGGCTTTGAAAGGTCCGGACCCGAGCCCCTCCCCCTTGTGTGCGCCACTGATTGCTTCACCTTATGGACTATTATTTATTGTGTCGTAGAGTAGGCATACCAGACAATCATTTCTGTATCCGTACACACAATGAAGCAACACAAAACATTGTCTATCCAGAAGCATTGTAAAATTAAACCTTTGCAGTATGGACTCGGGAGTAGAACCATTTAATCAAATTTGCGCATATTTTATTTGTTTAAGACAACTTTTTGATTCAAATAAATGCAGTAATTTTTTTAGTATAAGACTGCAACTCTCATTTATATGTTTTTGACTATTTTTTATAAACTTATTTATGTACTTTGAAATTATTTTGGTACTTGCGTATATCGCAAACTATTGGCGACATTATATGAAACGAAGCACCAAGTTACCTATTCAGCGTGTACGACACATAAAAATCAGGGGATCAACTTGGCGAGTTATTAATAGAGTTAGTGATTGTTGCAATAATACGTAAGTGTGAGAACCCCCCCCCCCGGGTTCCACCCTGGACACCAAAATTAATTTGAGGCAAAGAATCACCAAAAGCCATTTGTATATAATAATAACTTATATTTATTTACTTGATTCAAATATGAGAAACTCTAATAACATAATATTTTTATGTTATGTCAAACAAAAAGGGAGTTTAATATTAAATTAAATTACGAAATATGAAATTAATCAATAATTACGCGTAAGATCAATAAGGTCTGCCGAAATAGGAGGTCCGAGAAATACACGTAACTCGAATTATTACCTTTCATTAACTTAAACTAATTTTATTAAACTAGCGCTTGTTTTAAGCGATAATAAACTACTATATTATATCACCTGGTAATACTTTAGTATCTTCACTAGTATATTAGCCTTAAAGATTCCTTCGTAGATTACTAGCAGTAACTCTTCACTATCGTAATCCAATTAAATCCTCTAAAGGTCGTCTCTGCTGCTGCTGGCTCAATAGCCTTCATTTTTGCTAGCTTACAACGCTCTACTTAAATACCCTATCTACTTTGCATATCCCGTTCGCTTCTCAGAGTTGATTGGAAATATACGCGAATTTATAATCCCCAAAAAGACGCCTAAGAATATTAGTGGAAAGGTTCCGTACAGATTCGTCACATAAGTACCCCTCCTTTTATTTGTTTGAATTCTTATACATTATATTACTTACTTTTGTAAGCCTCATTGCATACTTTATGGTGCACCAGTCTTTTTAAGCTGACTGAGCTACAGCAACTTGTAGCTGGGTACAGCTAGTTATAATATAAATTTAAATCTTAAGAAAATATCAAAAAAGGTCCAATACTTTGATTAAATTAATATAAACAGTTTCGTACAAACACAAAATATATGTTGAAAAATCTTTATTTTGCCATTTGTATTTCAGAGACATCAAGCAAAATTTAAGAAATTGTCAAAAACAGACAAAAAAAAACATATTTAACAAAAATCCCACCAATTAATTTCACTAATTTAAGACATTGCGATGAGCAAAAAAATATTTGCGGCATATAATCGTAAAAAAAAAAAATAATTAATTTCTAAAATATATATAAAAAAAACCAAAGTTATAATTAATCAAGGATTACTGGAAAGAAAGATAAAACAGGCTAAAATAATATTCATAATATTAATTTCATATTGGTACACTACTCGTTTTTGGAAAGATTTTGATATTACGCTAAATTGGTGTGTTGCTGCCAGTCTAATGTTACAGCAATGTACAGAATTTAAGGTATCCGTCTGCGTTCGGAGACAATTTTCTAAAATAAAGCTTAAATAATCATTCAGTTGTTATTTTTTTAATTAATTATGTTGCAAGAAGAATTTTTGAAAGCTTATTTTTCAAAATATTGAGAAATTTCTACCTAAATATTACAAAAAATTGCTCTTTTGCAAACAATTCAAAAATAAATAAAATGTTTGCAGGAATACAATTATTTGACGTTTAACTATGCTTTATACTAAAAAAGCTCAACTTCTACTGGAAAATTATGAAATACAGGTGTTCAAGATGAAAAAACCCAGAATTTTCTTAAAAAACTTTTTTTTCATATAAAGTTACATAAAAGAATACCTTAATTGAAAAATTACCCTTAGCTTTTTTAGCAGAAAGCATTCATTATAATACAAAGAACAAACTCAAAAACTTTCATAAGAATATTTCATTTACTTTTAGAAATATTACTCTTACCGTTAACCATTATGTTCAAAATAACATTCTTCACAAAATGCAAATTAAGGTTTATATTTGCAATAAAACTTTTTAATGATTTAGAAAGGTTTAAAGATTCTCCAGATTTGTAAGTTGTGCCTTCCTGAATCTCGTACTTCAAACTTTTACAGTTTTGAAGGGCCTTTCTTTTTTTACGAGACAGCTTCTTATCTGGTTTAGAATGCCTCGTAGAATCAACAATTCTCGCTTTGTCGAGGTACCAAAATATCCTTTCATTTCAGAACATAATTTCATTCCTAACTTTTGTAGTAGAGATAATAGACCAGCAAGCCCACAGAATTAAAAGGTATTATTGCGATATAATTCCTTAAACGGAGTGTTTGTTGCTCAACAAAGTTGTCTTTCGGGATTAAACTCCACGCTACATTGTTAATACTTTCATTACAGTTCTGAGCTTTCCCGTGAAGACATTTTCTTAGGAGATTTTGTTCGCAAAGTTCCTTATAAGTCTTTTTAATAGAATTAATGACTGAATTTTGAAAATCCCTTGGTATTTCTGTCGACGTTTATCCAACAAATACTGCTCTCTGGAAATCTCTTCTTATTTGGTCTCATTGATCTTGTTTTTGGCATGACAACTTTAATTTAATTAAAAATAACTATAACTCTATATAAAAGTACTAATAAAAAGTTATAAAGAGATCTAGTTTTGAGCACAAATGATAAAAAAAATAGCAACTCGTTTAAATCAAAACCAACATTGCAATCAGTTAACTGTTTCCTATTTTAAAGCAAAATATATCTATTAAAACATTTATAAAGTGAAATAAAGTTTACTAAACATAAAAAGAATTCGTTAAAATATTTTAAATGAATAAAAATCTCATTTTGCCGGTAAAAATCAACCTAAAACTCACACTTCCGGTTTCGATTTGGGCTTACTACCTCAAACAAAAACAGCTATAACACATTTTTTCTAACTGACTCAGAATATAAAAGTACAATAGTTTTAGAAAGCTTATTAAACAGGCTACAAAAATAGACTATAAAATAAATTTAGATTTAAAAAAAAATGGTGATTTTAAACCAGTCGGATACTTTAAAGTACTTACGTATTATTACTATTGGAAACTATAGGAAATGAAGCCCATGATTGCCAATTCAGCGCATACAGAGCATTGGGATATGCCTAAGTGGCGAGCCATCTTGAAGGTTGGCGATTATGCAATAATACGTAAGTACCAAATTAAAAAAATTAGTATTTTATATAAAAAAATTATATAAAGTACATATCCCGAGCATAAAAATAAATTGAAAAAACAAAATACAATACTAACGTTAACTGACATAAAAAGAACTGAACTGTCTTTATCAATGCGAAAGCATAATTAGAATAAATAAGGTACTTACGTATTATTTTAACCTATTGGCGACATTATATGAAACGAAACACATAATTGCCAATTCAGTGCATACATCACATGCGAAATTAGGATTGCCAACTTTGCGAGATATTTGAAACTTGGCGGTTGTTGAGATAGTATATAAGTACCAAAAATAATTACAATTTTACGACCACCTGCTTCCTCAACAGGTATTTGAGCCATTTGTCTGTTTTGCTCGTTCGCAGATGCCTATTCCAGTTTGATATGTAATTACTACTAACACTGCTTTTGCTTAGCCAGTATGATGACCTAAGTTCGATTTTCTACATGGCAATTTTAGGTACTGAAGCATATTGTCTGTACTTAAAAAGGTTAAAATAAAAACATATAAGATTACAAATTAGTTCTGAGTGGGCCATGTATCAAAATTCTCTTAGGGGCCCTTTTTTTAGATATGAGCACCATGTTAGTTAGACGTATTGGGACCGCTGTAGTTTGGGGAACTTGTATCATTGGTACGGTTGATACAGCGGTAGCTATGTCTCAGAAAAAAGCAAACGGTACTTATGTATTATCGCAACCTATTGGCGACATTATATGAAATGAAGCACATGATGGTTAATCCAGCTCATACAACGCATGGGAAATCAGGATTGCCAACTTGGCGAGTTATCTTGAACGTTGGTGATTGTTGTGATAATAAGTAAGTACCATGCAAACCGTAATAACTTCTAGTATTCTGTTAAAAAATTACTAATGGAATCTGTTTAAGAAAGGTATAACATAAACTTAAATTTTAAAAAGCCGTCAGAAACAAAATAAGGTTTAATATTTTGATGACTCAACATATATATCCAAAAACCTAAATTTTGCCATTTGTATTTCAATAAAATGTAATTTGAAAAATTGTTTAAAATAGAGAAAAAAACATACTTATTTAAAATTCCATCTATTAATTTCGGCAAACTAAAATGTCTCCAAGTGGAAAAAATATTGCGTTCGAATTTGCATGGAACAGTTTCCAAACATTGAATGCATATATGGCAACGATTTTTAATTTGATGTAAATTGCCGACGGGAAAAAGCGTGGGTACTAAAAAACACACACAAAGATTAATTTGATCAAGGATTACTGCAGAAAGATAAAAGAGGTGGAAAATATGTGATTCAGTACGCTGTTTGTGGAGATCAAGTGACCAGTTTAATATTAACGTGAAATATTTAAGAAAATGTAACAACTATTTCGCAGGAAATTAGTAGCGTTCAAAAGTCAAATATAATTATAATCTTCGCTTAATACATGTAAAAAAAAAGTCAATTCCTACTTAGATCAACAAAGAAAAATTTCATTTTAGATACTTTTTATTAAATAGTGACAATATAAATATGTATATACATATTACAAAATCACAACATTAAGAATTAATTTTTATTAATTATCATTAAAGTATCGTATTGTCATCCAAAACAATCGTGTATATAAGTTTCAGTTCAACTGAATGCTTTAAAACGTGAGGGGAAAAAACCCTTTTCAAGTTTTGACACAAGTCGCCACAAATGATGCCAACGTAGCTGTATTTGTAATTCTTTGAATAATTAGTTCTAATCCATTAATTTTTTTTAATTATAAATTATTGTATTGTCATCCAAAATAATCATGCATATAAAATTTCAGCTCAATTGAGCACTTTAAAATGTATTTTGTTAACGATTGAAAATTCCACCAAGTTAATTAAATAAATAGAGATCATGAGCTAATAGTAGGAATTGAAAAAAGAAACAAACTTAGCTTAAAATTACAGGAAAAAACACGACGTAATATATAAGCAAAATCGTAAACATCCTGCGTTAAAGCTATCGGAATGTTGCTAAAACTACAAAACAAAATTTGAATTGTAGGAAAAATAACAAAACAAAAAAAAGATACAACCAATAAACATAACTATAGTAAAAATATGTAATAATACGGAAAAAACTATGCGTAAAGTTTAAGTTCTCGCGTTGTGAATTTCGAAATGAAAAGTACATAGAAACCCGCCCGGATTCAAATGCAACGTTATGCCATAAATGCAGATAAATCGATGCAGAACTTTTTGAGTTATGGAAGTGTTCACAAACCCCAATATAACGTTTTTATATATATATATATAGATAGATAGATAGATAGATAGATAGATTACCTACTAGATTGTGAATATTCTATTGTTTACTATCTCACGTTCCACAAGATAATTTTATACACGATATATTTTACACAATGTCTTGCAAAACTAAAGAGTTTTCTAATGGAAAATGCATCTTTTTGCATTTGCGGAAAAGAACCCTATAATGAATGAGAGGAAACAACTTATCAACATATCAGCAGATTCGATGTCAAAATCTAAATTTAAGCAAGAACAGCTTCTAAATTTTAGGTTGCAAATTTATGCAAAATACATGGAATTTCTTACATAGCTAAAACATTTTAATCCCATTCAGAACATTGAGTTCTAGTTAAATACATTTCTAAACGTAAATGTTGCTACAAAAACAAAGCATAAAACAAACCAAACTCGGAATATGTAATGCGATTGCTTTTAATCTCAATAGACCTGAACTTCGACATTTTGTGTGAAAAAAAGCAAGCACATATCCCAGTTACTAAATATAATGCATGAATAGGTGATACCCGGGCCACAAATTAATATCATTATGAGTAAATTATATTAAAAAATAAGATTTGTGAATTTTTTAATAATAAACGCAATATTTTTTTTTATATAAATGCCTTTATATAAAGTATCTATAACACGTCGCTCTACTTTAAATACGAGGGTTGGGGCATAAGCCATGACAACTATTTTTTTCTTGTAGATATGTGAACGGATCACAAACGTATATGTGTCGTGTGGAAGTTCTGCAGAACAACAGATGACTCTGTGAAGTAGCTCAGCGAGGGCTGTGAAATCAGTCAGTTGGTGAGTGTCGTGTGAGATGGAAGTAACCCGTGTTGAGCAGCGCGCTTACATAAAAATAGCCGTTTTCCAAGGGAGAAATTCATCCTGTGACTTTGATCTCATTCCCAAGATTAAGGAACAAATACGTGATAGACGGTTTGCAACACGATAAAACATTGCTAATGCTGTGCGCCAACAGGAGACCCGATTCACACATGAAGTGGCAAATGCTGACGCTGATGGTATTCAGAGAACCCCACATCGTTGGCAGCGTGTGGTACCAGTAGCAGGGGACTACATTGAGGGTCTTTATGCCCAGGTTTGTCATGTCAACTTTATGTGTACAGTGTTGTCATTCTTTTGCACAGTGAAGGCCATATTGCCCTGTATACTACCGTAATAAATTAGAGTGTTACAGTATTTCAGTGCTATTCATTGTCCCCACATGTAGTTAACACTTTGTCCTTTCGTCTGTATATGTCACATTTTCCAACCGGACTGGTATCTTCAAGAAAAAAATAATTCCTAGGATTTTTGCCCAAACCCTCGTATTATTTTGAGGTATATTCTTCGAAGTATGTGTATGGAATGAGGTTCCATGAAAGCACTTTCTAGTTCTAGGGTTTCCACGAAAGCATCTTTAAGTTCTAGGGGTTCCGTGAGTTGAAAATTGGGAAGACCACTGGTATAAAGCATGCCTGGGATGCTCCAAGATAATAGATTACATTTCATGATTAATAGATTACATTTCATGATTAATAGATTACATTTCATGTACGTTCTTATGTTGAATCTCGGTCGTCGCAAACAGATTACAAGTTCTTAAAATAAGTAATTGTTAAATTAAAATATTAATTACTTTTGACAACAATAAAACACAACAATAAAAAAGTGAGTCAACATGAGGATATGAAAGTAGTTTAATGATATCGATTTCAGATTTTGTAATGAGTTAACCGATACAGATTAATTTCAAAAACGAAACTAATCTGTATTGGTTTATAATAAAAGTCTGCCACAGTATACATATATTTTAAAAAATGTGAAAGTTTTCTCAATCAATATGTTTTGCATGTTTCACATTTTTTTGTGTGACACCTAATCACAGTTTAGCTCAAACTCACGTCACAGACTCATTCCTTCTGAAGTTACCGCAATAATAAAATAAAAGTAACAAAACTTTTTTTTAAAAAAACAAGCTTTTATTTAAATGCTCTAAAACGAATAAAATAAACTGTTCTTTTAAAACTTTTTTTGCTATCAACTGATACTAGTGCGGTCTCTAGTGCAGTCGAGTAAAAAATAATATTTTGTCTATTTTATCCTACCAAACACTTTAGTGGTAACTGTGTTTGTGACGAATCTTTACGGCACTTTTCCACTAATACTCTTAGGTGTCTTTGGGGATTGTAAATTGGCGTATATTTCCACAATTAGCTCTAAAAGAAGAAAATGGGATATGCAAATCAAATAAGGTATTTAAGGAGAGCGTTGTAAGTTAGCTTAGAGAAGGCGATTGAGCCAGGAGCAGCAGTGATGAGGTTAGGAAGATTCAAGTGGATTAAGAGATTAGAGTATTGCTGTTATTATTCAGCGAAGTAGCCTTAGAAAGATTAATCTACCTGGAAAGAACTACATTACAGCCAGGTGATATATTCTAACTTAGTCTATCTGACCACGAGCGTTAATAGATAATAAAGTTAATTAAACTTTAATGAATGTTAATAATTCAAGTTGCGTGTGTTTTTCGGACCTCCTATTCCGGTAAACCCGTTCGATATTGAGCTTAGTACTTAATTAATTTCATATTTTGTGATTTAATTTAATAGTAAAGGTAAATTCCTTTGACGTAGACATATAGTTTAATATTTGTAATTAGAAGGTTGATATTTGAACTAAGTGAATAAATATAATTTGCTATTCTGAAAATGGCATCTGGTAATTCTTTGCCTCAATTCAATCTTAGTGTCCAGGGTGGAACCCAGGGGGGGGGGAGTCTCACATGTTTGATAAGATTATAAGATCAATTCATCTTAAATATCGTGGCTTAGATAATGGTGTGCAAGTTGTTTATTATCAATGCATTTTATGTTTTTCCGTAACGTAGGATCATATTTAGATATCAACTTAAATAAGTTTATGAAGTTTCCACACACACACACAGAATTCTTAGTGTCTTGGTCTGTTTTGAGAGATTCTCTGTGACCTCTAAGCGCCAGATTATGTATGTGTGTGATAGAGGCTAAGAAATTTATTATATCAATTAATCTCTCAGTCAAATTTTACCAATGATTTTGAGATTCAAGAATTAACTTTTCGTTTTCTCGGTCCAATGTTTTTCCGTGCTTTATTCCCTACTCTAATGTTATCCATTGGAACATATAGGCTATATGTTCTTTAGTATACTTATGTCTGTGTAAAATACTACTTAAGTGGCTCGTTGCTTGGAAAATCAAAGTTAATGCATTAAAAAGCGCAAGCCTCCTCTTTACGAAACAAAGGTGTATAGGAAACTTACCCGATATCTACATTTTTGACCAACCCGTCCCCTGGGTCACTGAATTTAAGTACCTAGGGTACATTCTCGACGCAAAATTGAACTTCTCCCTCCACATTCGTGCTGCACTTCAAAGAGCGGCAGGAATGAGCCAAACGCTCAATTGCTTAATTTCTCGAAAGTGTAAACTCCCAATCAGACACAAGGTTTTGCTCTATAAATTATTTCTCCGACCAATTTTGTTATATGCATCTCCCATCTGGGCTTCTGGTGCAGTAACTCGCTTGAAAAAATTGCACGTTTTTCAAAATTGTGATGTACCACCCCTTGGAAATACATCCCCCGAAGTATCAGCGTGAGCTAGAAGTGTAGGGTTAGCGAAAGAACTAGGATCAAACATTATCTTAATATGACTTTATTAAGATATTCAACTTAAACTTTGAACAAATATAATTATAATAATTAATATGAGAGAATCTACGATGACGCAATATGCAACACACAATATAATTCAGACCAATCTCAATAATCGAACCGCCTAATCTTCAAATATACTAATAAGTAATCAATCCTACCTTATATTATTCTGTAATAAACTTGTCTTTATCTACAATGGTATGTAGCTTGTCGTTTAACTTCTAGTCGAACACCAATATGTTTATCCACGACACGTAGAACTTAAATCTTGAACCACGAACTTTAATAATCATCAACTGCCACAATGCACGTCAATTGTCTAACATTCCTTTACATTGCCCTCCCGCTTACTCTAAGATCCTATATTTATCCTATATTATTTGCATCTCTTCACTTCTCGTTTCTTGGATTTGGTTGGAAAAGAGTTGCCATTAATTCTGGCCCAAAGAACCCAAAAGACTTGTTAAAGAAAAGACGCGTAAGACGTCACAAAATAAACACCTTAGAAAAATTACTAATGCTCCCTGGTGTGTCAGAAACGAAATCTTTCACAAAGATCTCAAAATTGATTCAATTCAGCAAATATTGCCAGACTAAATATAAGAGGAAACGGCAAAGTTAAGAAATTTTTAATAAAAGAAAAAATGGGAAAACACAATATTTTCACGAATTATTTCTTCATATGTTGTTGCTGTTACTGATGCCACCTGATCGCAAAGGCCAGATCGAGGCCCACGAAATTCATCATGGTAAAGGGCTAAGTGACACCTGTCGTTAGCCGTAGCTTTGAGCACCATACAGGTGACAGAACGATTTGGCTCGTTTCCACCCCAATTTTGATGGAGGACACCTGTGGGTGGTCAGGGGACTCCCACCTCTCTTCCACTTCCACCAACCACACGAGAGGACTTGCGGCTCGACGGTTATTTATAGTACCCCCATGCCGCGAAGGCACTATACATTTACAAACATCCATGTCTTCTCCGGGATTCAAACCCAGACCGTACGGCACAGCAATCGGCGTCGCTAACCACTATACCGGATGGGCGACATTAATTCATATACTTTTATGCATATATAATAATAATAATACTATAACATAGATATCTTTTTTTAAAAAAAAAGTCTAAATATCCATTTTTCGATATCTTATGGCGTAAAAAGAGTTGAGAATTTTCTAATTTAGTAATTATAAAAATCCCGTGTACTTTTGGATTTTCCTTACTTTCCGTGTAATTTATTGTAGCTTTGAGGCGTGAGGCCCTATGCGCAGCTAGGCCGTGGCCTATACCGCCCACGTCTTACGCCGCCTCTGCTCACAATCATAGAAGTGTGTTTGTTCATTGAGAGCGATTTATTTTAGAACGGTTCCTCGGCGTAATATCCATCCTTGAACAAGTAAAATCAATACGCCTTAAGCAAAACGCAAAATTGAAATTACTAGTTGCCCCATTGAAAGGCTCACAGCTGAGCTCCTGATACATTAAAATGAATAAATTATAATCAAAGTCACACTACCTAAAGGCAGATACAGCGGGTTTAAGGTGGTTCAGGGCATCACTAGTAATCACATACCAACTCATAAAAAAAAACATGTTAGTCCCAATCAGTAGCGCACACATGAACTTTTCAAGGGGGGGGGGAGGTCCGGGGTCGAAAGTTCACCATTCTTGTATCATGCTCCTTTTGATTTTGTCGATTTTCGGGAAAAAAACACAGTAAGAAACTAATAATTGAATAAATAATTAGCATTAATTAATAAAATTAATCATTAGCAACAAATATTTAATTACATTTTACGTACTATATACTTAGAATTATAATCAATCGGAAAAAATATCAAGGGCTTTGGAGGGGGGGCCGGACCCCTAGGTCCTCCCCCCCTTGTGTGCGCCACTGGTCCCAATTAATTCGAACAGTACAGAACTAAAATAAAGCAAATGCGAAACAGTAAAAGAAAAAGCGAAAGTTAAAGCGAAAATTTAAAGCGAACAGTATAGAACTAAAATAAAGCGAATTATGTACAAGTGTACATAATTCGCATCAAATAAATATTCAAAGTTTGAATATATTCTTTTCATACATAAGGAAGTACATTTTTTTATACGATATAATGTAGCACAAAAGCTCAACCATTCGCTAAAAAAAAAAAAAAAAATTCTGCATTTGTGAAAGAGTTGCCAAAAAAATATGTGGTAGTTCTTTATCATGTTATTTATTTTTAACCTTTTTCTTTTATGAAATTTTGTATATTTAACTTATATCGTACTCAAAAAAATATATATATAATTCAAAAGAAAAATGTAGAGTTCGCGAGCTGCCAGATATCGAATGCTAAAAGCCGCCTTCGATGTATGACAAATATTTTCACAGTTTACAGATTCGGCAAATTTCTTTTACGTGCATTTTTGCATGTTCAGATCAATTAAATAAATTTTATTATGTTGTTAAAGAATGTTAATTTTAGTTAATTGGCACACAAAAGAATTTTTATTGCATTTGAATATTAAGTAATTTTTTTTAATTTCTGATACCACTGTACTTTTTATTTATTTTGCTTTAGATATCTTTTCATTTTTATTTCTTCGAAAAATATAAGGGTGTATTACTCTCAACTACTAAACTTTGTTTTTTAAAAAAAAAATGCTTAGATAAATATATATATATATATATATATATATATATTGAATTTTGAAATTTAAGAGAATTTATGTTTTTGCTCTTTAATAAATAGAATGCATAAGAGACTGATTAAACTTATCATATTAAATTCTAAAGAGTTGTTTTGATTTTTTCTTTTACATTTTGGAAATTATATGAGTCATCGGCTTTTGTTATTGAAGAACCACATTCTTGTAAAATGAAGCATAAATATTCATGTATTTAAAATACAAAAATGTACCTACGAGAAAAAAAACTCGTTTAAAATATTAATAACACATAAATTGAACAGTAAATTGCATCATGCGCAGATATTTTACAATGCAATTAAGTAAAAATAACAGAAAATTTTTTAAAAAATTACCATGTCAGAAGTGGGATTCGAACCCACGCCCACATTCGTGGACCAGAATACCCAAAGCTCTGCTACAGAGCAAGGCGTACCTTGAGTCTGGCGCCTTAGACCGCTCGGCCATCCTGACACATACTTACGAGTTGAATAGCAATTGATTCCGAAAATTTTTTAAATATTTTGTGTACTATTAATGTGTACTTATTTAAAATTTCATTGTTTTGATTTTTTTGCTTTGTAAATGTTTACTCACATGATCTTAAAAAAGGTAGGGAAGTTGTATTTTCGCTTAACATACACTGGCAAATACGATTCAGAATCGCTCATGCTGCCATCTAGAATCTCAGATGTGCCACAAAAGGTTAAACAAAAAGAATGGTGAACGTTTAAAATATTTTTAAATATCGGTAGTTGTGTACATTGTCAATAATATATATTGTGGTTATAATATTTTTAAATGTTAATAGTTATAAACTTTTGATTTTCTTTTAAATTTTTGGTACCAAATATTTTGTCTAACATTTTCTTTCTTTTTTTTTTTATTAAAAGCATTTAATTTAAATTATCGTGTGACAGATTAATTCGTTAAGTATAATACATTCAGGTGTGGTTAGTTTAAAACAATATCATAAAAATTAACACATTATTTGTTAAACATAGTAATGAATAAATTATTTTATCGATAAACAAAATAGATTATATTTACCGTAAAATCCGGCGAATAATAACGCTCACTTTGAACACAAAGAATAAGATCGAAACTTATACGCCGGGTATAAAAATGAGAGCTTTAAAAATTAAAAAAAGAGATGTGGATAAAAAAAAAAAATTAGACTTCTACATAGATCGAAATACTGTTTATTTAAAAGAAATGGCATTCGTTATGAACTTAAAGGGCTGTAGTTCTAGAAGTTTACAATTTTTTCAAAAGTCTGGGATAATACCTCGAATAAAATTTTAAAACATAAGAGCATTGAGCGTACCAGCGGGATGGCTACCACCGTATCAATGATACCCCAAGCTACAGGGGCCCCAACATGTGTGACTACAGTCCTACTGACAGGGCTCCCATATCTAAAAAAGGGCCCCGATGGAGTTTTGATACAGGGCCCTCTCAGAGCTAGCTACTCCAGCTGCGCGTACATTTCAGGTTCTCCGTAAAAATAGAGTGCGCGTGTTATACGGCGAATATGCCTAAAAATTAAAAATTGCATCTTGAAAGTTTTGGTGCGCGTTATACGACGGATTTTACGGTACATTGTTTTGTCCTTTATATTTACTTACCAAAAGTTGTCTTCGAAGTTACAAGGCAATTTCAGAGAGGGATCTCTCGTTTAATATTTGTCTCAAATCTGCAGTTACTTTGAAACCGAATATTAAAATGCGCTCATAAATATACTCAGGAAGAAAAAAAAAACAGTAGAGTCGGAAAATGATAACGGGAAGTCGATCTGGAATGTCCGGAAGTTGAGAAAAGAATGACATACACATTTATCGCTCATTTTGGCGCATTAAAAAATTAAGATACTTATGTTTTCTACCGAAGAAAATGAAAAACTGATCAAGAATATTAAAATAATACCGTCAATATAACAATTTTACTTAGACCTAACTTAATATGGAGCTTCTTTTTTATGATTGTAGAAAGAATTTTAATCTGGAACGTTCTAATCGATTTGTTTGTTTTCCACGTCTCAAGGTGAAAATAATATTAATACCGCCAACTAACAAGTATTGCAAAGGATTGCACATGCGAGTTTTCCTCAAGATGGCGGCTGCCAGTTGTAAATTTTCCAACGTAAATTTTTTTCTTAGAAGAGCGTTAAACAATGAATTTAAAAGTAAATAAATATGTATAAAATAAAAGGGGGGGTAATTTTTTTTAAATTTGAGAACAAAACATATTTCACATCTGAATTCTTTTTTTTAAACTAAATGATTACAGACTTAAATGTTTGCCCCAATATAATACATACAATATAATTGAATATGTAATCAATGAGAAAAGCTATATATTACTTACATGTTAAAATACACATAGTATAAAAATAGATAAATATACTAAGCAATTTATATAAACTGAATTAAACGGTAATGTAGAGCAGTGTTTTACACAATCGTAAGAGTCATACTAGGAACAATGACTAAATAGTTTTAATAAATATAAGTATTTCAATAAATATTTGACGTTTTTAAAAATAAACATAAATATCGATAGAACTTTGAAGAAACAACAAAAATGCCGAAGAAGTGTCAATACACCTTAATTCTGAATATCTTACTTAATTTAGATTTGTATCGTTCTAGAAACTGAGCTTTATTCTTTTTTACAAAAATCATATTCTATAACGTTTTTGTAATGTAATGTAATAGTTTATTTAGAGAGATGACACATTTTTTCTCATGGCGTAATTTATTATAGTTCAAAGATATTTATTAAGTATAGACACCACATATTGATCAAATTTTTTTTCACAGTGATCAAAAACCTTCAATGCCTCAATAAACATTTACATTTTCTTATTTTCTAAGGGGAAAATCCCTTTTTTAATAAATAATATTGTTAATATATATTTCATTTTTTCTTTTTTATATATAAATTTTCCCTTGTTGCAATGGAGTAACTTCATGGACAGACTGGCGCCAGTCAGTAATCACGTGATTCCAACGTCAATAAACAGCACGTGCGATTTCATAGCATTGGTCTCCTATACGTTTGTTGACGTCGTTCTTGTATCTTAATTTTATCTAATTAAAAACATATTATATCATTGTATTTTTCGCATTATTCTAGTATATATATTTGTGTTAAGAAATATTTTTAACAACTCTTTTACATAATTTTTGTTTTATTCTACTTTATTTATCTAATTAAGTATTCGTCTGCTTCGTTAGTGTTTGCTGGGATATTTATTTATATTTCTTGATTCACTTAGATATAGCTCTTAGTTATTTTAGTTATTAATTAATTTTGTAGTTCTTTATTTCATATTTTTTCACAAGAATGGCTCATAGCATAGGTTCTAAACCGCTTCTTTTGAAAAATTTCAATTTGCACGAAACATTAAACTACAGTGCGAAGTTTTCCAGTGCCACTGGAAATCGAAGTGTTGCTGCAAATATATCAAAAGGATTAAAATTATTCGACGATAAATTCGTGAGCAAGATATCATTTACTGAGCCTGATTTCTTAATGAATGATGATTTTTTTATTCAAGGCTTTGTTAAAGCCGAAATGAAGAAGAAAGTGACGTACAAGCCATGTGTTCAAATCAGAACAACTTGTCAGGTAAGTTAAAAATTATTTTGTTTTAATTTAGGAACTTTTTTAAAACGATTATGATTGCATTACTATTTACTCTTTTATGCTTTAATATAACTCATAGTTTTAAAATACAAAATAGGATTCTATGTATTAACATTGATAGTTATTTAATTAAAAGTTGATTCCCCAAAAGATAAAAAGAAATGTGAATGGGCTAATTTATATTTTTAATAGCTACATTCTTAGTGATAAGTTTATAATTTGATTCTTATTTTTAGAGTAGCACTGAATATCAATTTCACTGTTTTCTACTTTAATGAATATGCATTATTAAGCTTTAGTAATTCCATAATTATTGCTATTTATGAGTAAATTCTAATTTAATTCCAACACATTAAAAGTAAACACAAGAAATGCCAAACCATTTTGAAAAAGAAATGTAAATTTTTCATTTAAAACTTCAATTCAGTAAAAGGAGTATAATACTGTGTAAACATTAAGATTCTCCCAAATTGTTAGTAATTTTTCTTATAAGGCATAGTATTTTCAATTCAAATACTTTATGACGTGTTTTTATAAACTGTTAATTTTTATTTATTTTAAATTTTCATTTACATGATTTATTTATTTATAGTCTAAGAGCCAGTGAGCGGCTACCTGCATGTATTTGACCAGGCTTGGGTTTTTGTACATTGAGGCCCCTATACCTACTGTACATGAGATGGGACTTCACTAAGCCCCAAGTGGTTGACGCGGTTAGTGCGCAGGTGAGACAGGGATCGATTTTTTGTAATTTTAAATTCATTTGGCGACGTTTGCCGTTTTGGTATTCTAAAATATATCATTTTCGTGAACCGAAAATAATAATGGCAGAACATTACCTCGCGTTCGACACTGCGGCAGACAGTTTTGAAAGTATTAAAAAAATCATTTTTGAAAGTAATTGAAGAGATCTGCCATTGTTATATTTACTTATTATAGTTTCAAAAACTTATATTTATTAGGGCAGAAGTATTCATTGCGGACAAGCATCAGCAAATAACAAAATCTGAGTTCCTACTCGGCCAGATGCATGCATTGACTGCATATAGCTATCCTTCTTCTTTCTCTCAAGTATTACTATTGTACTCATTCTAGCTTATAGTACTTTTTCTACCATTTGAATAATATAGGATTTATACCCGAGAGGGCTCTATTGTAGTCCCAACTCTAACGGTTTTAGTCAGATGCTTTTCAGTATATTTGGCAACCTTCATGTAGGTGCCTCGTGTTCCGTGAAAAATTGATAAGTGTTGCTTTATTTTATATTGTTCATTGGCTTATTAATTATTGAATGTATTTGACATTATGTCGAGTGAAATAAATAAAGTGCAGTGTGTTTTTGTACCATATCAAAAACTGAAAAACTTCTAATATTTTCGAAAGAGACTTTGGTAAAATGTCGAAATATTTTGAGGTTACGAAAACTTCATAACTTAAAGTACAATGATATAATTTTACCGGAAGACATTTTTGATGCAGGCTATCATAGTAGTTGTTATAAGACGTTTACAGCTTTGAAGAAAAATTTTTTTTTTTTTTTGGCAGATGCCAACAAAGAAATTCCATTACAAAGTACATCTTGTCTGCGATTGAACAACCATCAACATCAGCTAATAGTTCAATAATTGATGATACAATGGTACAGGATTCTATTTTGAATGATGAATATTCCTAAAACAGATGAAGTTGTAGAAAAATATTGACGTCGCAGTAGATCAGTCGTTCGAGGGAAATACAATTCGAAGATTCAGCAGAACCATTAACTGTTCAGAATTCTGTTACTGTGGCTACAGGGAAAAACCCGGATTTGTGCTTTTTTGTAACAAAAAAAAAAAAAAACAATTCAAGTCTAAGAATGAGCCATTACGCATCACTTCCAAAAAAATCAATTTCAAATAAATATCTTATCAAAGTTTAAACCGGATTCTGAAATTTACAATGAAACTTTGGTAAAAATACAAAGTGTTGCTTCTGATGAAGTATACTATCATGATGTTTGTCGACAAAATTTTAGAAATCACAAACGGTCACTGGTAAAAAGTCCTGTCCGTACTTCATGGCATATTTCTCGAGAAACACATGAAACCGTTTATAGAGAAATTTGTAATTTAATTGAGGAGAATGTTATAAAACGGGGACGTTGTTATTTTCTGTCATATTTGCACAAAGAATATCTCGAAATGTTTAAAGAATTGAGTGAAGGCTCCGATGTAGCATCAATATTTGCCGCGCATTATTTAGAAGAAAAAAATCCACAAGAAATTTAATGATAAAATTCAAATTTTGATGTCGAACAAAAAAAAAAAGTTGTTGCTCCTAAGGGCATATCAAATATTGACGACTCATTATTTGCGCACCTAAAAGACCAAGATACCTTGCAAGCAGCAGCTGCTATTTTGAGAGAGGAAATTTTAGGAATAACTAAAACAAAATTGCCTGATTATTTAACTAGCCAACGACTAATTAAAGGTGAATGTTCAACACCACCAATGATTTCAGATTTTTTTTTTCGTCAATTCTTGAGATTATACTCGTAAACGCCGGAACTGCGACAGTTTTAAACGTCATGTAAGCTCTCTGTCACAGGATATAATTTATATGACACACAATGGCAACGTTAAGACTTCTAAAACATATTTGCTTAGGCATGACACAAAAAGTCTTTACCAGCAGATTCTTTCGCGTTAATGAAAAAATATTTTACACTAAAAAAAAGTTCATGCTTTTCTCTTTTACAATCAGTCATTTAAAAAATTTATTGTCAAAAACTGAAAATTTTTTTTTTACGATTTTTCAAAAAATACTCAAAATTTTATTTAAATACCTAATAACTTTATTCATAAAAATAATCTCACGAAACTTTTTTTCCGTGTGTAGAACAATATTATACGTAATCTGTACAAAGATTGATAAAATATCTTAAAAATTACGGTTTAAAAAAAAAAAAAATGTGTTTTTCTTTTTTTTCCTTTTTGCGAGAAATATGTAAACATTACTTTTTTAAAGGTTTTTGCTGAAAAATTACCGTTGTTTTCTATCGATATATGAAGTTTGAAAGCATTAACTTAAAAATGAAGCCCGAAAACAAATTAAAACTTTAAAAATCAATTTTACAATAGCTCTGAGTTTGGCGCAAGAAAACTCTTTTTCTACTCAGCCCTCTACGTTTGATGAAAGGTTACACTAGAAAATAAGGGGCGCCTATAAATATTGAAAATCACCAGATTTGGCGAAATTGAATATCAAAAACTTTTTTTTTTACAATTTTTCAAAAATACTTTCGTTTGTTCCCCTTTTTGCGAGAAATATTTAAGCACTATTTTTGTTGAATTTTGTGAAGGTTAAAATTAAAATAAAGTATCAAAATTTTTTTATCAGATCGTTTTTTTTAATGTTTTTTTCAGTACATGTATATAAATATATATATATATATATAGGCTTTCCCCCACAATGGTCAATAGCTATCTGTAAATTTTTCCTTTATTAATTACTTATAGAAATTTGATTTTAATAAATATATATGTATGTTTTTTAAAAGAATTATGTCTATTATTTCATTACTAAAGGAATTCTTTGTTAATTAAAAAGTACACCGTCTATTATTTTGGATCAAAATACATTTTAGAAACATTTTTAAGCCAACTATATGAAATCTATTTTATTACTTTAGATTCTTAGAAATTAACTATTATTAAAAAAATGATGAACGTTTTTTGTTTTACACTTAGCATCAGAATCGCTTTCTTTTTATTGCTTCACATTAATAATTTTTTAATTCTAACGCAATATTGTTTTTTATAAGCCATACATCGAAATTTGAAGCTATATCTTATCTGCGAGTAGGAGGGGAAGATAGAACAATAATTTTACACTAAAAAAAAACGTGTTCGGGCTATAGAGAGGGGGGAAAGAAACCTATCCTAAATCAAAAATAAGTGGAATAGAACAAATTTCGAAAAAGGGAAATTTTTTTATATAATTTTAGAAATCACTCACATTGTGCGCGTACAAACACACACACACACACAGAAATGCTGGTGTCATGAGGAAAAGAGAAAGCCCGAACAACGCTGGGCTATTCGGTAAAGGGGGGGGGGTGGAAGTCATTTTGAAAATAAGTATTAGAAGTTCTGATTTTGTGAAGGAAAGGGAAAATTTATAAAAGTAGAAATAGCCCGTGCAACGCCAGGTCATGCAGCTAGTAAAACATATAGTATTAAGTTCATATAAATTATTTATGTGTTGCGCGATAAAATAACCTAAACTAAAATCAATTTTACAGTCGCTCTTCTGCATACTGTAAATAGCTATCTATATCTGTGTATTGTATACATAAAAATGCTAATAAGTGCAAGGAATTTTAATTTTTCACTGAAAGATAAAGTTAGTATTCAGATTAATTTTAGTTCTTTTGCAATTTTCAATCTTTTACACGGACGACAAATTGTATACACAAAGTATTTCTTTTTTACATCAATAAAAAAGTGTTTGTAATGACAGTAAATTTGAATTTTGGTTTTTCTGAGTTTGTAGTAGAAGCCATTTGTATATACAGAAAAAAAAATCTATAGGCTGAAAAAATTGTTACTTTTTAGTTAAACATTTATATCTTCTAATTATTCTAATATTTTGCATAGAATCATAAGCTATTGGATTCAATTTTCCTAAATAATTTTTTAAATGCCAAAGTTAAATTAATACTAAGAGCAGAGAAGATCCTTCGTCTGTTCTATAGTGCCGACCTACCAACTTTAGAGAAAATAATGGAATGGATATTTCTTCTTCTCTCTTCAATGGCTCGACAGCCCTGGGTGAGCCCTAGCCTTCTCCAGAAGTTTTGTCCCGCCATCTCTACTTTTGGCAACTGTTTTCCAGTTTTTGAACTTTAAAAAATTTAGATCTTTTTCGACACAGTGAATCCATCTTATCGGTGTCGGCCCCAAAGTCTATTCCCCATGGGCTTTGCCAGAAAGATTCTCTTGCAGCAACGATCTTCATTCATTCTAGCCATGTGACTAGCCCAGTCCTTCTCAAACTTTCAATATTCGCGACCCAATATTCAATCATTATTTTCATCGCACCCCCCATACAATACCGATACATTGAATTCAATAATACTATATTTTGAAGCTAAACATACAGTTCAACTTTAACCTCTTTAGTAACACCGGCGTATATAAGCGTCTCACCCAGCTAGTGTGTCAATTGCCCCGGACGTATATATACGTCTCTCCGAAGTATGATATTTTCTGTGCTCTGCTATCCATACATTTATTAACCTCCCCCTTCCCAATACACCAGATACGCTCGTTTACGTGTTAAACGGTAGCATTAGGGAGTGAATCACGTAGTTTTTAATCTGCACTTAAGGGATTAATTATAAACCGTATAAATTATCAATATAAGTGTTAATTTTTGTTTTTAATTTTATATACGACAAGTCTATGGTGACTCTGGTAATTACTCAACTTGTTCTGAACGTAGTATCTTTAAAATGATTATAAAATTAATTGCGCAGTGCTAATATAGTTATAAGTGTAAATGTGTATTTCCTTTTTTTTTATTTTTTTGCTTTTAGTATATTGTTTTTTTTAAACAATCGTTTGTATTCTACCTTTCAATATGCTCGCGCCCCCCCCCCCTTGTAGGGTTATCACGCCCCCTAGGGGGCGCACCCCACAGTTTGAGAAACACTGGACTAGCCCATTTAAGTCTCTGTAATTTGACAACTGTTACACTATCAGGTTGTTTGTAAATTTTGTAGAGTTCTAAGTTAGATATTCTTCTCCATGATCCATTCACTTCGATCCCACCAAGAATGAAGCGTAAGATCTTTCTCTCGAAAATTCCCAAAACTTCTTCATCATGTAAAGTCAATGACCAAGTCTCTGATCTATATATAAGTTAGGGAAAATCTTATAAGACTCCTGTAAAGAAGCGCAATTTAGTTCTTAATTTGAGAAAGCTGGATTTTATAAATAACTCTTCATGGCTTAAAAACATCTGTTTACAACAATGATTCCTTTATAAATTTCTGGGGCCAGTTCCTTTTTATTATTTATCTCAGTTCCCAAATGAGTAACACTGTTAACTCATTCAAATTTATAATTGCTAATTTTCATATGACTAAGTTGTAAGTCGGACTTTAAACAAGGTAAATATATAGTTTTTTTCTCGTTTACTGATAAGTTAATTCTTTTAGCACTTTGTTCTAATGCCATGAATGCCTGTTTAAGAGCTAGTGATGTTCGTTCAATAATGCCAATGTCATTAGTATAAGCCAGTATTTGAGAAAACTGACTTATAAAAAGTATTTCCTCTAATATTGATCTTTATCTCTAATAACTTTGAATAGTTATTTACAGATTAAAAAACTGGATTTCATCAAACAATATAATTCATCAAAACAGTTTGGGTTTCACCAAAAATAAAGTAGATATGGCCATAAATAACAAAATTAATAATATCCGATACCTTAAAAAACTAATACCATAGTCAGTATCAGAGACTATATATTTTTTTATAGAAGCAACACGAAGTCTATTGGTGATGAACCTCGAAATTTTGAAACATGGTCAAGTGACGATGATGATTCCTTAGCCGACACCCTTCTCCAAACTACCACACAAACGAAAAGCCTTTGAGCCTCGACAGATGTAACGTGAACCAGGGTCTCTACTCGGCGGTACTTCAGTGGTACTGAGACTCCAATTCGTGACATGCCAGCCATGAACCTATGATCTATGACCCCTAGGCTACAGCGGCCTAAATGAAAAAGCAGATCAATATGTTAAAATGGCTTTTTCGTGTTATAGGCAAGTTAAGTGTTTCTGCCTCTCCTTCATTATAAAAACCTCAGAAAATAGAAATCCTTGGTGCCTGGGAGAGTTATTGGACTTTCTCTAATTTAGGTTTACGAGTCAAAGAATACTTACTTATTACTAATATCTAATTTAACCGTTGTTTCAATTATTTACTTAGTTTTTAACTAATCATGGTCCGTCGCCATTTGTCCTTCACTCATGATAACACTTTTGATGTAACGGTATCTAAATAAGTCACTTCCAGCCTCCGAAATAGCGGTGATCACTTTCGTCTAGTGGACATGTTACTAGGCTACAAATCCGAAGGTCGCAGGATCTAACCTCTACATTGGTGACCTTGATTGAATTAAGGAAACCCGACTTTCTGAACTGTCGTGGCGCCCTCTACCGAAGGAAAAAATAACTATAAAAATGATAAATAATAAAAAATATATAAATGATAAAAAATAAATAAAATATATAAATTATATAAATAAAAAAATCGTTCTCTCCTATCCACGGACTCACTGGTGGGAGAGTAATGTAACGGAATCTAAATAAGCCCATAACAGCCTCCGGACAGAGGAGATCCCATTTGCCTAGTGTATATGTTACTAGACTACGATCCCAAGGGTTGCGGGTTCTAACCACTACAAACTGTAATTTATCTTTATTGTGCAACGCAAAACTTTGTAAGTAAAAGAGATTATGAATATATGATCTGCTGTAATTTATAAAACAATTTACTATATAAACTTGCTTAGAGCTTTGATTTGGAAACTTAAGTTGTGTGTGCCTAATGGATTTCTTTTGTGTTTAAAGTTATACAGCCTCATCCACATCACGGAAATAAGCAACGAGCGGTTAAAATGCAGCCATTGAAAGGCGTATTTGCGAGGCAAAGGAACAGCGACTGAGTGCAAGTATTTTATATCACGTGTCATACGTTCACAAATCACACATAAACAGTAAAAAAAAATTTTTTTTTTTTTTAATATTTATATACATCTAAACCATAAATTCAGTACGTTTGAGTTTTTTAAATTTTATTAAACATTGAACGATTTGTAATGACGAAAACTTTTCTATAGAAAATGAGAAAAGTTAAAAATAAAAGCAATCATGATTTTTAGTGGGGAATTGCTTTCAAATTTCTAGTAAGTTATTTAGTTCTTTTTAATTATATATTTGTCTCAAAAACTTAAAAAAAAATTTATGAACATAAGTAATAAAGTGTTTGGAAAACATAAAAAGTGGGTTTAGTGGAGAAAACTTCTCGCTTTTATGCAAAAATATTTATTATTGCAATTACAGCATTGCATATTACTCATAAATGCATCATTAACATTCATTTTATATCCTATTTATAATTTTTACTAATCAAAGTATGACTAAGTTTCTTCTGAATATTTCGTTATTAAAAAGTTTGATAAAATTCTTTATTAACCATACCCTTGGTAAAGAAGAAAATCAAATTGTGTGTGTGCCAGCAGCTCATTTTTTTGTATTAGATTTTTATCCAATTTGAGAATAATTCCTCAAGCAGGCGATAAATAAAGGCGTGGGCTAAAACAGGATTCAACTAAAACTCTTGTTTTATATTTGGAACAGAACGTTCTTTAGTTATATAGCTATGCTTTCCCTTTTTTCTAACGTCACATTTAGCTGATGTAGGAGTTTTAATTTTTACAATATAAGTCTCAATACGACACAGTGGCGCACACAGGAATTTTTCAAGGGGGGGATCCGAGGTCGATAGTTCACCATTCTTGTATCATGTTCCTTTTGATTTTGTCGATTTTCGGGAACAAAATACAGCAAAAAACTAATTTTTGAATAAATAATTAGCATTAATTAATAAAATTAATCATTAATAACAAGTAATTAATTGAATTTTACGTACTATATGCTTGGAATTGTAATCAATCGGGAAAAAAATCAAGGGCTTTGGGGGGTCCGGACCCCAGGATTTCCCCTTGTGTGCGCCACTGATACGACATAATTAGAAATTTAATCCTCTTCTGGCTCTTTCGCATTAGTGTCACTGCAGTGCAATTTGTGCCCTGCTCATCGTGCCATGATATCAAAACGACAAAAAGATTTTAGGTATTTCATCTGTAGTGTACTTTCATAATATTGCATCATCATTACTCATAATGACGGATCATCCTTACTCATAGTAACGGATTCTTGATCCTTACGTCTTATTGGTTGTTATTCCTTCTATCTTCCCAGAATTCCACTCTGACGAAGGGAGTATATAAACTCGAACTTAATTATTTGTTATGTTGGAAAATAAAGTTTATTTTTGTAAAATACTGCAATTTTACTTTGCCACTCAACACAATACACCAAAAATGGTGACCCGTTCTTTGAATATAAAATTTAAAAACTTCTAATAAATAAATTTTTTTTCTAACGTTGCCTGTGCCTTCCGTAAATATGGAGGATATTTCAGCGGTTAAAATTCCAGCTTTTGTGTTTCAGCAGATCCTGTGCTATGGTTCGGGATGCTTGAATCGACCTTCGAATTGGCAGTTCCGAAGCCGATAACCGACGAACGCACTAAATATAATTATTGCGTAGCTCATTTATCTCCCGATGCGGCAATGGCAGTTCGAGACGTAATTCTTTCACCTGGGAGCATAAATCCTTATTCAAAATTGAAAGATGAAGTTATTGCCCGATGCGGTGAAAGCAAAAGCCAGGAAATTCGCCGTCTTTTAGCTGGAGAGCAGCTAGGAGATCGAAAACCATCGGAATTATTTCGAGTGATGCAACGGCGATCAGAATCGCACAACGTGACTGATTCACTTCTTTTGGAATTATTTTTACAGCAGTTACCACCTAATGTGCAATCCATCCTTGCAAGTATGCAACCCCTTACAGCTCAAAAAGCTTCAGAAGTAGCTGATCGTATTTTAGAGGTAACACCTGTATAGGTAAGTGCTGTATCAAAATATTCCAGCGCCAATTCTGATGATAGTAGTGAATCGAAACTCCTCAAAGAGCTGAAACTTTTACGACAGGAGGTAAAAGAACTACGACGATCGAGAAGTTTTTCTCGAAATCGTTTCGATTCTCGCAATCGCGGAAAGAGTCCTAAGCCGAAAGCATCAAATTTATGTTGGTATCATAATAATTTTGCCACAAAGGCAAGAAAATGTATTCAGCCCTGTTCTTTCCATGAAAACTTGAACGGGCAGGAGTAGCGGCGACGTATGCCTTGCCTTCGACTTCCTGTCGCCTTTTCGTTCGCGATCGTAAATCCAACATTTGTTTTCTAGTTGATACCGGAAGTGATTGCTCAATCCTTCCCGCAAATAAAACTCTAAAACAATCTTCCCCAGTTCAAACTTTTATTGCTCTGCAAATGGTACACCCATTCAAGTGTACGGGCGTAAATTAATGTCATTAGATTTAGGTTGAAGACGAAATTTTGTCTTTCCATTTTTTATTTGTAATGTGTCTAATGCTATTATTGGTGCAGATTTCTTACATTATTTTAATATAAAACCTGATTTAAGAAATCGTACTTTATTTGATGTTTCTACAAAATTAAATTGTCATTGTATTATTAGAAATTCTAATATTTTCTCAATTAAAACTCATGTTATTGATAATGATTTTTCTAAATTGCTGAATGATTTTCCTAATATTGTAAAACCACCTTGGGCAAACCAAACAGTTAAGCATAATGTAGTTCACTATATTGATACTTTTGGACCAAAAGGATACTTTTATCCTTTTTTTTTGTTTGTGCTAAACCCCGTCGCATGGCTCCAGACTGGTTAAAAATTGCGAAAATGGAATTTCAGCACATGTTGGATTTAGGCCACATGCGCCTATCCAGTAGTAATTATTCTTCCCCATTGCATATGGTTCCTAAAAAAGAAAGCAATGATTGGAGCCCTGTTGGCGATTTTAGAGCATTAAATGCTCAAACAAAAAAGGATAAATATCCGATTCCTAGTATTCTTGATTTTACAAGTGATCTACATGGGGCAAAAATATTTTCTCATGTTGATCTTGTTAAAGCGTTTCACCAGATTCCGATTGCTTCCGAAGACATACATAAAACTGCTATTTGTACTCCATTTGGTCTCTTCGAAAGCACTCGAATGCAGTTTGGTTTGTGCAATGCGGCTAGCACTTTTCGAAGATTTATCGACGAAGTTACTCGTGGTTTGAAAGGTGTTTATACTTTTATTGATGATATCTTAATTGCATCTCAAAATGTTCAAGAACATACTACAAATCTCCGTGCACTTTTTGAAAGACTTGATTATTATGGTTTAACGATTAAACCTTCAAAATGTACTTTCGGAGTAGATAGTTTAAAATTTCTTGGATTTCAAGTTTCCAGTGAAGGAATTTCACCTCTTCCTGATCGAGTCAATGCTATTCAAAACTTTCCTAGACCTAACACTTTAACGCAATTGCGTAGATTTTTAGGAATGCATAATTTTTTATCGAAGATTCATTCCTAAAGCAGCCCACATTTTAGCACCCCTAATAAAATGTTTAGAAGGTCACGCAAACAAAAAGAAACCATCTCGTCCTTCAAAAAGTCCGCAAACTCCTCTTGAATGGACTGAAGAAGCGGAAAATTCATTTATCGCTGCTAAAACAGCATTAGCTGATGCAACTCTTCTTAAGCATTCGATTCCTGGTGCTACTTTAAGTGTTTGGACCGATGCATCAAATTTCGCAATTGGTAGTTCCTTGATGCAACTTTCTAATAGTAACTGGGAACCAATAGCATTTTTATCTTTAAAGCTTTCTAAAACTCAACAAAATTGGTCTACTTATGATCGAGAACTTTTGGAAATATATACTTCAATAAAAAAATTTAGACACAGGCTTGAAGGGCGCGAATTTATTATATATACTAATCAAAAACCCCTAACATACGCTTTCAAGCAGAAACCAGATAAATGTACCCCACGTCAACTAAGACATCTCGATTATATTTCACAAATTTCCACAGATATTCGCTATGTAGTTGGAACAGAAAACAAAGTTGCAGATGCATTATCTAGAGTAGAAATTGATGCAATTATAAAACCACCCATTTTAGACTACAAAAAGTTTGCTCGAACACAACTTCAAGATTCTGAAATTCAATCTTTCCTTAAAGCAGATTCTTCTATTAAACTAGAAAAAAAAATATTTTTCGTCCCTAAAAATCTCTGAGAAGTGGTATTTCAAAATCTGCATTTTCTATCCCATCCTGGAATATCCGCTACAACTAATTTAATTTCTAAGCGTTTCTTTTGGCCAGGAATGAGAAAAGACATCAAAAATAGAGTTCGAGCTTGTGAAAAATGTCAGCGAGCAAAAGTATTCAAATATACCAAAGCTCCACTTAGCACATTTGCTCTACCCGATGCTTGATTTGCCCACATTCATATTGACTATATTGGACCATATCCACCATCCAAAGGATATAAATATTGTCTTACCATCATAGACAGGTATACCAGGTGGCCTGAAATTCCTACCGAAGACATGTTGGCAGAAACCACTGCTCGTGCACTTTTAAATGGTTGGATTTCTCGTTTCGGCACACCTGTTACGATTACAACTGATCAAGGAACAAATTTTGAGTCTTCTCTAATGAGAGAGCTTACAAACATGATGGGTAGCCATAGAATCCATTCAGCTTCTTACCATCCACAAAGTAATGGAATGATAGAACGATTCCACAGGCATCTCAAAAGTGTTATTATTGCCCATGAGGACGCTGGTTGGACCGATATTTTGCCTATCGTATTATTAGGATTACGTTCAGCAGTGAAGAACGATTTAAAAGCAACAAACTCTCAACTAGTTTATGGTACTACTTTACGTTTACCATCTGATCTCATATCTTCAGAATCTCTTCAAACGTCTGTGACACCCACATATGTTTCGAAGTTAATTTCCATGATGAGAAAACTTAGCCCAATATTCCCTGATTCTCATAGTTGTACGAAGAGCTATGTACACCAATCATTAAGTACATGCACACATGTTTTTCTTAGAAATGACAAAATTCGACCCCTTTTAACTCCACCTTACACTGGACATCATTTGGTTAAAAGTAGATCTGATAAGAATTTTGTAATTTGTATAAATAATAAAAATGTAACTGTCACTATAGACAGATGCAAGCCAGCTTTTGAATTTTCAGAAGATTTTAATTCACAAAAGGTTAGTTCAAACTTTGAACCACCTCTAACCAAGCAACAAATTGAAGATAAAGCTGTTGTTGATAAAAATATCAGAACCACACGTTCTGGCAGGCACGTACATTTTCCTAAGAGATTAACTTACTAATTCAAATTCCTTTTTAGTAATTTATATATGTATATCTTTTATTGTATTGTGTGTATATAAATAATTGTATGTGTTATTGCAATTGATGTATTTTATAGTGCCTTATTTTTATAAACAACAAACATTTTTTTTTTATATTTGTATATTTTTTTTATGCCGTTCCCTTCGTCACTGGGGGGATACTCTGTAATGTACTTTCATAATATTGCATCATCATTACTCATAATGACGGATCATCCTTACTCATAGTAACGGATTCTTGATCCTTACGTCTTATTGGTTGTTATTTCTTCTATCTTCCCAGAATTCCACTCTGACGAAGGGAGTATATAAACTCGAACTTAATTATTTGTTATGTTGGAAAATAAAGTTTATTTTTGTAAAATACTGCAATTTTACTTTGAAACTCAACACAGTACACCAAACATCTGAAAAAAATCCGATCAGTCTGATTTTGGTGGAAAATGGCATGATTCGAGTGTCACAAATTTGGCTGCGGTGATTTTAATACGCAAGTACCGTATTTTCTAGTAAAGTTTTTTTTTAAATAAAAACGGTACTTACCTATTATCCCAACCATATTGGCAACATTATGTGAAACGAAGCACATGGTTGCCAATTCAGCACGTACGACATTTGCGAAGTCGAGTTTGCCAACTTGGCAAGTAATCTGGTACGTTGGCATTGTTGTTATAGTACGTAGGTATTAAAAAAACACTTTTCTTTCGCGTTAAATTTTGTTTGGTATATGTTTCAAATTAACAGTAATATTATCTTTTCAAAACCTTTCATCTACCCTTTTTCAATGCTTTTTTTTAAAATTTCAGTTTTATACATCAGAAAAAAACGAGAAATTCATGATTCAATAGGATTCAATAAAATCTTGATTAATAGTTTCAATCAGCAATATCTTTATTAGTACCAAATAATTAGACTGGCATTAGAATCATGCGGAAGAAATTTCAAAGGATACATTTCACATTTGAATCAAACTTCACTTCTCGTCTCGCGTTATTTTATAGTATTCCTTCTTAAAGTCAGAATTAATAGTAAGCTCAAATTGGATAAAATTAACCCATTTGAAACACTTCGATCCTTTTCAGCATGATATAACGAAACTAAAGAAATTTTTCGTCCTCATAAGAAAGAACAAGTCACTAATTTGTGCCTGGCCCATATGTATCAACTTAGACAGGTGATTCTGAATGACCTTAATCATAAATTAATGCGTTTGTGAAGGTAAAACGATGACATTAATATATCGTTTATTCCTTGAGAAAAGCAGAATTTAAGGGTGCGGTGCCTAATTTTGGAGCTCACTAGTACTCTAGGAAACTTTAAGCGAAGACGAAGGTTTATTTATAGTTTCATATAGTTCCTAGAAAACAAATAAACTAAATTATTGGATAAATAATAATGAAAGAATGAAAATATTTAAAAAATTGCAAAAAATATGAATGATTAAAATTTACATCATCACTTGATTACTGAGATGGCATCAAAGTCGAAAGTGATGAATAAATTCTAGACGTTTCTAAATCTGGCTGTGTTAAGTGAAGAAAGTTGCTACTTTGTTTGTCTTTGCAGAAGTGTTGTGTATTCTGTTCCCGCGTGCTGTAAGAAGGTAATCAGTTGAGCAATTTTTGTTTTGCAATTTTTTTATTTTAAGATTTATATGCGACTTAATAAATCAAATTAAATATGAATGAAGAAAGCAGAAAAACTCCCAGTGATCAACCTTTTGAATTGGAAAGCCAGTTCATTTTACGTTTGCCTCCAACTCCCGCTGTAGCTTTACGAGCCGCTGTACGTTCAGGTGTTATGAATTTGGAAGACAGACTTTCCATACAATTAGAGAGTGATATGAGGCACGCTACTGTTCAGTTCGACAAATGGACTTTGCCTTCAAAATTGTATGATCTTCCTACTATTATAGAATCATGCAAAACACTAGACAGAAAAATCTTCTACAAAACTGCTGATATTTGTCAAATTATGATCGCCCAAGAAGGTGAGGCTGTCAAAAGTGACGAAGAGGTTTCTCCTAAGAAAAAAGACAAAGATAATAAAGATAAAAGATATATGTTACCACATGGTGTTACAGCACCCTTGAAAAACGTTAGAAAACGAAGGTTTCGTAAAACTTTAAAAAAGAAATATGTTGATCTGCCAGATGTTGAGAAAGAAGTTAAGCGACTTCTTCGAACTGACACAGAGGCATTGAGTGTACGATATGAAGTAGTGAATGCTGAAGATGAAAAAGCTGAGTTGAAGAACAATGAAAGAGAATTTGAAGGGGAATCATTATCTTTAGAAGAAAGAGAACTTAGTAATTCACAAGCGGCTGATGTAGCTGAATATGATATTTTTGGTGAAGTATTGAGTAGTTCAGAGGAGAGTGGAGATGACGAGGACGTGAATGTTGTTGACATTGGACAGGCTGCTCGAAAACTTGAGAGTATTATTGAAGAACAAGAAAAGAATGAGGAAGGTGAAACTAAAGATGACAAAGAAGTGGTAGATCTTGCAAAAAGCATGCAACTTAGTCCAGCTGCGGAAGAACAATTTATGGAATATGAAAATGAAAGTGATAGCATGGCTGTTTCTCAACTGGAATCGGCCACTGCTGGTGAAAATCTTGGTCAATTACTCAAAGAACAAAAAACTGAGGATGAAAGATTGGCCCTTATGGAGAAACTTAGGGAACTTGAACATACAATATCAAATTTGCAAGCTAAACGTCGAGCCCAAGAGCTTGAAGTTGTGAGCATTGAAAATCAAGCTCTTAAACAAAGATTCCAAAGCCACATTGAAAGACTTAAGCAAGAAGAGCTTGAGAAACAAGTAGAATATGATGAAATTATGAGTATGTTGTAAGATATTATCAATTTAGGTGGTGTTTAATAACCAAGTAATCTCTCTCCAAATACTCAGGTAATTGGTTTCTGAAAATTGTCATAATAGAACCTGAAAAAGTGTTAAAAATAAAGATCTGTTCCTTATATTTTCTAATGTATGTTAAGGTCTTCATGGATTTTGAAAGTTTAAAATCTACTGATAGCAGAAAACACACTTTAGGATGTAATTTTTTTTCCTGACTATTTTTTTGTGGTTAGTGTGTAGTGATGTTATCTAATTTAGTTACACTAGTGGGCTCAAGTGTAGTATATGGGAGCCATTTTTTGATTTTACGATTTTTCTTCAGATTTGGCGATTTTTATCTAAATGTCATTGCGAGGTATCGAATTAATTCTAAAATAAATAATTCCGAAATAAGTACCTTGGTGACCACTTTTAGTCGTCAAAAACAAGGACTCTACCAAATGGCCCCCTATACTACACTTGAACCTTGAGTATCTCGAATGTTATAATGCATGTAAGAATATTCATTCCTAGTTTAATTTGAAGTTATTCTTTGTTTCATTTTATTTTTATTAATAAAGTATTTTTTAAAAAAAGAATAACTTATAAGTGTCAGATATTTTTTTAAAAAAAATTCAATATACAGTGAAAATTGAGTATCGCAAAGCTGAGGGGACTGAAATATTTTTTTGTTAAAGGATATTACAAAAAAGAAACATATATTGAACAAAATTAAGTTTATCAGAAGGTATTTTATTTGCATGGATATATATACATGCATAATAACTTAATGAAATTAAAAACAAAATATTCAAGTTTTTTGAAAAACTAAAACCACATGTCGAATGATATGGGAACCGGAGCTGCATTATTCATCATCAGAATCTGCATCAATGGTAGTTTTTGAACTTAGAAAAAACTCCAGAATGTCTGTCTGCCATAATTGGAGCTGTACATCATGTTCTGTTAAGAATTTTACTGTAGGGCAGTCCCAATAATACTGAAATTTTCTCAAACTTTGAATGGTGTATGTATTTTGTTCATTCCCAGGAAAGAAATTTTTTCGTGTTAAGAGAAAATATGCATGAAATTACATAGTAGTTTGTCGGGACTGTTGTGTTATTTCGTGTTAACTGTTATTTCATCTAAAGCGTTTTTGTGTTAAATGTATTTCGTTGATTATTTGCAGTTTTGAATATTTATCCTGAAAAAATTATTCAACGACGACAGCTCTTAAGTACATTTTGTAAGATTTCATTCCATGCCATTTCAGAATGTTTTTGTTCTATTAGAAGTTCTGGTGTGTATAGACATAAAATAAAAATGCTATTAGTTAGGTTTAGAAGATTTTGTTTAAAAAGGACTCGTGTTTCTTTTTTTAATGCATTTCATCTTTAAAATTATATTGATTAAATTTAATATAAAAATTTTTTAGTTTGAGTTTATGAAAGGATGTTTATAAAAATATTTCCATTGACCAATTCATCAAATAAAAAGATGTTGCTAAATGCCATATGCTGCAAATGGTGAAAAACTGTTCCCACACATGTACAAACACAATTTTGTTTATGCTTATGATGTTTATGTCTTTTGATTTAGGGAAATTGTGTGATGGTATAGTATGTATGTACAGTGGCATAATTTACACCTTTGCATTATGGAGGGGGAGTACTGGATTCTTGGAGACACAAAGCCAAACTGTGACACTAAGTATGTAACCCTTTGTAAGATTCAGTTTGGAGCCCCAAAACTTTTTGAAGGGGAGCCTCTAATATTGTCCGTCACGCCTCTGTGTATGCAGTTATAAAAGTTTATTACTATGTATAGAATTTTGTTTAACCCTTTATCTACTGCATTATGATTTACTGCAGTTTTTTTCATGCAATATATTTTTTTTATCACTACAATTGAGAATTAAGGGATATACATAAACAAAATACTCAGTTTTGGGAAATTTAATTCATTAGAGCTAATTAATTAAAGATATTCCACTGTAAAATTAATTATATACACTGTTCACTTAAAATAAGAGTCAAATTGTTTTCTAAGGTCCTCATTAACATACAAAAAAAAATAAGACACTTAAATTTTGATATTAACTATTTTTTCGGGACAAAAATGATAATCTTTCTAATCCACTGAAAACGCAATTTTTGCTATAAAACTATTCGCCTTCCCCGCTAAAATACTCATAGAACCTGTGCTGTCATATCTTGGAAGAGTGGATTTCAAAGAATATTCCTGCTAAGTATTGTCAGAATATTCATAAAATTGGTTATTCTATGTTATTTTAAAGTGAGTGATACTTATAAGTAACATTGGTGATAAAAGTTTAATCTATATTCTAATAAACAAAGGAGACATAAAAAAGAAGCATCACAAAATGAGGATTGCTTATTGGTTGGGAACTGTGGGTCCTCAACTTACTGTTAGATGTGTTAACACACACAAAAAAATATGTATTTATATTCCAGCCAATTGATTGGAATTTGTTAATTACATTTTGTTTTTTATTTTCATGCAGAATGAATGTAAAATTTGGGGTCTTATCCCTTCATTGCTTTCTTAAAGTGTAAGGTATCAAATCTATTTAAGTTAAAATATCACAAGATATTTAAATAAGATGTTTTGGTGCTTTTCTGTTTGCTGGATGCAAATTTTATGAATATCAGATTTTATTTTTGGCAATAATGCAACAAACCAAAGTTGGGCTAGGTATGAGTACCACCACAGTCAAATTGGTACCATTTTCCACTAGAATCTGACTGAAAAGATTTTTTTCAAATAAAACACAAAAGAATCTTTTTGTTTTGATATAATGGCGTGATCATTTTGCTGCAGTGATGCTAATACACCTAAGTACTAAATAATATAAATTTCTCTTTTCCGCATGAACTTTCATAGACAGAACTCTAAGGATGTAGGATTCTACAATATTTATTGCTGTTTCCTTAATACAAACAAAATACTATTTATGATTGACTTTGAAATGTTTAATTTCCCTATAATTTATTTATCTGTGCTATAACCTTTGAAAGAATCTGAATTTACGATCGAATCTCTTTCAATGTTTTCTTTAACTTTTAACAATACATTGAAAGATCAGTTAGATGCCTTAATGAGAAAATTTTTGTTTCTTTGTCAGCAGATTCTTTCAAGAATTCGTTATTTAGGTAACCACCTCATAAATTTGTTCTTAATTTCAATGAGATCATGTCCTAACTTTTCACTGACATTCTATCAAATAATTATCATATACTTCACATTAATGATTGTTCCAAATCCACAACTATATTACAGTTCATGTCTAATTGCTTCTCATATTTTTAAGAAATCATTTCTTCGTTTTGGTCATCATTCACTGAAAAAAAATATTTTTAGTATTTAAACCTTGTTACTTTGTGTATACTGCTTTTGCTTTAACAGATAAAAAAAAATTATACCACTATTAAATGCTACTTCCAAAATAAATCTACATTTTCTTTCTAGTTGCATAAGTAGACAAATATCTTTTTCTTAAGACATTGTTTTGTTCCACCATTATAGACAAATCCCAAATTTTCATAATGTGTAGTAAATTTGAATTTTGGTTTACAAGTCAATGGAAAATGGTTGGTTCTAGCTGGCAGAATTGTACTCAGTTTTCAATAAATTCTTATGTTATGGGGCATTTGGACAAAATTATTGTTTGATTTTTTCTTTCAATATTGTATGAGTTTTTTAAGTTTTGAGAAATAAACATTTTATGTAAAGGAAACATTTTTACGTTATCAAAATAATATATTTTTCTTACCTATATGGAAAGAAAATGATAAGTTATGTTTAGTTCATAATTTAAGAAAGTGGTCTTAATTAGAAGTTTTTGGCTTTTGAAACTAAGAATTTCAGCCTAGAGCTATGTGAAATTATATAATTTTGAAAAATGTCTAAAAATTAACATTAAAGCATACATTATTCATAAAGTATGAATGCTTAAAACTCGTTACTTTTCGGTCCTTGTTACTAAACAACAAATGCTTCTTCAGTTTAGAGGAAGAAATAGATATATTCAGATGAAGTAAAAAAATTAGTTACTTTATTAATATTTTCCTCATTAATAAAATATGTCTTTCATGCTTTTAGTTTACTATTTTGCTTGGTTCTTATGTATTATCACAACAATCACTAACTCTATTAATAACTTGCCAAGTTGGCAACTCCGTTTTTCTATGTGTCATATGCGCTGAATTTGCAACCAGGTGCTTTGTTTCATGTAATGTTGCCAATAAGTTGCAATGAAACTTAAGTACATTTTGCTTTTATATTTTCATTTTTTTGCTTATTTCATATGAATAGCTGTTATGATGGTCTTAAAAAGTAAATGACTCCACAGTGTAATTAACACCTTCCACCTACATAACTGGCTGATGTTAAATTTTATTTTTGTTCCCAATCACAATTGGTGCAAATGCTTCTCTCTTTGAGAAATTTAGCTATAATTTATAAAATTTCCTTTTCTTAAATGTTTTGTTTATAAGCAAAGAATATTTTCCTTTATATGTATTTTCCCAGCAGTGACAATTTGGTGCCAGGTTTTTGCTTTAAATCATTTACATAGTTTATTAATATAGCTACTGTTTCCCTTCACTTAACCATATCATTATTATAATACCCCATTTTTCCCCTTATCTGAGAGTATGCGGATATTCTTCTCATTCCGTTCTTGCATCAGGTCTTATAAGAAATTCACTAAATTTTAAATTAAGTTAATAAATTGTTTGTTTCCTACTCAACTTTTCTCTTATCAGAACTAAATTTTTCAAATTGAATTCATTACATTTATATAATTATACTGTAACTGAATGATCGATTATTTTTGTAATAATGATATTAAATGTGTTTTTTCCCCAAAATATTTATAAAATTTTCATTCAGCCTTTCTAATAATTTCTTCCTAAAATGGGAAAACTTATTCTATGATCAATTGCAATCTAATTAAATTACAAGCACAAACTCTCTGAGTTATCTAATAGTCAGTGGTCTTAATACATATGCTTACTAGAGAGAGTATTGTTAACTTTTACTGAAAAATTTTGATTTAAAGACAAGAATGAATTTGCTTTTTTAATGGTGGTGGTATTGCATTTGATGAGTTTGAAAACCAGGCCTGTGTGCCATACTTTTATCTAACACACTTTTTGTGTGTCTAGAAAGATTGCAGCAGTTTATTTAAAGCTTTTCTTTGTTAAATAAATTCAACAGTTCTTAGTAATTGATTTGATGTTGAGAGGTGTGGCCTACTCAGGGATTATACTGTTATTAAAAAGATGTTATTGTTTAAAATTGATCTTGGGAAGTTTACAAAGAATTGGTAATATATAATAAAATCGGTTTATGTTCAGGGGGTAGAATCTTTTTCGAGTTTTGAATCAGGACTATTAATGCAATCAAACACTTGGGGGAAATATTTTAGATCAGGATGTTTTCAATAATAATTAGAAATGGAAGATTTTATTTGCTATACTATCCCTACCTGTGGAAATTTTTAAAATTTCCAAGGTTGAAGAAAGGGTAAGCAGGATAGAATTTGAAAAATTTATTCAGTATCAAGGAAGTCACTACTGATGTGTAATTGTTTACCAACGTATATCGTTACATTTAAATTAATGTTTGACAGAATGAGCAAATTTAATCACTAAGGAAACAAGTCATTTTATCATGATCTCACGAGCTGTTAAGGGAAGAGATCTGAGGCCTTTTCCTCAATGCTTTGGAAGTTTTTGAAAGGAAATTGTTCTCAGTATGTACATATCTTGGATGAAAAATGTATAAATATCTGAAGAGTGTATAAAATGCTTTTCTAAAGAACATTAATTTTTTTTTGTTAAAGTAACACCTATTTAATTTTTTTGAAATATTACATAAAAGAATAATTCAAAGATTATTGAAAATAATATTTTTTATTTAGGTAAATATAAAACTTTCAATTAAGCACAAACAGTTGTAAATCAAAACAAAATGTAGCAGAATTTTATTTAAAAATGTATTTTATAAATTCAAAAAATAGTTATATTTGTATAAATATTTATGTAATTTCTTGGTCACTCACACATACAATTAACACAAAAGAAAAAAAAGTCACACAAAAAGTAAGGAAAAATATACTATGTTATTAAATTAAATTATTGATTGATGAAAAAACTATCATTCAATTCATCTACTATATACACACACACACTCTCTCTCTCTATATATATCTTGTTCAAATTTTCAATCATTAATAAAATACTTATTCATTCACTCAAGTTCAAATACATTTTTTATACTTGTAGATGACACTTGATGTTAATGCAATTTTTCAAATATGAATCATTAATTAAATTTAATTCATTTTAGTTTTATATGGGAGAAATTTTTTTAATGCTTAATATTGTGATTCTGTCATATACATATTTATATTGTTTGTAATTATTTAATGAAAAGCAACTAAAATTTTTCTTTGTTGACCTAAGTGGGAATTGACTTAATTTTTTTTATAATACTTGTTTTAATAATATACTGCCTTTTTAATTTCACAAAAATTTAATTTAAATACATAACAATAAAGTTTTTAACATTTATTCAATTGCTTACAAAGCAAATCAATCAAAATGTATTGTAAGCATTGTTATTATTATTTTGAAACAAACCTTTTACAAAACACTGAAAAAAATATACCATCAAACTAATAGTACATTTTTAGAAAATAACAGTTTTTCATTAGTCAGTAATAGCCATTTCAGAATTAAATTTTTGCTATCAGTAATTAATTATCAAATGAACTTTTGATTTTGCTGTATAAACAATTGTGCAAGATTCAATAAAAACTTTTCACTTATTATGGTAGAAAAACTCTTTTGGAATATCTTCTCTATTTGGAAAGCTTGATTGGGTGCCTTTCTTCATGACACTAAGCGTAGCAATAGCACAAGATTTCTCAATTACAGTGGGAAGACTCATATTTGGATATTCCGATAGGAAGAAAACTACACTACCCATAAATGCATCTCCAGCACCCTAAAAAGAACCAAAATTAAATGCAACCTTTTTTTATTACTTCTAAGTTCAATATAAAATTTGAAACCAATATAAATAACTCAAATACATTACATATAAATTCATTAATTTACATTTAGGTTTTTTAAAAATGAAATATTTGTCAATACTATAATAATTTTTAAAAAAATATATCAAACAAATATTCAGAATATAATCTTTGTACCAACAAAACTTATCATAGAAGCATTGTATAGTTATTAAAAATATAGTTTTATAAATATTTCTCCATCTTAATTTTTCATTTTTAATTCTTTACTTTTTACAAAAAGAAAAAGGCATGTCGCAAGGGCTGCCCAGATACACGCTGTTACTCAGTTAAGCACTACCCAGGGGGGCACATGGAGCTTAAAGATTACTACAGACATGAGTAACCAACACAAATTTTTAGATTTTTTTATCTTCTGCTAACTTTTCTACAAAGGCTAGTTTGTATTCGGCTGCTCGCAGGGAAATGGCATAGTCCTCGATGTAATGTAAAAACAACAACAACAAAAAAACAATTTTTTTACAAGATTAAACCTACAGAATAGGTATAGGATACATCAGTAATTCTTTGGCTTAATATTTTGTAAGAATGAGGATTATCAAACTTTGAACAAACAAAAAGCTTATTTTAATAAAAATAACTGCTCCATAAATTGAAATGACTGCAACTTTCTTGTAAAATAGACATTAAAGCAAATACTACCATACATATATTTAAATGATACAATGAATAAATAATTTATTTCACTTTTGCTAGAGTAGAAATTCTTTTGAAATAAGAGAAATATTTAGAATAATTGATATTTTTTAAGTTAGAATGAATTTTGATAACCTTGAAATAAAAAATAAATAAATGGAAACACTTACAGTACAATCCACAGCAGTAACAGTCCTAGCAGGTACATAATCAAATTGTTCCTGGTCTTTAGTTTTGAACACAACACCCTTGGATCCCATTGTAAGAATGACAGTGGAACAGCCTTTCTCATGAAGTATTTTGAATATTTCAACACAGTCAGGAATATCTTTTAAAGACAACCCTGTTGCATCTTCTGCCTTAAAACACAGATGAAATTTATGATACCTATGATAGTCACTGTGTAATTAGACAGTAATAAATTATATATTTCCTTAAGAAAACTCAATATACATCCTTCAGCTTTTATTTTAAGTAAACTGATGCATGATATTAGAGAAACAGCATGATGATAAAAAAAATTGAAGTAACTTACAATTCATGATCAGTTTAGCAAAAAAAAAAAGCAATATTTAGTTAGTGTAGAATCAAATTTAATTAGATTTCATGTTAAAATGCAAGAACAATTAGAAAAACAAAAGAAAACAGTTATATTAAAAAAAATTTACAAGCGAGTCAGTGTGTGAGTATATTGACATTGCTCTATAAAGCTACACGAGGGCTATGGGTGACTGACCTCGTAATTTTAAACCATGATCAAGTGACAAGGATGACGCCTGAGCTCGCAAACCTCTCTCCTAACTTCCCTACCACACCAATGGAAGGATGTTTGAGCCATCACAGATTTAACATGAAGTGGACCCCCTACATTGCAGATCATCACTGGTTCAAGGCTCAAACTTATTACAAGCCATCCACAAGTTCGTTACCATTACTAGGTTACAAGCTAGTGTTTAAAAATACGATGAAACTCCAATTATTTGAAAGAATGATTAATCATAAAAAAATCAGTTTTAAATCATGTGATTATGAATATATATATATATATACATGTATCCCTCCCATAATATGTTGCATAGATTCCTAAAAAAATATTGTGTATTGTGAAACTAAAAACCTATAAAAAATGGAAGGATGTGTTCCAAGAACTTTCCAAACATTTTTTTTTAAATTCAGCAATTTTTATTAAAAAAATCTGTTTCCATTCAATTTAAATTCATTTTATTAAATTTATTCTTCTCAATGAAGCAACAGCATATTTTAGGTTGAACAATATCATCACTTTCAAAACTCATTTCTTCATAAGGATTTTTAGTATCTTATGCCCTCTTTACAAATCTGTTATTTTAAGTCTTTTTGCTGGCCCTTTTTAGTTCAAACTAAATTTTGTAGCATGGAGATATGAACTTTCTAGCTCTCTTTTGTACTTATGTCTTCCTTCAGTACAAAAACCTTTAGTCAAGAATTACTCAAGATTTTTCGCTAAGATATGTTCGAATAAAGATTAGTTTCCCATTCTTCACCAGAACTGTCATCCTCAGAACCAATTTGACTAAAATTTACATAAGTCATTCTTACTAAATCTGTTTCATTGATTTCTATTTCCACAAACACAAATTTTGGACAATTCCAGTAAACATATTCACATAACTTCCTCTTCACGCAAGCTTTCTACCTTTCATATCTTCCAATATTTAGAGCTGACTCTTTAGTCCAAACATACAAGTTCTAACTGAAAATTCCTGGTAAGCTTTCATAACAAATTGATTTTGAATGAATTTTATTTTTGAATCCCTTAAAATAATTCTTTTATGTAGAGCATTTTAAAGGTATAAATAATACTTAGATCTAAATATTACATCAATGAAATAGTTGGTGGAAAAAATTCTACTCTAACATTCAGATAAATTCTCAAACATCCTGGAATGTGCTCTAGTAATAATATTCTCTAGAATGAAATAGTTTTGCCATTTTATACCTTTGTATATATATATATATAAAACAAGGCAGCAGTGGCAAAACATACACCCCCACATTGCAATTGCAGGGGGGCAAGGTGTTATAGGGGGCCCAAAGCCTGACTGACACCAAGTACGGGTTTGGACTTAAGGCCCAAAACCTGACTTTGCAGGGGGCCCTAATATTCTTTGTTACCCCACTAAGGTAGATAATTATATAAATATAAATGCATAAGTTTTTACATATGTTTTATTTTATAATCCTTGAACATATATACAACATTTAAACAAGAGTAAAAATATCAGTAATTCATAACATAAAACACAGATTTATTTTCAAATATTCTGAGAACAGCAAATATTGTACTATAATTAATTTATTAAAATTTCATTAAAAGCAAATCTAGTTATCTAATATATTTTAATATTCAATAACTATTATTAATATGAATAAATATTTAATTCAATAACTATAATATAACATAAATAATGGCTATGGTATTCATTTTAAGAGTTAAAAAGTATGAATTCACGTGAAAGCCTAAAATAGTACATGTTTAAGAAATAGATGGCACTGTTTCAGCAGCAGTTTTATATCCCCAACAGAGTTGGAGAGTGATGTGTATAACAGGAGAAAGAGAGGAACATATCAGAGACTTCAAGAGTAAAGTTTATGAGGTTATATGAGGTAGTTCAGTTTCAGTAGTTAAAAATAAAGTTGTTATTAAAGAGTGTTAGCTATTTTAGAGAGTATCATCAACAATAGTACATTGTATTAAAATAAACAATGGAGTAAAAAATTTTTTTTCTGAAAAAATATTTTAATGAGTACCTCTATTTCATTGAGACATATTACATCTACTAAAGGATATAATTTTTCATAGGATGGATTAGTACTTGGAGCAGCATTGAGAACAGTCCTTACTGAAATAAAATCAATATTTTATTATATAACGCCAATTCAGCTTTTCAAATAATATATAAACTATTAAAAAAATGCAGTAAAGGTTTGATAGAAACAACTAAAATTCCACTTTATTACTACATTTCCTTAATAATTGAGAAATTTCTCATATATATATATATATATTAAAAAAAGGTTTTTCTGATTCAATTTAAAAAAAGAAAAAAAACTGTCTTATATTGAGGTGATTATTTTAATTTGCATTTTTAATTCTTATATCAAGCCAAAAATACTGAAATTAGGATACTATCAAGACTTAGAGCTAAGCTCTAAATCATTGATCAATAAAGAGTCAGGTACTTGTAAAGAAGCATTAAAACACATAATCTTATGAATTTATTTAAATAAAATTTGCATCTAATATTCCCAACATCCAAAATTATGCATTGAAAAAAAGTATACATTTATACAAAATGACATAGAAATAAATGTCATTTTTGAAAAATTAAGACCTTCCCCCCGAGAGTCATATTAGATCCAAAGATCAAATATGGCTAAAACAATCTAAGGGTCACACGTTACACCCAAAATGAAACACTGTTTAGTCACTATCTTAATACTATACATTTACATAAAAATACGCAACATTAAATTTTACACAAATATTCCTCTTAACTTAATCATCTAATAATAAAGCTAAGAAAATGTTTAAAACCTAAATTAATCTTAAATCCTTCTTAAAGTCCTTATTTAATTACAGTTTACATTTACAGTCTGGATAGCGCATCTGCATTAACTAGTTTAGATCCTTTCATGTGGCTTGCTTCAATGTCATAGCGTTGAATGGCCAACGCCCACCTCTGCAATCTCGGACATTGGGGTGCAGCACTAGTGAGGAATACTAGAGGATTATGATCGGTTAGTAAGAAAATCTTTGCTCCACACAGTAAAGTTTCAAATCTTTTTAGAGCCCAAATAATAGCATACGCTTCCCTTTCAATTGTTGACCACTTTTGTTGGCTAGGGTTCAGTTTCTGGCTCCCAAAAGCTATGGGATGAATGTTGTCTTCTCCATCCAGTTGACCTAGACAGCATCCGACCGCCATCTGAGAAGCATCCGTATGCAAGTAGTATGGTTTCTCTATGTCTTGGACATGCAACTCTGTAATTCCCCATAGTGCTGTCTTCAACTCCTTGAAAGCATTTTCAGCCTCCTTGCTCCATGGAATCTCATTAGGGACTTTCTTTTTAGTGAGCTCCGTCAATGGTAGAGCAATTTTTGCAAAGTTCGGAATATATTGTCAATAAAAATTGCACAATCCCAAAGCACTTCTCAGTTGTTTCTTGGTCGTTGGTGCCTGTAAGTTCTGAATCGCTTTTATTCTTTCTTTGTCAGGGGAATGCCTACCTGAACCAATGACATGTCCTAAGTATTTAACTTTTTGTCTTGCAAACTCACACTTTCCTAAATTCACTGAGAAATTAAAATGCTTCAATCTTTTGAAAACTTCTTCTAGATGATTTAAATGTTCTTCATCAGAGAATATTGTTAAATCGTCGATATACGCATATGCAAAATCAGATATAGTTTGAACCACTTTAGACATGGCTCTCTGGTAGGTTGCAGCAACGTCTTTTAACCCAAATGGTAACACATTCCATTGGCACTGTCATCGATGAGTTCGGAAGGCTGTTAGATGTTTGCTGCTGTCTTCCATTGGTATAGACCAATATCTTTTCAACATATCTAGTACAGTAATGAATTTTTTCTTCCCTACTAAGAAATTCAACTCCATCATATTCTGCATTGGATATGCGTCCGGTACGGTAAGGGCATTCAAGCTTCTGAAATCTATGCATAACCGAATTGTTCCATCCTTCTCATAAACACATACCACGGGGTGTGCTATTTCACTTACAACAGGTTCAATCAGCCCTAACTCGTAACAATTTGTCTATCTGCACATCTACTCTTCTCTTTAAGTTTTCTGGTATCTTATAAGTTTTGGGTTTCATCGTCTCCGCCTCATTCTTCAGTTTTATCACATGTTCACCAACTTTAGCTCCTTTTATTTTTCCAGAAAACAACGTCCTGTGTCAATGTAAAAGATCCTTTAGTTGAGTTTGTTGCTTCTTAAATAGGTAATCCAACGTCACTCAGTCCAATGCTTCGTCATTCTTCTCAGCTGCAGGAACTGTGTTGGCGTTTCATATATCTCACTGAATTCATCATCAATAGCATAAATAACTCCAACCATTTGAACTCTCGCTCTGTATTCTCTGATCTTGTTAACATGCAGCAATCTCAAATTACCTCCAGCCATCTGCAAATAATATGAATTTGGTTTTACTCTTTTAACAACTTTAACTGGACCTGTCCATCTAGCATATAGCTTATTCGTTGAATCAGGTATCAAAACAACCACTTGATCTCCTGGTGCAAATTCTCGATGTTTCTTTTGCCTGTTGTAATATTTAGCGTAGCTCCCTTGTTGCACGTCACTTGTTAACTTTGCTTTGTGGGTTGCTACTTCTAACTTTTATTTTAGCTTTTTCAAATAATTCTCAACTGATCCCTTCATATTCAGAGGTAACAACGTGTTCCCAGTCCAAATTGACTTCAGTATAGACAATGATCCTTTCGGATCTCTTCCATACATTAGTAGAAAAGGTGGTGTACCGGTAGTTGCGTTTGGAACTTCACGATAAACCCATAGTAAAAACGGTATATGCCTATGCCAACTTCTTCCTTCCTCTCTGATAATGTGGTGCAACATGTTCTTGAGAGTTTGGTTCCCTCTCTCAATTAACCCGTTTCCTTCTGGATGGTATGGTGTTAAAAAACGCGGACAAGCTCCTAAAATCTTCAAAAACTCTTGCGTTAAACTGGCCGTAAAATTTGTTGCATTCTCCATTACGATCACTTGTGGAATTCCTGTTCTACTGAATATTTCGAGCAGTGCTTCACACGTACTCTTAGCCGTTAGTGATTTGAGTGGAATTGCTTCCGGCCATCTAGAATGCTGGTCCATCAAACAAAGTATGTATTTATGTCCTTGTGATGATACTGGATCTACAGGACCAATTAAATCAACGTTTACTACTTGGAATGGCAATTCAGGACGAGACACAGGTGTTATCGGAATTTTGTCAACCGAATGAATTACTTTTCTAAGCTGACAACCATGACAGGAACTACAATATGCTTTAATCTCCTTTACCATCCCTGGCCAATAAAACGAAAATTTGATTATCTGAATGGTTTTATGATCTCCTAGAAGTGCTCCGAACACTGATTCATGCGCAATTTCTAGTATTTTCCTCTTCCTCATTTCAGGAATCACTAACCATTTTATCCTATTTCCGCCCAATAGCTCTTCATGGTACAGGATATCATTTTCTATCACATATCCTCCTTTGTTTTGCCTAGCAAAATTCCATGCTTCCTGAAGAGTATCACAAATCTGTTGCTGTTTCTTGAATTTTTCTGTGTTATTTCCATTCTCCTCATCATATTCTGTTATAGTTAGCTCTTGTTCTTCCTCTTCAGTATTTACACTTTCATCTAACGATTTTTTGGAGGAATCTGATCTTAAGTTCATAGCGGCTGTAAATCTGGGACTGTATATTCTTTCTTGTTCTAATAATGCTTCATAAGTTTCAGTATCCAATAATATGTCAGTATTCAGCCCATCCACAGTTGCCACCACCGTTTTAATTACTGGCGTAATATACCCATTCGTTACCAAACCAATATCCACTTCTTTTAGTTCAGCCTTTAAACAATCACCAAATGCAGGTTGCAACATTATATGTCCTTTGTAATCTACTTCCTTTCCCACGACACTGCTTTTAAACACACTAATTTGTGCACTTGAATCCACTACAGCTTCATATTCTGTTCCACCATACGAAATTTTTACTATTTTAAGATCAGACATTTTTAGTTGAACTGCGCAGCATTTCTTATTTTCCCTTACAACGCCGTTGAATCTCGCTGTGACTACTTTGCTTTCATCCTCAACTACTTTTACTTCTGCCACTTGCACCTCAGATACCTTTACCTCAGCAACTTTACCCTCGGTCTTTCCTCTCCCCTCTTTCTTATCCCTGCAAAATCTCGCAAAATGTCCTACTCGTCCACAATTGAAATATGTAACTGATTTTTGGAAATAATTTCGCTTATCATATCCACTGCGGTTGTTTAATTCTTGTCTATATCCTTCACCAAATGTATGACATTTTCTATTTCACATGCTAGGTTTTTCCCGATAGGAATTTCTATACGGTTGAGAGAAAATAGCTTTAGTGGCCTGGTTATATTGCCTTGTGTTTTCATATAATCATCTAACTTCTCAGTAAGATCGTCAACTGTAACAATTCTACTCCAGTCATCAATAAAATGTTGCTGTATATCCCTGGAAACCTGTTCCTTCATTTGCTCTACAATGACAAGTTGTTTCAGCTTGTCAAAATCGTAGATTTTTAGTCCCGAAATCCACTCATTAAAATAGTTTGCCAACTCAAATCCAAAATCTCGCCAAGTGTTCTCGGCCGATTTATAATGCCTCTTAAATTTTACTTTAAATGCTTCTGGGCTCAATTTAAATCTTTTTAATAACATACCTTTTACATGTTCATAATCATTTGCCTTTTCTTCTAGTTCCCTGGCAATCAAATCTGCCATTTCTAACGGCAATAGTCCAACACGATTCGTTACCCAATCTTCTTCCTTAATATGGACTCTTTGTGCTTGTCTTTCAAACAGTATTAGGTAAAAACTTATATCACCTTCGTTAGGGTCAAAAGTACGCATTAATTTTTGCAATCTAACTGGTACGTGTTCTTGTATTCCTTCATTCTGAGATTTCCTCTCTCTCCTAAAACCATTACTTATCATCGAGGCTTCTATCTTCAACTTCTCTAATTCATCTTCTCTTTTTTGGCACTTTATTTCATCTTCTCTTTCTTGGAGTTTTATTTCATCTTCTCTCTCTTGGCGCTTTAATTCATCTCTCTCTTGGCGCTTTAACTCATCTTCTCTCTCTTGGCGTTTAATTTCATTTTGTCTTTTGCTTACTATTCTGTGTAATATTTCTTTCGCGAACACCTCTTCATACTCCTTACTTGCTACTATCAACTTTTTTAAAGCAGGAACTTTCATTTCTTCTGTTACAGTTTCTCCTAATTCTTCCGACAAACACTTCAAATCTATCTTCAATGCTCTTCCTAAAAATGCCATTTCTCATCCACTTTTAAAATAAACTTCCTCAACTGTACAACTTATTTACAATTTACTAGAGATTCAAAATTGTTCATTTACTACTAAATGTTGGATATAATTGAAATTCCCTCACTTCAGCACAGTTTCGATGTTGCCAAGTTTCAAAACAGTTCACGATTCTTAATCTTGAGAACAATTCAAAATCCTTAATCTTGGAAACAATTCGAAATCCATTGGGCACAAATGTCAGTCGTGAACCCAGTTTATACTCAAAACGAAAATTTCATAAGAACAGCACAAAATTCCACATTTTATTCAAATGAATTCCATCAAATACATTTTTTTGGCTCGTTCAAAATATTATTTTGTGACTGCAAAAACGAGTAATTTAATAACATTACTGTGTAACCCTGACATCATATATACAAATGACATAGCAATTGATGCCGTTGTTTGAGTTTGAATAATAGCCAGAGATGGAGATAGTACTTAAATTTATATTACAAGAAAATAAACATTTACAGTTAAAGTTTACACTAAAAGGTAATAATGCGGTTAAATGAAAATTACACCCTTGAAGGTGCTGCGGATTGATGCGAACAAGACCTTGCGTCCGTCCGTTGCATTTCAGTTTACTGAGAAGTCCCCGTACCGGTTCGAAAAAGTTTCCGTTGGGGTAGGAAAGCGGGAAAATCTCCCGCACTCAGTTACAGTTAAGTGAGGAGTGGAAAGTCTGGCGCACTCAGTTACAGTTAAGTGAGAAGTGTAGGAAACAGCAATAATTGTCTTTTTTGAAAAATTAAGCAAAATATTTTTCCATTTTGTGTATAATATAATAAAATTTCATTTTTTATTTAATATATACCGTATTTACTCGAATCTAAGCCACACAATTTTTCCAGTGTTAATGCTACTGGAAATCGGGTGTGGCTTAGAATGAAAGGTAAAACATTTGATGGAAAGGGAAAATTAAGTTTCAACCCCTTTCAAAAGGAAAAATGTAACTGTCCATTCAAGCCACTTGCATCGGTGACTTATTCCATTTCGCAGTTTATCTGCAGGATTCAGTCTATCCTAAAAATCATTGTCTGGTCGTTTTTGGAAATTTTTTTGCATATGCTTTCGTTTAATCACCTAAACATAAAAGATATCAGCAATAGCATCAAGACAAGTTCACTAGGACCCAAGGATGAAAAGGGAGGCAATTTTATATACAAAACAACATGGAAACAGCGCAGCGGCCACTGAAAATTTGACACGGATGAAGCAAATATGTGGTGACGGCGTAAGAAAAATGATATAATTTTTGCTTGTAAATGTTCAAGTCTTTGGTAATTATCTTATATTCTATAATACATTCTTTTAAAAGAATGTTGCATAACAAATGCACTAAAGGCGACACTGTATGGGAAAATGGCGATGCAGGCACTAATTCCAAAAATGTTCAACAGTCTTTGATAATGATCTTATATTCTATAATACATTCTTTTTAAAGAATGTTGCATAACAAATGCACTAAATGCGACACTGTATGGGAAAATGGCGATGCAGGCACCAATTCCAAAGTCAGCTGTGACATTGGGAGTGACAAATCATTTTCAAAACATGATACTGACGGTTAAGAGTAACTCTAGGTTCATGTATGTATTTCAAAGTTTTTAAAACTAGAAAAATAAATTATTTATCAAATTATTTCTCATTAATTATTTTTATTTCGTAAATATCGGATAGTGATGAACTTTAAACACAGTTTTTAATCTTTTATCAAAAAAGTGTAGAGAATTAGCGGTGCAGCTTAGAATTGAGTAAATACGGTAATTTTCATTCAGAAATAAATGAAGAAAAGAAATAATTTAAATATTTTATATCTAAAAATTCATTAAATATATTTTCCTGTATAACATTTAATAAATAATAAATACAAGAGAGAAAGTATTATTACATAATGATTTAGAATTCTATATTACAGACACATAAGTTGAAAATAAATATGTATAAAAATGTTTAATTCTTAAAGCTATTTTCGGCTAATGTTAAAGAATAGGACCCAAATTCAGAATATTTTTCCTTATATAAATGTACTCAAACATTAAAATTACATTCTTGCTCAACTATTCTGTAGAGAATCACTTATTTTATCCGAGTTGATCCATTTTTATTAAATATAAAATGTATTTTGCACTTTTTCTTCCATTCCGTAATGCTAAGTGATCCATTTGTTTACATGTTAAAAGAAAAAACAACACTGTATTATAAACAAATGCATGAGTTACAACATCAGAAATTTAAAAAAATTTAGGCATTTTTTTTTTGTTTGAAAATGTGCTACACGTTAAGTTTACACTCTTGTGCATATGGCAAAAACAGCCTTAAAAGAACATGTAAAAGTTTCACTCAACCAACAGAAAAGAACATGTTCGAAATTATTTCCTGAATTTATTCCATCTGTTAGTTTAGTTTAAAAAAATCTTTTTAAAATTGAACTTGATTTTATACTTAAAACTACTTTTGTAAACAATTACTTAAATTCTTAATTCTTTACAATGTTAAGACTCATATTATAAAATTACTAATCCTAGATATAATAATAAAAAAGGTATCAAAATAACCTCCATATTTTTTAGCAGTTTCAAAAGCAGTTACTAGAGTAGGCAAAGGAGACTCATAAGAGCACAGTAGAACTTTGGCATTTTTAATCAAATTCTCAGCATCTGTAACATCTGTAGATGCTAAGTCCATAATTGCTCCAGGAACATATATAATCGAGTTCTGTCCTACAAAAAATATTAAATGAATTAGATGACAAATTTACTGCATAATGTAGTGAATGAAAAAAAAATAATAGATTTATTACCATCACTTGACACAGCAATTGAAGCTGTACTTGTCTGTGATGTTTTAGAAAATGTTACAAATTCTAAAAAAAAAAAATTATACATAATATAAATATAATATAGAAAAAGGGAACTATATTAGAAAATAAATATCTAAATATAAAATATTGAAATTCTAAAATTGAAATGTTAATTAGAGCTTACAAATCGTTTTGTTGAAAATTTAGTTTCAAATATTTAGGATTCGATTTTTCTGAATAAGTTTAAAAAGACAAAACAAGATTATATGCTTCATTCAATACAATAATTAATATCATGATAGAAATTTCTTTTCAAGAAGCTTAACAAATCATATTGATAACTAATGCTATTATTATAAAGTATTTTGAGCCATAAATTAATGTAACATTTTTTTTACTTAAAAAAATATTCAGATAGCAAAAATTTACCTGTATCTATTTTCAATTCTTTTAGATTATCCATATATTCATGGCCAAAGCTGTCATCACCTAACTAAAAAAAGAAAATGTTTTACATATGCATTTAATGGTACTTATGTATTATCACAACCATACTGATTACATTACATGAAATGAGAGAGAGAAGCACATGGGTATCAATTCAGCATGAACGACACATGCAAATTCGGGGTTGCCAAATTCGCGAGTCATCTTGAATATTGGCCTTCTGAGATATTAAGTAAGTACCCACAGAATTCATAGTTCAATTTTTATAATAGACAAAAATTAGCATTTAAAAATATATTTCAAACAAATATTTCCAATTTAAATGAATTTTTCCAGGGTCTAAAGCATTTAAATTTTAAAATTAATATAATTGTTTAATACAAATATTGTTTGATTACTGTAAGTTAAATATTTAAGCTATGGAGTATTATTAAGCTATAGTTTTCAGTTAACATAAATGTGTAATAAAAAATTCTTTGAGTGAATGTGAGATTTTATGGCGCAAGAACCAAATCTGGCTATACTGCGCCAAACATTTGTGTAAATCTGTGATCTAGACGGGAAAAGAAAGAAAGGATAAATTGAATGACAAGAAGGAGGGTCAAAAATAGAGAAGGATCACTAGGGTACCCCAGGTTCGTGAGACCCATGTTTACCAAAGATAGTAAACCCCTTGGGAAAAGGAAAAGATCACTAGGGTACCTCAGGATTGTGACACCCGTACTCACCTAAAGAAGGTGAGCCCCTGAGGGGAAAAAAATTCTTTGAAATTTATACCTTAGCTATCATTGCAGTAGAGGCTCCCAATTTCTTAGCCATTACACACTGATTTGCAGCTTTACCTCCACATCCTTTCAAAAAATTAAGACCAGCCAGAGTTTCTCCTGGTTTTGGAAATCTGTCAATATAGCTGGAGAGAAAAAAAAAATTCTTTTAACAACAAATTTTATCATATTAAAAATTGAGAAAAGAAAAATAATTTGAATCAAATGGAGAACTGAAAAAGTTTTAAGCTACTGGATGCAATACAGTTAGAATCAAAATAATAGCAATAACTATTTCAATAATTAATTAATGTGTGATATGAAGATAAATGAATTTCAATGAAAATATAATTAAATTCATATTGACAGAAAATTTTGCTTCCCATTCAAGTTCTAGATATGTGAAAATAAAATAGATAAAACAAATTTCTGTTAAATTAAAAAACAACTTTTTTAATTTCACCAAGCTATTTAGGCATATTTATCAATTTGTTCTGTAACCTAATTTTTCATCCAAATAATGAACACATAAAAGTTAGTGCCATACGTTTACTATCTTTGGAGAAATAAATTTATTCCATTTTACAGCCCACTGAACATTGATGCAAAATTATAAGTGTAGCCCTTTATAATTTATTATTATTAGAATGATAAAACATTCATAAATTTTATAAATAAAATTTAAGTGTGTATATATACACACACACATTATTATTATTATGAATTTAGAGCATTATAATCTTAAGGTTAATACTGAAATAATTCTGTGAAAAAGTTTTAGAAATTAAAATGTTGTTGTACTTTACAATTGCAATCACATGAAAATATAAAAGAGATCTGAAATTTTAGTAATTAAAATAGTACAAATGAATGAACAGTTCTCTAGAATTATCATGAAACATGATAGAAGTACCATAGGTAATAAAAAAGTATAAGATATAAATGGTTTTTTCACTGTAATGTCCTATTTTACTTCCCAGCATGCATGCTATAATTTTTTGCACAAGCAAGCACACATATTGTATTTTTTTTATGTGTGACATTACTGTTTTTACTTTTGATGATGCAAGTATTAACAAGGGACTACAAGATTCTATACTTAAAACATCATGCTTTGCTTTTTATCTATATACTGTGTGTGTGATTTTAAAATTTCATCAACCAATTTACATCTAAAAGTTAGTCCAATTTCATCTATATTTTTGATATGAAGAACTTTCAAAATGTTTAACTTTTTAACCTTTGAGTTTTTTGTTTCATGCTACCTTAAGGTTTTATACTTAACCAATACATATAAATCTTTACCTTCAACTTATTCTGATAAGTGTATTTTCAAATGCGCTGCTGATAAAAGTAATTTCAACATTTTCCTCACTGAGATAATTGTCACAATCTTGAGACAAATCTGCCTACTTGTTTTTTCTTTCTCTTTGTAATGAAATTTTTATAAAATATGTGAAATATATTTTTCTATTTTTAGAAATTTTGAGGTTATAATTGAAAAAAATTGAAAGAGATATGTAAAACAAAGTGATAATCAAATATGAAAGCACACAAAGAGAAAAAAAATCTATTTGGAAGAAAGGATAAATGAGAGAGAGAGAGAAGCAAACTAGAAATGTGAAAGTAGAGTACTTCATGCAATTAACAAATGTATTAAATTTAACCTTATATAAAATTTTGAAAACCTTGTATTGAGAAGGTAGGAAATTGATACAGGAATAACAATGACTTTAAAACAATATGTGGACACCATGTATAAGAAATAACACAATGGTCATAAAATTTGTGAGTGTTGATAATAGTTCAGAAGAGATGAAAATTTTGTGTAAAAAAATACATACACATGATACTAGATCATTCTATAACATTGTCACTCATACGGATTGAAATTAACTTTTATAAAATTTGAATAAAATCAGATATGTAGGAGCAAAATATTGTAAATGATAGTTTTTGATGGTGATACACTGTAAAGGAGAAAAAATGTGTCCACTAAATCTTTAAGGATTATATGCAGGCATCAATAGCATTCTTTTTTGAAAGGTTCCAAAGGATAGCTCACCCTGCATACCTTTGAATCTCAATTGTACATCCTGTGATGTTTATTTAACTTATGTGTAAATCAGAAATTAAAATGTTTTTACTATTTGTAAGGAACAATTACTAATAAACCTTTAATTTTTTTCTTCAAACTTCTTGAATCAGTTAGAAAAAAAAAATTTGTTTGCACCTGAACATGAATATTAATAACATGCTTAATAATTCATGGATTGTTTCAGAGATCATCAATGCACTTTTTGACGTTTTATTTCTGTGGAATAATATCTACATAAGTGTCTTGAATGATGTGTACTGATTCATAAAGGGGGGAGGGGTACTCAACCCTTCTGTCTACAGCATTCTTATGATTGTATCCTTTATGGTGTAATTATGTAGACTGTGAGCTGGAATTTTTCTTCATCAGTTAATATAATTTTCAACAATTGAAATTATAATGCTGGGTTTTTTACTGGATACAAATCCATGCTTAGTTTAATAGACAAATGTAGTTCACTGACAAATTAGGACTTTATTCCAGAGGAGCTACAACTAATGATCATTCCATATATGCAAGACCATTCTAAAATAAGGCTTCAGTGTAGATGAGGGGAGTCCTTTGGATTTGGTGATTTTTATCCAGATGTCATTGATAGCTTAACTATTGAATACGGTTGCTAAAAAAACCTATCACTGAATGAAGTACCTTGGCAAACGATTTCGGACGCCAAAAAAATTTATATCACCAAGGTAATCTAACTCTACCCTAATCTACACTTTAACCCCAAAAAATTGCTTACATTTTATATATCTTGTTATATTTATTTATACATTTGGCCACCTTGTTATAAATACACTTCTTGATTTTTAGATATTCAAGTTAATTTGTTGTAAAACATAGACTGTGATGACAAATTTAATTTGTAAAAAACATTCCAGAATATTTTATATGTCAAATGTAACATATTTGATAGAACTTAGTTGAAAGTGCAAGATAAAAGTATTGAAATAAAAGTAACCAACTTTTATTTTTCTGTTGCTAAGATGAAACTGTGAAAAAAAAATCTTAAAAAGCTGTTTGTTAGAGCTATAAATTTTAATTCCAATGTTTCATAAAGTAAAACCTGTGTGCTGTCAATAAAGTATAAATGCTACATTATATTTAAATATTAATCCCATCTTTCTATCTTAATATAATTTAAGAGTTGCTACAACCAGTTAAAAAGATTTTTCCCATTTTTTACTAAAATAATAGAAACATAATCTAGAACAAAGAAATAATATTTTTAAAACTATACAAACATCTAAAAATGAGAAACATAAGCTCAAAATACTAATTCAATAAAAACAAACTTTTAAGCACATTTTTGAAATAAATATGATTTCTAAAAATTTCCCTTAGATGTAAAATCTACAATATTCACTTTTGATAAGTTAAATAATCACATTATTTAAAATAAGAAGTTAAATTTGAATGCGAAATGCTAAAAAGGAAGAAAAACAAGCACAAATGATAATATATATTTAGACTGATTGTATGACAGTATATGTTTCCAGTAATATTACTCTGTTCTTAATACATGATCATATAAATTATTGAATGTTCAATGGAATAAATTTTATATAAGCTTTTTATGCATTGACAACATAATCAGACATTGAACATACATCAATCAATATATTTTGCTGTTCAAAATATTTAATTAGAATTAACATTTTTGTAGAGGGTTCCTCATACTCAATTTGAAAAGTAACAACTTACACTGTTACGAAATGAAAAACTGATATATACGCGTTCGATTCTCCACAGAATATCGTTACTTAATGTCAAAGTCATATACAATTTTCAAGTATTTACTTTCTAAATCTGATAAATATTGCTTAAGGAATAATAGTAATACAAATCAGACCTGATTAAATCAACAATACAGCCCCCAACGACTACAATAGATTTATTTGGCATGGTTAAAATATTTATTTCAGAACTGCATTTACAGAGAAATGGACAAATGTGCAGTTAAAATCGTCTTATCTTCTTTTATTAACATATCTTCTTTCCTTTTCAACATAACAATCTCTCATCATATTTCTAAAGATAAGAATTACTTCAAAAAGCTCTTATAACTAAGAACGCCGCAATCAAAATACATCAAAAGCTTATAAAATTCCCCCCTTCAGATTAAACAGATAACGAAACGAGTTGTGTTGTCAAAACATTTTAGAAAACATAATTCTGTGTGTAGGATTTTTTTTTATCTCTAATACTGATTAGCTAAGTGGCTTGGCCGCAAAAATGGCAGATGTATGACAATTAAATTTATTTAAATGTAAAATTAAGCAATGATTTGTATTATGATATTAACCAAGAAATTAAAGATGATTCTTTGGTGCCATTTCTGGAGAGAACTAAATTCAATATTGTTTTAAATTAAGAAAAAATGTAGAGTTTCTTAATTCAGAAATGAGGTCCATCGTGACTAGTCCTCGTGTAGTTTTGTTCGATCAGTCTGAGTGCAGCTAAGAGGTCCCTAAAAGAATTTAAAGAAGTAAATTTCTAAGTTAGAATTTGGATTGATCTCGCATATCTTTCGAAATATCGGAGCTCGAGGTTTCATTTATGCCTAAACTGCCAATATCCTAATTATTGAAAGAATTTGGAACTATTCAAAGACGTTTAGTACTCTAAAATTTAGGTTAAGTATTATTGCATGGTGAATAGACCAAACCATTGCTTGAGATATCAGAATTTGAGCTGTAGTTGTCCTTGAGGTTTCATCTTCTTACCAAACTAAAAATGAAGAATTCTCTGTGGTTCTCTATGACCCACATGGATGACGAAAATCCTGCAAAGCTTATGACAAGATTTAAGGCAAGTCACAATAACACTGTACCCTCTCCCCCAAATAATTTAGTAGAAACGTGAGATGGTCGGTGGGATACAAACAAATTAAGGGCTCAAAATTCATGAAGCTCGTGTCCAGCAAAACTTGATAATTGCTACTAATTTATATGTAACACAGAGGACTAGGATAACATACGATCAACACATTTTGGATTATGTCATAAAATTGTAAATTAGATGTCCAAATGTGAGGATTGTTATATCACACACTCTTCCGCACCGGGAAGAATTATTAATTATTGAAAAAGCCAGTGGCGTAAGCAGATTATTTTTATGGTGGGAAGGGGAGGTTGCTTAAAAAAAATATATATATATATTTGAAAGCGCCGAAGAATAATATTTATGCTAAATATTAAAAAAAATGCTAGTTTAAAAAATGGGATTAAACCTATCCTCCTTGTTTACGTCTCTGGCTCTAGTAATTTTAAAATGTATCTTCTTTAAAATTGTACCAAAATTTTGTAAGAATTTTATATAGACCTAATAATTTAAACTCTAAAAGTATATGAACTCTGTTCTTTTAAAACTACAAGAACAATTCTCGCTAATTAGAACAATTTTTGGTATGCTTTTTAGTCAAAAGCTCTCCTATACTTCTAATGCAATCAGCATTAAGGATTCCAAAAAAGTTATATACTCTTCGATTTCCTTGTGACATCCTCGAAGTGAGAATCAAAATTTCTTATTTTCACCTTCAAGAGTTATATCATTTTTTGAAGGTGAATGAATCAAATGTTTGCAGAAAATCTGCTGTCGTTGTTCGTAGTTACGAAGGTGATAAAAGGTAAGTGTTCGTATTTTTTTGACATCAAACTTCATTTGCGTTTGTAATCGTTATTATTATTATTTATTTATTTTTTTGGTTACTGAGAAAGTGGTACAGCGTTTAATTTCTGTATATTTTGACTATGATACAGAATTCAATTAAAACAAGTAATATAAAAAATTTTTTAAGTCAATTCCTACTTAGATCAATAAAGAAAAATTTTATTTTAGCTACTTTTATTAAATAGTTACAATTAATATAAATATGTATATACATAGGACAGAATCACAACATTAAGTGGTAATTATTTTTTATTAATTATCCTTAAAGTATCATATTGTCATCCAAAGCAATCGTGTCTATAAAATTTCAGTTCAACTGTATGCTTTAAAATGTGAGAAAAAAAAAACATTTTCAAGTTTTGACACAAGTCGCCAAAAATGATACCAACGTGGCTGTATTTGTAATTCTTTAAATAGTTAGTTTCAATCAATTAATTTTTATTAATTATAATTAAATTATTGTATTGTCATCCAAAATAATCATGTATACAAAATTTCAGCTCAATTGTGTGCTTTAAAATGTATTTTATTAACGATTGAAAATTCCACCAAGATAAATAAATATATAGAGAGTGCGAGGTAATAGTTGAAATTGAAAAATTAAAACTATTTATTGTTATTAAGTTGTAGTACGGGAGCTCTTTTAGGACACTCTGTGCTCGTAACAATATTGAAATAAATAAAATTTTCAACAGAAATATTAATTTGAATTGATTATGGCCAGATAGAGACTAAGAACAAATTTTAAATGTTGAGTATCAATTAGTCATCTGTAATGAATGTGACTTTCAGTGAGGAAATTATATTTCAATGGTGTTGTAGTAGCAGTTTGGTTTTCTTTAATAAAAAGGAATTTTTGACTTGTCGAGTGTTGTTGTTTTAATGACATATTAACATCACAATAATGCTTAAAAAAACTTTACAGATCCGAAATTTTTTTTGAACACCCATATTTTTAAAAGCATATCTAAAAAGGTAACAAAAAATGTATTAATTAATGAAGGGAAACACTTTGTATTTTTGTAATAGGATTGATAAGATATATATTTAAGGTACCATTATGAAAATTCAGCATCCTCTTATTTTTTCAGACATTTAAATTTCGATATTAAAGATAATACTTCCATAATATATTGGTTCGAACCCTGTACCACTAAAGACCCGCCGTGTAGGGCAGCGATGCACGTTAAATCTGTCGAGAGCTGAAACTTCCTCCCGTTGGTGTGGTGTGGTAGTTAGGAGAGGGGTGCCAGCTCAGGTGTCGTCCACGTCACTTGACCATGGTTCAAAATTACGTGGTCCGTCGCCAAAAGCCCTCGTGTAGCTGAACAGTGCGACGTTAATATTCAATAAATAAATAAATCCATAATTTATTGTAATTTGCAATAATTACATTTCATTCCAAAGAAATATTAACAAGCAAATTCCAAACTTATTATTTAATTTGACAAATCCTAAAAGTTTTTAAATAAAACAACAACAAAAAAAAAACACCTCAAACTTTAATTCCTTTAAAAAAATCTAATAAATCTGAAAATTTAAATACTGCAAATGAAATTAGAATTTAACAGCATTTTCTTTTAGTTTTAATTTCTCAATGCTATCCACTGTAACTACAAACAGTGCGATTGACTTCTAAAGGATTTTTTGTGGTAAAAGGATTATCTATGGTAAATATGAGTTCTGATGAGTAATAAATAACTACTTCTAGTTTTTATTAGCCTAGACTTGTTTTGCAAAAGAGTATTATTCCAATTTTAGTTTGCAAAAGCTTCAAGGTCTGTTCAAAAAGTATCCGACCTTGAATTTTCCCGCACACAGTGGAGATTCTAAAAGGGTGCCCCCCTGTGTACTGCGGGAGGTGACAGCTTAATGCAAAAGCTTGAATGTTTTCACTTCGTTTCAGTGTACCGGTCGTTTCCTGCAGGCAGTAGAGTAAGGTGCTGTTGTACATGTTCCGCGGATTTTTATTTCTCTAAAAATGAATTAACGACTTTAGCAGAGGTACTGCATCACATTTTTTGTCAAAAGTTTGGTGATTTTCTAAGTGAAACAATTTGTAAAATTCAGCAAATGTTTGAAGACGATGCTATGGGGGTCACACAAATTAAGGAGGGGTTTCACCGATTAAAAAGTAGCATTACGTCGGAAGAGAGTGACCAGCGTTCTGGGAGGCCACAAACCACTCGAAATGCAGCTGTTGTTGACAAGGTGGAAAATCTGATAACGAAAGATCGTTTAACCGTACGAGAGACTAATGAACAAGTTGGGATCAGTATAAGTTCTCAACATGCAATTTGTGTGATCACGTACAGAGCGACTGCGAAATTTCTTCCCAAGCTGCTTTCGGTGGAATAGAAAAACTCTATCTTGCAGTTTCACAGGACATACTGGGCATTATCAACGCTGCACCTGGCTTCTTGCAACTTCTGGATGTTCCTGAAAATGAAAATGCCCTTGGAAGAATTCAGTTTTAATAGTAGAGATGAGATAATGCGGAAAGCAGAGTTGAAGAGCATTTAAAAAAAGCTTTCCATAAGTACATTCGAGAGTGGAAGGAATGTTGGTCTAAGTGTGTGAGGTCGCAAGGGGTCTACTTTGAATTTGATTAGGATCCTAATCCCGCAAAGTAACTAAGATATTTTTTTCCGGCCAAAGGTCGGATACTTTTTTGAATAGACCTTGTGTACTAAGTAAAATTAAGCCCCTCCCTTAATAAGATATTCGATTAATACGTTGTACAACAACCATTTTAAATTACACTAGTGTTGGAAATTAAGAAAGTTTTTGCTTTTAGTTAATGACCTCCAGAAATACTGGATATATTTAAATGCAATGAAGTACGTGTGCATAAAAGTTAATATACTATAAAAAATACTATACAACCGAAGTAGTACTCGCACATAATGGTGTGCACGACTCGTCAGCACAAAAATGTTTAAAAGGGAGGTACAAGATGGAACTAAGAAGTAATTTAATAGGGATTATGGATTTATAGTTAAAGAGCTTCCTCAAAGTGAGAGTTTTTAAGAGAAATAATCGATTAAAAACAATTTGTAACCCCCTCCCGTTGTTTACACTCCTCCCATATTAACAGTAGAAATACTGTCGTGCCCTCTAGCGGATAGATCAATCTTCTGTAATGGCCAAGCTTTGGATCTTTAAGGACGTACGAGCATGCGCTCTGATCCCTTTCAATTCTATGCTAAATGTTAGTTCACTATAGAGAACTAACAAACTATAACTATAGTTATGTATGTAAATGTTAGTTTTGTCTAATAAACGTGTTGTAATTAACTAGTGGACTTGGTTAAAAACCCCTTCCCCGCGTGGTCCCTTTGTTACATTGGGTCATACCCATTATAAATATAATTTTTCTTCGGTGTTTCAACCTTTTTTTAAAAAATTGAATTAGAAATTTTACATCACGGTGTGTCATGTATGGGATTAATAAAAATAAATACGTGATGAGAAATATATTCCCATGATATGCTCTTTTCAGTAAAAATGTTTTTAGTTACATAAAAATACCAATTACAGTGTTATATAATATAAGTGAGTGATAAAAAATAAGTAATATAAATAAGTGTGTGTGTTTTGGAAATTTAAAATTAGTTTTTTTTTTAAACTTAGGAATGAAACTGCCTTTTAATATTGAAATGTGTTCCTTTTTGTTAAAATGTAAATAAGTATTCTAAAGATAAATCTAATTCATCAATTGTGTATTTATATTTGTTGCTCGAATGTCCTTATTGGTTATATAGTACATAAATATATCTGTGTGTGTTTAATTACATGCAAGTAAAGAGAATTAAAAGGGAAAATAACATTTGAAAAATGCCTTACGCACATACTTTAATTGAAGTAAGACTTTCTCTTTCGTGAGCGTATATGTAAACATTTGAACATTATATAGAACAGTTGTTCCAAAACCTTTTTGACCCATGGGCCCCTTTTTCAATTCTAACTATTAGCTTACTTTCTCTATTTATATATATATATTTATCTTGTTCAAATTTTCAATCGTTAATAGAATATTTTCTAATCATCCAATCAAGTTCAGATAAATTTTTTAAGCTTGTAGTGGATGACACTTGATGTTAATACAGTTTTTTCAAATATTAATTACTTAATTAAATTAAATTAAATTAATTACCGGTTTTTGACGCCAACTTAGATTTGTCTCCATTGTTGCAACAATGTAACTGTTACAACAAAGACATAATTTCGCATCGAAAACATGTTTTTCAGCCACAGTAGCCAAATCGAGTGAGCATTGTTACAGCAATGCAGTCAAATCATGCTCTTTTTTCAATTCCTACTATTAGTTCACTCTCTCCCTATATACACTCATGTCCATAAATTAAGGATAATGAAGTTCAGGCAAAGAAAGAGACAGAAGCAAAACAAATTTGACTTATTTGTGAAGCCCATTTATTAAACAAAAGGTAAAGAACAAAAAAGATGGTATATGTTTGAAAACAATTAATAAAAATTGCGATTTTTACTCCCTGGAGCAAATTTAAAAAAAAGAACCTATTTACTAAAAAAAGTATAACATGGTTAGTATGATGGTTAATACGGAGTATGTCTCCCGGACGATGCAATACAGGCCTTACAACGCCTAGGCATGCTGAGTATCAAATTATCAATCTGATCTTGGGGAATATTACACCACTCATCAAGCAATGCCCTCCGAAGTTCCGGTAGACAGGTGGGAGGGGGTTGACGGGCTGCAATTCATCGGCCAAGCATATCCCACACATGCTGTATTGGATTAAAGTCCGGTGAGTATGCTGGACAATCCATACGGGTGATATCATCCGATTGAAGGCATTCGTCTACAATATTTGCACGGTGAGAATGGGCATTGTCATCCATAAACAGAAATTCAGCACACATGGGGCCCCGAAACAAACGAACATGTTGTTTCAGAATGACATCCCGATAGATGTGGCCTGTCATCGTTACACTTTGAACATGCAGGTCAGTTCTGGAACCAAGAATAATTCCTCCCCAAACGAGCCATCCTGCACCACCGCAATGGCGTTCTCTTGGTGGTAGCGGGTACTTGGCGCTCTCCATATTAAAGTCCGGCGAGAATCGGACAGCAAACTAAACCTGGACTCGTCGGAAAACATCACACAAGACCACTGTTGTGGTGTCTTCAATACATGCTCTCTACTCCTGGTTTATCGCAGGCGACAGTGAGTTGTGGTAAGTGGAACACTTCTGACAGGCCTACGAGCATATAGACCAATGTGCCCTAAGCATCTGTACACGGTCTGCCTTGAAACTGTCGTACCGGTAGCTGAAGAGGGCTGACGAGACAGGTCTGATGCTGTGCTCCGTCTGTTTCTTTTGGCAGTAACTGCCAAATACCGGTCCTCATTCGACGTTGTAACTCGGGGGTGACCTGTGCTGTAATATCTACTCACATTACAATCATCTTGGAATCGTTGCCAAAGCCTGCAGATGACACTCTAGGCGATTCCAAGTTCCTCGGATACTTCCAGCTAGGTCCGTCCACATTCCAGTCGTCCAATAATTCTACCACGTAAAAAATCATCCAAATGCTTCCTTTGTGCCATAACTATACGGTTATTGCACTGAAAGGTTTTTAAAGCGCTTGTGAACAATTTTACTTGAATAGGCGTTTTCCTTTGGGCATCCGGACTATAAAACAGTCCTCAATCCAATGTCTTGACAAAACTTTGATGTGGGGCTTGATGAGAGTGGGGTTTTTCTGTCTGCTGAGTGGTATGACGGCGATTGGTTGGACGATGGAATCAGGGAAGCGTGGCTAACGTGATTCGTTGGGATGGGAGATTTTCAGGGTTTTTTGGCATGGCTGAGAGCTTAGAGGCTGCTCTCTGGTTGGATGCTTGGTAAAGTGATCATTGATTCGAATTGGCTGCCCTGGGTGCTGGGAAAATTACAAACAAACACTATATGCAGTTACAGAAGATATTTAAATTACCTATTTTTTTATTGAAAACATTTATAACTTCATGCACCACAAGGTATCACACACGGGGGCTTACATAGAAGTAAGCGTGAAGCACACATCATAAAGAGAAGGATTACAACACAAACATCCATATCATACGCGGAATTTGAACCCAGAGCCTATGGCACCGCAGTCAGTGTCACTAACCACTATACCGGATGGGCAACTAACAATTTTACTTCTTTACCATCATTCCTTATATACCTCTCTCTTACACTCTCGTCATTGTGACGTACTATCCACGCCATCTGGTGGTTTCCTGTAATTTGCATATTCTTCTTCAAGATGTGTGTGATAATTCTACAGGTCAATTTCTGTGTGATTCTGAATTATCCTTAATTTATGGACATGAGTGTATATATTTATTTATCTTTATATACAAAAATCTTCTGTGCGTGTGTATGTGACTGAGCTCCTCCGAAACGGCTAGACCTATTTTGATGACATTTTTTCTGTGGATTCAAATGGATTCGAGAATAGTTTAGATTTACAATTCGGTCCAACATCGCAATTAGTTAGAAAGATATAAATAAAAATTTTAAAACGCATAATTGTTTTACCCGTGTGTGCTATTTATTCTGCTAATGCGCGGTAAGAAAAAGAAAGAAGAGGGGAGAATTTTCCGATATTTTCGCCGTTTTTAACATTGCAATCTAATTTTTCCATCAAAATCAGGCAAAAAATAATTACAGAATCGGAAAGAGTATTCATTTCGCCGCGATCGACATATATCTTTATATTTGTAAATCTTCTGTCCGTGTGTATGTGACTGAACTCCTCTTAAACGGCTGGAGTGATTTTGAAGACATTTTTTGTGGGGTTTCAAGTGGATTCGAGAATGGTTTAGAATCACAATTCGGTCCAATTTCGCAATTAGTTAAAAAAATATTTATTAAAACCAGTTTTAATAACCAGTTTTTGGCGCCAACTTTGATTTGTCTGCATTGTTGTAACATTGTTATATATTGTTACAACAATGAATGACAAAATTTGGCGTCAAAAATCAGTTTTCAGCCAAATGGAATTTCATGACGTTGCTCTATTGACTGTATTAATTAACTTTGTTAAAAAAATAAAAATGCTTTTAACATGTGATTAACTTGAAATATATTTTCAAAATCTCAATTTCTACAATGTTTTAAATTTTTTCTAATTTAAATTCCTGAAAAGAGATAAAACTGTTTTTCAAGCAGATTGATACATTTTTAAACCTTCTTCCAACGCTGCCAAGTTAATTTAAAACAAAATATTATAAAACTTCAAAAAATTTTTGGAGTTTTTAAATTAAAATTTTTTTGCTTTCTTTATACATAAAATATTTTTTAAGAAGATGTATTTTTTCCTTCTGGGGAGCCGTAAAAATCCAACAGAAAAAATTGGAAAAATCGCCAAATGCCAGTAATAGTTAATTATGGGAAAGCTACCTCAGAACACACGAGTTTGAGCCGCTTATAGCGCATGTGCGGGAAAAAAAACTTACGGAAAGTAAGTACGTAAGCAGATTTTTCTGGCAGATAAAGATGTTTTCTTTTCGAATGTTTTTTCTTCTATAATGAGTGTAAATATTGAATTTTCCACTAATTTTTTGAATCCAACTTATTAGTTTGAATTTTAAGAAAGTATTCATTGTTTCATGTATAAAATAGTTAATACGATCTTAGTTTTTAATAATACATCGCAACTGATAGTTTTCTTTTAGAGTAATAATTTGCTGAAAAACCTTAAAATATAGGAAAATGTTGCCTTGTTTTCATTAAATAGTACTATTTCCTTTTAAATCTTTTTTTATACAAGGAATGTAAGCAAATTTTTAGGCTCCCCCCCATAGAGTTCTTTTTTCACAGTTACATATATTTAATCGAAATATCACACATCCAGTTAAAAGCAGTCCTTTCATAGCTAACGGTAGACATTTTTTGATTCATTATTTAACGAAAATTGATATAAATTAATAATTTTTTTTTTAAGAATTAAAGTTATATTGCGTTTTATTATTTATTACTAAATTATTTATCTATATATATAAAGGAGAAAAGCGACTCTCTCACTCACTGACTCACTCACTCACTGACTAATCACGATATCTCCGGAACTATTAAACATACAGACTTGAAATTTGGTAGGTAGGTTTCCTTCTTGGAGTAGACATAAGCTAAGAACGGATTTTGCAAAGTTCGAACCCCAAGGGGCGTTACGGGGGCTTAAGGGGCGTTATAGATAATTATTTCCATTACTAAACTATCAGATGTACAGTCGTGAAACTTGGTACACAGATTTCTTTCATAAAGTAGAGATTCCCTACATAATCAATTTTACGAGAATCGACCTCCAAGGGGCGTTGAGGGCGCTTAAGGGGTGTAATATATAATTATTTCCATTTTTAAACTATTAGACGTACAGTCTTGAAATTTGGTAAGCGGATTCCTTTCATAGAGTACAGATCCGCTGCAAAATGGGTTTTGCCAAAATCGACTCCCAAGTGGCGTTGTAGATAATTAAGTGGCGTTATAGGCAATTAACTCCTTTTTTAAGCTATTAGACGTGAAATCTTGAAATTGAGTAAGCAGATTCCATTCACTGAGTAGAGATATGTCGTAAGATCGGATTTGTGAATATTGTTTTTCCTAAGTGGCGTTGCAAGGGCTTAAGAAGCGTTATAGATAATTATTTCCATTTTTAAACTATTAGACGTACAGTCTTAAAATTTGGTATATAAGCGATTTCCTTTCATGGTGTAGAGATCCACTACAAAATAGTTTTGGGGAAAATTGATCCCCAAGGGTCACTGAGGGGGATTAAGGGGCGTAATAGATAAATATTTCCGCTTTTCAACTATTAGGATCACCTGCTTGAAAATTAGAAGGTATGCTCCGTTCATGGAATAAAGTTCTTTTTACAAAGATTTTTGCGAAAATGGATCCCCAAAGGAGTGGGGTTGCGAGAGATTAAGGCGGGTTACAGAAAAATTCCTGTTTTTGAATTTAACTCATTTACTTGAAATTTGTTGAGCACGTTTCTTTAGTTGATTAGAGTTCCACTAAGAATGGATTTTACGGAAATCAACTCCAGGGGGAAGAGGGGAGAGTTATTGGGGCGTATTGATAGACAAAATTCCCGTTTTTGAACTGCTAAGACTATAATAATAAAATTTGGTTTGCATGTCTCTTTTGTTGAATTGGAATCTACTAAGAATGCTGTCAACGAGGTATTGATGATAAAAATTCCGTTTTTGCTCTGTTAGATTTAGACTTGAAATTTAGCACGCATGTTTATTTTATTGAGTAGAGATCCACTGAAAGTTGCTTTGGTGGAAATCCACTTGATTATTAGGTTAAGTGAGCGAAAAAAATCTTTCTACTTCTATTTTAGATATAAATATAAATTAGATAGTATAATTTATGTTCTTTTTATATCAAGGGGCGAGAGTGTTACAGCTATAAATATATTTTTCAATAAAATCGAATTCTTAATGCTAGATATCAATAATTCATATATATATGTAAACAGTATACCTATATACAACATCGTGAAATACCCAGTGAAGCGGGTGGGTAGCGGCTAGTTGAATAATAAATTCGTACATTGTCTATTTTCTTGAGGACAAAACTGGATTAACTTTGCAAATTTTTAATCGAAAAAAGAAATTTGAAAAAAAAAAAGATCTTATCCCTCGGTGAAAAAAGGGAATTTTATACCCATACAATGCTTGGCTGAACAGAGGGAAAAGAAATTTGTCTGACAAAGAAAAGAAGCGGAAGAAATTTCTGAAAAGGGGATTTAAATGACATAAATATAGAGATCACTCACATCGCTCATTAACACACACACACACACACAGAAATACTGGTGTCTAGAGTGAAAGGGAAAATTTCCATGGTGATAAAATTGTACCCACGGAAAAAGCCCTTGCAACGCCAAGCTAAGAGGCGATAAAACAGACCCCCCCCGACAGGACAAATATGTGAAAGAAACTTCGAAAAAGAGTTTTTAATGACATTTAGAAATTATAGAAGAGTTGACACTGAAAGGGAGGGGGAATCTTCCAAGGCATAAAGCTGTACACTTGAAGAAGCCCGTGCAACGCCGGGCCATCCAGCTAGTATATATATATATATATATATATATATATATATATATATATATATATATATATATATATATATATATATATATATATATATATACCTTTTTCAAAATTTCAGCAGTGAATAAACTACTTTCTATTCATCCATTCAAAGTAGGAATTGACTTAAATTTTTTTTATATTACTTGTGTGTGTGTTATAGTTTAAACTTGCGCACGGACCCCTAAGCGAAATAGCTACATAAATGCATAGTATAAAAATTACAAATTAAAAATCAAATATTTTGTGGAAGAAGTATTTATTGAAATTATAACTTTTGTTTAAAATAAAATAAAAATAATTAATGATTGGATGAGAGAACTTGATGAGATGTTATGAGTTTATTTATAACAAGCTCAATGTTTATAAGAGTAGCACCCACAATACCACGAACACTAATTTTTAATATTCTTTTTTTGTTTTTTGTAATGAGGTTTATAACTGAATTCACGTTCTACAAAATAAAAAGACGGGAAAGAAGTCAACAACTTCTGCACAATAACCCATAATGCAGGATATAAAATTGGAGTTTTTATAACCATACTTTTTGGTATCCTTGTTTAAACATTGGTTTAAGTTCCTCATTTGAAATTGAGATATGTTTTTGTTCTGTTTTGTTTGGGATATCATTTGTTCAGCTCATTAAGTTCCTCAATTAGATGCTTCTGTATTAGTATGGATTCATCTGCGTTTGGCATCTGAGTTTGTCCACGCGTAAAAGGATTCAACACCCAGTCAGAAATATCCAAGTGAAGAACTTCAAATTTTTGGTCCAGTTCTGCATTTCCTGGTAATATTCATAATAATAAAAGTGGATCACAATTTTATTACTTAATATTAAAACTTGCACGCCCCCTCCCTGACGTTGTTTAGGAACCCAAATGAATCTTAATTTCCCACGGAACCCCTTAATAATTTTGGGGACCCCTAAGGGTCCGTAGGAACCCCTTAGAGAACCACTGGTACAGAACAATAAATATGTTTGGTGTTGTGTTGCAATTTTATGTATTTAAAGAACACTCATCACAAATTTAATAAAATATTTATTGGATAAAAAAGTAAGCATTTTTTTTATAAAAAAATAAGACATTTTTATATATATACTAAAAAAACTTATTTAATATATAATATTATGACAAGTAGTATAATATCACAAATATTAAAGATTCTTAAATAAGGCTAGTATCTATCGTAAACAACACAAGATTTAAACAGAATGTTATTCGAAATATAGTATTTCTTCTCATGTACATAATTTTTCAAATTAAACACATGAAATATGTCAAATACATATTTTTCATTTAATCTTCCTTTGGATCCTTTGATGGTAAATCGATGTTCTCATCGTAACATATAAGAGTGAAACATACTCAAGCGTTTTCTATTTTCATGAATTTTTGCCTCTTTTTTTCATAATTCATTTAAAAACATGATCTTCTCTTTTTGGTATTATTACAGAAATCAAATAATATCTTTGAAAAATGTCCAATTTTGTGATCATAAGAGTAAAAATATGGCGAAATAAACACACCCTATTAGATATGTGATTTGAAAAGGCCTAACCAAGAATTTAGCGAACAATTTGCTAGGTTTTAATTCACCTCATGCATAATCTTCGTAGATATCCATGACACCTGTAAAAATTCCACGATAAATTTTATTAAGTACTATATTTTGAAAAAATTCGGATTTTGCAGAAATGTGCATTTCTTTTGTCACTTTTAATTAATTAGTTATTAGGATTATTTGATAACCTACCACCATTGAAACTTAAAAGAATTGTTAAAACTCCATACAAATCACATTTTCCATAAGTTTCGACAGTTTTGTAAAAGATGTCATGGAATTTTAGTATAATTTTTCAATTGCATAGGATATCTATGGGAAACGTGTGTAACTCTTTTTGATGATAGATAGTCTTCACGTAAGGCAAGAATTTCAAATTCATGGCTTGTAAATAATGAGGATGAAAACATTTCTTTGCCTAAATTTATATGGATTTTCATTTCTACCTAATTCTTAATAACAAATTTATACTTACATTAATAACTAATTACCAAAGTCATTAATCCAGTTATAATTGTCTTTTTTATGCTTTTGTTTTCAAAATGAGGCTATGTTTTTTATATATAAGTATTGATTTTTTTAGGTTTATATATAAACTTAATGCCACGTTAGTTTGTCTCTCATTAGCATCTTAAGTTGATTTTATTTTCTATAAGTTCTTAAGATTTTACGACTTGTACGTTTATATTGGGCATTTATTTCTTGATGCCCTTATCATTTAGACATAATAATAAAGTATCATGAAATAAATATACATAACAGAACATTTCTTGGGGAATGTAACGCACGAGCCTCATTCTTATTTTATGATGATCAAAATAATTTATGCTGCCATAACATAGAAGATAGTGGCGTTTTTCAACAATGCCGATATGTCAACAAATAATTAAATCGAACATTCACATGGATTGAATTTTGAAGATTATCGACAAAATGAATCAAATATCAATAAAACTATACACATTCCAAATATTATAGAATGTAAGCATTTTGCTGTTTAGCACTTGTATCTTTGTTTGGAGTACATTGTGTGGTCACAGTTAAGCCGCTATATTATTCTCCCAAATTATGCACAATAATTCTTTTCAAGACAAATATGAATATTTCAGTCTGAATAAAATGTCCATATACAGAAAGATAAATGCCGCTGATAATAAAGAATACAATTCATAAATAAAGACAGGAATCTTTTTGCACTTTTAAGGAAATGTAAAGTCAAATGCTGATTTATACATTTGACAAATTATTGTCCATGCTATTATAACGTCGAATCATATATCGGAATCGAGTAGTCTTATTCGAAAAGTGAGACGCCGAGCACCAAACCAGCTCTGGGCATTGCTGAATCGGAAAATATCTGTAAAAAAACAAATAAATAATAAATAACTTGTGAAGATCCCCTTGGATCTCACTTTGAGTCAAAAAAGAACCAGTAGCCATTTTTGTAAATAACTTTCTTTATTTGGTTATCTATCCCAAATAGAATCAAAGACTTTTAATAACAAATAAATCAAAATAGCTTTATGAGGTTTAAAAGGGACTTTCCTTTATATTAACTTAAATATTTAATGATCCAATTAATTAACAATTAGAATATCGATCACGCAGAGATTACCGCAATAAGAGATCCCAGAATTATATTCAATAATGTTCCTATTGAACATTTAACTTCAATCTCACTCCTAATATAAAACTTTAATGAGACTTTAATTATAAATCAATATTTACCACACTGAATCTCAGCTCTTCCTGAGCCTAATTTATCCACCTAGAAATCTTCAATAATAAATCTCTAACTTCACTATTATAACTTCCTGCTTCAATCTCTCTCTCCTACTGCCTCCCACTTTACTATTCCGTTTGACTTAAATACTTTATCTAATCTGCATATAATAAGGAAACCCTGTCCTCTTTTTGGAGCTGATTGGAAATAGGTAGGGAGTTAAATTTCCCTAAAAAAACGTCTCAGAAGGTTAGTGATAAAGTTCCGTATAGATTTGTCACAAACTTACATGAAAGAAAACAGTACTTACGCGGCATATGCTTTCTATAGATAATGGGCTAAATTCATATGACATTATAGTCACATGACAATGATAACCACGTGATTCTAGATAATCAGTTCAAAACTTCGCGTGACGTCATAGTCACACGATAAAAGCTATCTTGTGTTTCCAGCTAATCAGTTCATGCACCTCGTTGTTACCAATTTTTCCTCTTTGCAGAAGCTAATTAATGCTTATTAATAAAATTATTGAGAAATTAATGGCATTGGGACAAAAGTGTGGGGTGCTCTATATTAATTGTTATAATTTCTTACTATTTCTATTCCGAAATGCTGAGTTAGTGAAAAAAAATTTACAAAGCACCCCACGCTTTTACCACAATGACATTAATTTTCTCGTTAATCATTTTATTCTTATATTAAGAATTATTTTTTCACTTTTTAGTTCGAGTCACACTATAAAAAAGCGTGTTTTTTAGTTTTCTTTAAACTATATTTTATTGTTCATTTTTTAGTTCGATCAACACTGAAAGCCTGTATTTTTAGTTTTTAAAACTATCATTTATTCTTCGTTGAATTTTTATCTTTGAGTTTGATATTTGGAGCCGGAATCATGTGGCTGCTGGAATTAGTCTTGCTCTTCAATTGATTTTATATAATGGGTCTGAAGGGTATTTATTCTCTCCATTATAGTTAACCCTTGGATGGGTCCCGTATCGATATATTTCAAAGATTCCGTCTCTATAGATACAGGTCTAACCAACAAAAGTGTGTTAAAAAGCAATATTAAATGTCATTCGTATTATCACCTTTTAAACGTATTGCTATAAAGTTGATTCGTACCATCAGTTCTAAACGTATTGCTTTATAAAAATAAAAAATATTTAGCAGTAAGAACATAAATTATTTTTATTTACATGCAAGTTTTTTTTTATTTCTATTTTCAGAAAAACTACACATCCACCATACCCTTTTTCATATAAAGAACACTATTTTTTGTTTTATTTGTATTAACCGCAAGCCTATTCGCAGTTTTAGGGTTGCATCTTAATGTTTTAGTCACTAAATCTGGAATTAGTCGCTGAATCTAGAAATGGAGTATGGAATTAGTCGCTAAATTTGGTAACGATAGAATGAATTAGTCGCCAAATCTGGAAACGATATAATGAATTAGTCATTAAATCTAGAAGTCCTTAAAATTCTTTTTTATGAGTATCCTGATTAGAACAATGGAACAAAATTATGAAATTATTGTATTTTGTCATCTGTCCTTGACAAGTGTGCAACATTTCGAATTAATCTGACATTTTAAATTGGGTAAAAATAAAGTTTAAAGATTCCATTACTTACAAGTGAAATTTATAAAAGCGTGTTAAAAAAGTACATATGTGTACAAATGCACTTTACTTAAAAGTATATGCATAAAATAAGATTTTTTTTTTTAATTTTAAGAAGTCTTTTTGAAGAATTCTTTTTATAACATTTAAATATGTTTATCCATTTATGAAATTTGAAATTTTACCCAAGCTTTACAAACAGAACTAGGACAATCCGTCTGATGTTTGTTTTTTGAATTCCATGGGGAACACGTGTTTGTCTCTATCATGTGACCGTCATGAATTGAGCCCATTGTGACTGATATTCAATCGCGCGTGTTAATACTAAAAATGTTTTTAATACTAGCATGGAATATTTTCTGAACACTATACAGTAATTTATTAAGAAATGATATTTTTTTTTTATCACGGTTATGTTTTCACCTAATGTTTAAATATCTAATTTCAGAACGGTTTTTTTGGCATAAATATGTTAACATTTTAATATTGCATTTTAACATCATTTTCATATATAGAAAAAAATTATTTCATAAATTCGATATTTATGAAATGTATCTAATATTTTAAGACTGTAATAAAATAAAAAGGTACATATGTTTTACCTGCTCTAATTAAATTAAATGTTAAGACATCTTTTCATCTGAAATTTTAAGTTCTGGTGTTTGGCATTAAGTATATAAAGACAATTTTAAGTTACTTGTCAACCCAATACTATTCGATATATACGTTTTTTCCTATATATTACAAAACATATGAGTGAAAAGGAATTTAATAGATATTATATGCATAAAAATACATTTTCGTATGGAATTTTTTTATGTTTTATACGTTTCATTTTGTTTTAGGCTTCTTTTTTATGAGAGTAATTTCCAATTCAAGACATTGATAAGACTTCCTAAGATTCAATATTTACTGCATTTTAAAAATACTAAAAAGTTTGTGTTTAATAGGGAAGGACATTAGACAAATATGTAAATAATTTAGAAATTAAACTCTCTTAAATCGGTATAGTGCTCAGTATAGCTACGTATTATGACATCGACTAATTTCGTCAAAATGCAAGAAGTTGCCAAATGCTGTGATATGCAGCCACTAGAGGAAAAACCGTTTCCTTTCAAGTACAAGTGCATTAATTTGGTATGGACATACTCAAAAATGATAAACTTTTATAATTGGTTGTACCATTCCCCCACATACATGTTCAAACACAATAATCTTGATCACGCATACTCAAAGAAAATAACCTTGTTTACCAATTGCAATTTTTTTCTGCTCTTCTTTGTTTATGATTAAAATTTTGGATCCATCTTCTACGGAAGAGAATGCAGTGAAGTACTTCCAAAAATAAGGAACCATTCCATCAAAAAAGGAATGTGTTAGCTGGCATAATATGTGTATATATTTAAAACAAACAAAAAAAAAACACACACGAACAGTGGAGATGTAATGTTAAATGTGCCATAAGCGAATATGAATTTGAAAATGTGTACAGTTAGAAAGATCACAAATAAATTTGATAACTGTACTGATATATTTAGAACTGATACAATGAACTTATTTTTACTGAATAGGAAAGAAACCAGTTGGATTTAGCCGATTACTTTTAAATTTAATTTCCGCTCATCTGTATCTTTTGCATTTTTTTGCAACAGTTAATACGAAAAGAGCATGAGTGGAAAAGTATTTGACAACGTTTTTTGATTTAGCGAAATTAGTCGGCGATATAGTACTTAAGTACTCTTATTCTTAAAATGGTACAAAACTTAATCAGCTGTTGAAGATGTAACATAGGATCATTAGCAGAACTCACCCCATCTCAACATGTCAAGATTGACGTATGGAGGGGCAGTTGACTACATAGGACATTGTGTCTCAATAAGGGGCACCGGTGGTTCGCCACTTACGCCGGAGGCATAACACGTGCGAACTGTTTGGGAGAATGGCTTTGTAGTCACTACTCCTTTCTTTACTTCCTGACTTACAGATGCCTATTTATTCGAACACTCAATAGACGAGACATAGTCCTTTTGTGTTGAGATTGCTCAACCTCATTGACAGAGCCAATTTGTATCGAGAGTTCTGGCGCCAAGAAAGGTCACAGAAGTACCCTCAGCGAAAAGAATGACCTCTCGAATCATGGCCTTCTTATGTTAAACACAGGCCTTTGTCGCGGGAGAGATAAGAAGGAGACGGGCCATTATTCGCCTTCACCAATAGAGTGTAAATGATGTCAAAGAAGCCGCGTGCAAAATTTGTGGCTCACCAATGAGAAGTGGCGAGGGGCGTGTAGGTGACCCCCCCTGGATGAGAAGAGGGAAAGGAGAAGACTCACTGTTCATGTATCCTGATGTGGCTGGACTAAAAAAGCGTGGGGGCGAGCGTTCTTAGTATCAATAAGCGGTGGTGCTCGCGATCGGATTCAATTTTGCGGTTGTTCTCGCTTCAGCTTTCCTTTCCGGCCACCAGATGGAGGCACGGACCTTTCTATCTAGCAACTCTTGTAAAATTCGTTTCACATCCAGCAATCATTAATTAAATTGTTCTTTTGAACGATAGCTATTATTTTTGAGAACTGGATATATTCCTCATTTACTTCTATTAATTATTTATCATGATTGTATCACATATATGACTTCATTGCGTCATAGAAACTCTTATACCGCAAAGTCCTATATTCACCTTTTTTAGTCCTGCCCCCCACCCCCATTTTCCCCGGCAATGTGCAAGTTGGTTCATTTTAAATTTTTATTCAAAATTTATTTTCTCCCCCTCTTTTGCATGAGATCTTAGAATTTTTATTCAAGATCTGCTTGTCTCGGGTCGTTTATTTTCGGATCGACCCAATCCATTTCCACGCCCACTTTCTGCGAAGCGACTGGCTTCGGCCAATCAAATCGTAGGAAGCAGGGCAATCGTTCCTTCGGCGGACAGACTTCGTCTGTCACCGTTCCAGCAGAATTGTTCTGCCCATCTTAATTTCATCTTTTAATTTATTTAAATTATCTTATGTAACCCCATAAATTCGGCTCTTAATTTTAAAATTCTGATGAGGAGGTACGTCCCTCATTTAGGGACAGGAACTCCGTAACTTACATGCCACTTGCCACTTGCCTTGCGGTGGTGCTCGACTTCTGGATTTCCATGCCCAACGAATGAAAGCGAAGGATATAAGCGGCGCAATGGCTTGGTGGCCCTGATAGACTTTTGAACGTGACCTTATTTTTTTCCCTTCCCGGCGAACAACGGAATGCTTTATACTATATATAATAGTGTATTCTAGATAATAAATATTTAACTAAGATAAAAAATGATTTTTAACAATTAGCTGTATGACCCTAAACGGTACCCTGTTAAGACTTTACAAAGATAAGTTACAATAAATAGGGGAAGATAATACGATTTTTTTAAATTTATACATTCTGAAATTCCACCGTATTATTACGCAACTTAAAAAAGTATAGATGCAATTAAATTTTTTTTTTTCATATTTCGATTTGCACTACTTTATTTGTAAACTGGTATACTTTAAGGAAATTTAATGTGTACGTAAGCACCGTTCAAACTTTTTTTGCACCGATTTCTAATACAGTAATATTTTAAAATGGGGAAACCAATAACACGCTAGCTGAAAATATATTACCGCATGTGTAAACTGTGAAGAGAGAAAAATACATATATTCCTTTTCATTTCTTATAAGGTAGTAAATTAGTAATGATAAAATTTTGCTTCCTTGAAATAAATGGATACTCACATACACCAGCCCAAGGAGCTAAATAGTTATTATAGTCCAACGGTACCATATGAGACTGCACTCTCAAACCGGGGCTGATCAGTAGAACGTTGGTCTTTTCATCTCTTTCATCTAAATATTCGTCTGCTGAAGGTAGATCTGGAGATCTGTCAAAAATTATCAACTCAGTGAGTACATATAAAACAATAATTATATGTCAGCTTTTAATACTGGGTGAATATAGGAAGAAACTATTTTATTTTTCTTACACTGTCTCTTTTATAGCTCTAAATATTTGCTATCGAATTTTATATTGAAGAGTTTTGTTGTTTTAATAGTTAAAATAAGTATTAATTATATTTTAAGTTATTACTTAATGTTTGAAGTTATATATAATTCATACTTATACGTTTTCATTATATTATCATTACTTTGCTTTGCTTCTTACATTCAATTTACGTCCCATGTTGAGACTAATCTTGTAAAAGTAAAATAATTAAAATTTTTTCAATGAATTCTTAGATGCTTTTATTTTACTGGTTTCATTTTATTTTAATTTGCGTCGCACTCTGGGGTAACATGGCGGCTATTGTCGACAGACCTCTTAATTTTGAAACACGATCAATAGTCGAGGAGGACATCTTAGGTAGTACCTTTTTCTCCAAACCTCCGCATCACGCCCAACAGGAATTTGAGCCACGACAGATTTTAGGTGCATCAGACGACGGGTCTATGTGGTCACGGTAGCCGAGTTGTAAAGGTATCGGATCGTGGCTAGCCTTGTCATGAGTTCGAACCCAGAACCACTAAAGACCCACCGTGTAGGGGAGCAATGCTCGTTAAATCTATCGAGAGCTCAAACATTCTCCCGTTGTTGTGGTGTGGTAGTTAAGAGAGGGGAGGCAGCTCAGGTGTCGTCTACGTCATTTGAGCACGGTACAAAATTACGTGATCCGTCGCCAAAAGCCCTTGTGTAGTTGAACAGTGTGACGTTAATATTCACTCACACTGTGGTTCTACAGTGGCACAAGGTTTCGAACACGCTACTTGATAATGTCAGCCACGAGTTCACGATCATGACCACTCGCTTACCATGGTCCCTTTATTTTACTGGAAGGTATGGTAGTCGCAAGAAAAAGTTTTTGCTTTTTGATCTAATAGTTTTGTTTCACTTTATAATGATACCCTCATCCATTGGTACCTATTTTTTGCACTTAACAAAAACAAAGAAAAACCGAAAAATCATCATTTAAAGGGATAGAAAAGAATTTCTGTATTCCGGTAATATAGTAAAACGTAAATTTGAAATATATCTTTTCTCTCTAGTATAGTGATACAAATTCCATTATTTCTGGAAATAATTTTTTGAAGTGTTTCAGTTTCAAAAATAAAATAGTATAAAATAATTTATATCTTAATAATATTTTAAAAATAATTACTTTTTGGGCTTTTTCAGCATTTGAATTTATTTTAATGTAGTGTATACTATTAATTATTTTTTATTTTTGAAAACCTTTTGTACTCTATGAATGCTTCACAATATTTTATGAAGTCAAAACATTTAATACTTTAGATAATCCAGTTAACTTTCCTCTTTGAGCAAGTTATTAAAATTAAAGCAAAATTACACAATACACTTTTATGAAAATTTTGTCAAAAGTCTTAGCACTGACCAAATAAGAATATGCACAAAATAAACCCCCTTAGCAATATAACTATTATTATTAATAGACACACTGCCTTTTCAAAATGTTCCATGGGCTTATGTTTTTTGAGTATTTACGTATTATACCGTCGACCAATCAGAAAACGTCACCAAATTTGGCAATATGTAGCCAATACTGGAAATCATTCCGCTCTTGATCGAACACAATAATGACGATGAATGCATTTGGCGGTATTTTTTTGTGTTGGCGACGTATTTCGATTTGGCAAAATGGGTCACCTTTACAATAGGTAAGTACCGTTTTTTGCAGATACAATAGAAATTCTTCAGACATACCGAGTCCATCTATAGAGGGCGCTGTGATCAAATTCACTTCACTGAGTTATTCATCCAAATCACTACGCATTTGAAACTGGATTAGGGTGGGTCCACAGCAGTACATTTTGAAGAAAAAAGTAAGTTTTTGTAAACCCTTTTTTTTTTTAAAACTTACCCAGAGTTAAATTTTCTGTAGAAAAGTCTGACATGGATGCTTCCATTTTCAGTCTGGTATTGCACATGAAATCTAGTTTTTGGTTTCCTTACTACGATAGAATAATTGAAAGCTCCTCTTGCTGGAATCCACACATCAGTAACACCAGCATCGCTAGGAGACAAAGGACAGCGGTTCGTGACGTAATATCTTTCCGGTACTTTCCCGCCAAATCGGAGCTGAAAAATATTAAAGGTAAGAACATTATTTCTCTATTTCTTTATTTCCTTTGTTTATTTCTTTAACCTTCAGAACACGCTTCGGACACCAAATAGTGCCATACGCCTTGTATTGCTTGTTTTGTCGTCTTATCTCCGAACATAATTATCTTCTTGTATAATATGGCGACAAAAGTTAAACTCGTCAACTGACGATAAATACTACTGTAGTTTTAAATCAAACTAAAGTTAAACATAATTGCTCATAAAATGAATTATTATTCATTACAAACATATGTTTTATATACAATCATGTCCACAATGAAGGTCCCAAACATAAAATCTGTGAAAACTGATAAACTGTTTACTGTCTTGCCACGAAATTTGCGACACAGACGTATTACAATATCAAAAGGAATACAGCAACATAACAATATGGAAACGATTTTAATCGTGAATTAAGATACAAGTCATATCAAAATGCGTGAAACCATGAATCAAAGTTAAAGCATTTACCTCGGGAAAAGTCTGCTGTTTATGAGGAAGGGAGGTGAGAAATACTGTCAATAAGTATTTGTGTCAACAAAGCCCCTTTTTCCAAAAGCGGGACTTATAATTCCTGGGGGGTCCTGAAAGGGAAGCTACGCTGAGAAATGACTTTTACTACACTATCCCTAACATATTCAATAGAATTGTGATCCGCAGACCTCGAGAGTCAAACCCTATGGCGAATATCCACTCCTTGAAATTCATCAACAATGTGAGTTCTTTGTGGCCGCGTATTATCATAATTGAAAAGGTAGTCTGGCCCCAAAGAACCCAGGAAAACCTCGCATAGGCTTACAGAATCTCATCTCTATTGTCCTGTGAATTGACCGTACCCGCATCGAAAACGGGGTGCATAATCCTTGTGGGAAATCCAGAGGATCCTTGTGGATGTATAATCTGTAGGAAGGAATCCTTGTGTGTGGTGGCAACATTATGCTACAACACACAACTATTCTTTTGCCACTAAACCTGTCAACTTTTATTACAATGGAGGAATGGAAGAGAGTTCCCCATTTTCTCTCCAGGTGAAGACTGACGAGAATCGCTTTGTCTGGTACATTTCGACACATAACTGAAAAGAACACGCCCCCATTCTTGTGATGTTCACAACTGATGTTTTCAGCTCCACAATTTTCGGTCTTCCCTGTTGGATACAGTCAAAGGGACGCATCAGACTTGACGCCGGGCGTAAAGGCCAGTCTTCTTCAAGACAGATGTAGACTGCCTGGAAATTCTTCCAGACACAGCAGCAAGGTCACGAGCAAGCTGAGGAGCCATTGTCCGCCTAAGTCGTCGTGCGCTTTATACCAAGTAGCGGCCCTGTACAGATGTCGATGCTCTGGGGCGACCTTGGATGAACTTCCTGGTGACAGTACCACTTGTTTGGAATTGATTCCATAACCAGGACACCTCTTTCGGGACACTTGTAACCACCGAGCCACCTCCGCTTGAGACTGGCCAGCTTCAAGGTCGTTAACCACTCTCCATCTCAAGAAATCCTCTAAATGATTATCAGAAGTCATTCTCACTAGAAATAGACTTTGCTTTAATTCATCAAACTGGAAGCAAAATTTCTATTTGCTTGAACAGTCTCAAACCAGTAGTTCTACAAAAGCTAACGTTAAACAACAGCTTTTCCTAAACTGAAGGTTGACATTGTACTATCCGCTCCTCAAAATATGTAAAATACAAATTCTATCAATTTTACTGGATGCATTTTAAAATTATGACGAAAAATGTTGTGTTGAGACGATACAATCTCTCTGGTCAATTGTTTTTTTTTTGCGATGGAACCAGTGATGGTTTTAGACTTCTTGAGACCCTGTGTCCCTATGCTAAGTGTAGGCTTCACCTTCGGCTCTTTTAAGTAGATAATATAGGAATCATACATTGCCAAAACTAGTGCAAACGGTAAACCGTACCAAATAGTCTAAATCAGTGGTTCTTAAACTGGGGTCCATGGATCTCCTGGGCTCCCAATGCCTTTCTTCACCCATTACCTTCGTTTAACAACCCCAAACCAGCTGCAATAGAGAAAGAAAAGATCAGACAAACACCTCAAGGTTCATAAAAAAATTTCGACTTGACCTAACAAATATAAACCTTTAGGGGTTGTCTAACTGAAATTTTGTAAAATCGCAATTGATTAGATTTGGATTTAAGTTTTTTAAAAATAAATTATTACAGTTTTATTAGACTTGAAATGAATATATATCCTCCTAGCTTCACCCCTATTTTGTCATTTCCAAAATTCCTTTGACACATGTTCATATAGTCATGCATGCGTCACGAAGACTGTCGAATGGGATAAAAAGATTATACAATTTACAAAATACAATTACTTTTACTACAATATTTATCACAATTCAAAGAAAGTTTCAATTAAACTTACAAATTCAGTACACCGGGGATTTCCATTAGAATCGACTCTTTTGCCACCAAGAAATACTGGCAATACATCTTCGTCTATATATTTCAATAGTACTTCAGCTACATGTTCTGAAATGAGAATTTTTTGTCTAAGTTAACTATCTTTATTTGAGAATGTTATATCACTTAGACATAATAATTAATAACTTGGATATTATACTGACCGTAGTTAAAAATTTTATAGCAATCAAATTAGAATATCGTACTGAAAAAGAAAATCACAAAAACACTTAAGCTGAAATGCTTTTTTCTTGATCTTTTAAGAAATTAAGATTCAAACGTAAAATTAAGTCGCCCATCCGATATAGTGGTTAATGACGCTGACTGCGGTGCCGTAGGCTCTGGTTTCTAATGCCTTGTATGATATGGATGTTTGTATTGTAATCCTTCTCTTTATGATGTGTGCTTCACGCTTACTTCTATGTAAGCCCCCGTGTGTGATACTTTGTGGTGCATGAAGTTATAAATGTTCTCAATAAAAAAAAAACTGGTAATTTAAATATCTTTTGTAACTGTACATAGTGGTTATTTGTAATTTTAATACTTGTTGTACAAATTTTTTATAACAAAATGTATTGACGATAAAGTTCCATTATTTTATCGAAATAATAATAATAAAAGAGTTATTTTCAATTATGCTTTAATATTAGAGTGTAGGGAAAGGAATGCATTAAAATGTCCATAAACATATTGTTTCAGGAAATCATACGTTTCCTGATTTTAAAGATTAGGTTTGAATTTATATTTAGCTTGGAAACTGCTCGAGGTCTAATGGTGATCCTCAACGATGAAGTAACGAGGATGATGCTTGAGTTATACATGTCTCTTTCACCACATCAGCATTACGAAACTTTGGTTCTATTACAGTTAATATCTTTATGTGGTATATATATTTGGAGCAACAAAGGCTTATTATCCCATGGTTATATTACTTATAACAACAAGTTCGTTATTTAACATGACGGTCTTATTTATTTAATTTAATTTGCTTCACGTTTTGAAGTAATAATAGGGCTATTGGATCAAAGTGACGAAGACGATACATGAACCAGCATCACTTTCAAGGTTCAATGGTCGTTTGTCAGAATCATAACGTGAATTGGAAACGTATAACAATTACATATAATGTTACATTTGCATATATTTACATTTCAAAAATATAATTATTTAATACATTATGTAGCAACGTAGTATAGAGCGAAAGTAGTAAATAAATAACAATATATAATGCATTTCATAATGTGTGAAAAATTAAGCATATTATTTGTGAATAACTTATTAATATTTATAAGCGTGTTTATTAAATAAGATAGTTCCAAAAATATTAAAAATATTTTTTACATTTTTATTTATGTTAACATTGATGCCTAACAGAACAATAAATAGAGAAAAAGTTTAAATTAGTCTCTGCAAATGTTTAACTTTTCAAAACCATGCTGTTTTTCAAAGACTTGTTTCTCTATATGTTGTTACCAATGCCGCCTGATCGGCAAAGGCCATATCAAGCCCACGAAATTCATCATGGCAAAGGGCTAAGTGACGCCTGTTGTCAGCCGTAGCTTTGAGCACCAAACAGGTGACAGAACGGTGTAGCTCGATTTCACCCCAATTTTGAGGGAGAAAACCCTGGGGTGGTTGGGGATCTCCAAATTCTCTTCCCCTTCCACCAATCGCACGAGAGGACTTGCTGCACGATGGCTATTTAAAGTACCCTCATGCCGCGAAGGCACTATACATTTACAAACATCCATGTTTTCCCCGGGATTCGAACCCAGACCCAACGGAACAGCAGTCAGCGTCGCTAACCACTGTACCGGATGGGCGACTCTATATGTTTATATATATATATATATATATATATATATATATATATATATATATATATATATATATATATATATATATATATATATATATATATATATATATATATATATATATATATATATATATATATATATATATATATATATATATATATATATATATATATATATATATATATATATATATATATATATATATATATATATATATATATATATATATATATATATATATATATATATATATATATATATATATATATATATATATATATATATATATATATATATATATATATATATATATATATATATATATATATATATATATATATATATATATATATATATATATATATATATATATATATATATATATATATATATATATATATATATATATATATATATATATATATATATATATATATATATATATATATATATATATATATATATATATATATATATATATATATATATATATATATATATATATATATATATATATATATATATATATATATATATATATATATATATATATATATATATATATATATATATATATATATATATATATATATATATATATATATATATATATATATATATATATATATATATCTCTCTCTCTATATATATATATATATATATCTCTCTATATCTCTCTCTCTATATATTTAACATCCTCAAAAAATATTCAACTGATATTAAAAATAAATTTAATTGATTACATAACTAAGATAAATGTTGCTGTTAATGTTTGTTTTCTAATAATTACAAAATAAATCACTTACCTTTAGAAACTACTTGTAACTTTTGTATAACAGAAAGACGTAAAATTGGCTTGAACATGTTATATGCTGTATCAAAATAGGAAGGAACTAAAAAAAAAGGCAAAAAAAACAGGAATAAGTGTATGCATTTTGAATAAAAAACTAAGCCAATAAATTAAAAATATGTATATGGGAAATAAGTGACAGGTAAACTATGACACGTCCAGATGTTTCATCCAAATTGCCGTGGATTTTAAAACAATTGCGTACAAATTTTCGTTTTGTTTGAGAAATTTTTCTTTTCTTCTTTTTGTATGAGGCTTGGTAGTGTGGTTGGTTTGCCGCTGGCCTTTTGGCGCAAGTTTGCGGGTTCAACCCCGTCCCAAGTCGGTGGATTTTCCTGATGCAGAAAATCGACAGTGGCCATTTCATATGACTTTACGGCATGTAAAAGATTCCTAGAGTGTATTTTGGCTTGGATACTCTCGGTAAAATTAAATCCTAGTACAGGTTCGCATCGTCAGAGCTCAGGTGCCTCCCTCTAGGGAGGAAAATGGGCGTCAAAATTACTTGCGGTGATTGGTAAAAACTTTTTTTGTATGAGCGAAAGTTCCCATACAAATTTCCCTACTTCGGAAAATTTATAAAGGTATTGATCACTGCATATGGAGAAAATGGAATTTACTTCAATAAATATGCATAAAAATAAGAAAACATACTTGTTTTTATATATACATGAAAAAAATAATTACCCCCCTCCCAGGAAATACACAGTCATATCTCCGTTAATTGCATTACCATTAAAGAATTTTTCTAAATGTTTTATTTTTTTATTGTTGTGTTTTATGACACAAATTATATTAGCCCGTCAAAATAAATTTTTTTTGTCCCATCCTTAAAAAATGTTTTGTATAGCATCGTAGTAAATTACACCAGCATTGGCAAGGAAATCGTTAGCCTGAATTGTTTTCTTTTCTTTTTCTTTTCGAATTATTTTGATGAGCAATCAATACTAATGTTGTTTAGCTTTAAATTCTAAATATTTTACTGGTGTCATTTAAAGTAATATTATTCAAGTAACTGCAACAAGCACTTTTGAATTGTGTGTGATCCTGTGTCTAGCTAAAAGTGCAATTTGACAGTAAAGCAACAACAAAAAATACAAATTATTTTCAACAGCAGAATGCAATAATCATAGAATTTACTTCCTATATTTGACGATAATAAATACAAATTTATACATCTTTCTCGATTTTTCTAGAACATACCATTAATAAAGAAGATATGGCCCCAAATTTCAGGATAATAATCTTGCACTATGCGTCCCATATCTAATGCCATTTCGAGAACTGAAATATATGAAATGTTTTTCCATTATAAAAAATAAACATTTATGAAAAAAAGACATATATTGTATAGTTATTAAAATGTTTTTGAAAAGTTAAGGATGTTGAATTTCAATATTTTTTTTAAGTCAATCGTAGTTAAGTATTTGACCATAGCCGTGAAAAAAAATATTAAATTTTATTTATTTATGATTATACATTCAAAGCTGAGAAATGAAATCATTGTATAATGGTTCAATCTTATTTCTTCTCACAAATTTAATGAATAATAACAAAAAAATTAATATTTTATGCATAGCCATAAGAAAGCTGTTGTTTCCTTAGAATGCCTTTATGAAAGGCGAATTTAGAATAATACTTTCAAGAAATACGTGCCAAAACAATTTAATTATAATTCTTTTAAAAGTTAAAAAAATTTATCTTATAATTTCAGTTATACTTTCCGACATATCTTTACTTCAATCGATTTATTAAAAAAATACCTGATTTTCATTTTACTTCTAGCGTAGAAGAAATTTTATTTTTAAGGAATCCCTATATCACAATAATTTGTTGGATATTTATTATATATAATATTATATATAAATATAAATATAATATACCTCTAACAAAAGAAAACTTTAATAAGTATCAAAAATTGTTTTCTAAACTCCTTCAAAATTAATTGGTAAAAACATGATAATATTGGGATATTAAAAAACATGGTACTTTTCCGTTTTCCTGGCGCAGGCGATAAAGTCGCCAAAAATGACAGAACCGAGGCCAACCGGAATTTTCCCTCCGGAAACCTTTTTCCAGTACATTTTTCAAAACAAGTCATCACAAGTCGTTTCTTATCAGTAACGCCTTCTTCATGATATATCAAAAATGGATAAAAGATTATATAATCAAGAAAATATATCAAAAATGGATAAAACATGGGAGCAAAAATTTATTAGTATTTTTTTATGGGCATACTGTGTGTTGTCGCCAATAACGCCAACAGATTAGCGTCTGCGAAACGAAAAAGTACCGAAAACTTCAATATTTTAAGCGTAAGAATTATTTTAATCCTAAAGAAATCACGATCTAAGTAACATAAGAAATCCTAAAAGATAACTTAAGACATTTCTTAAAATAATAAAAACTAGTTTCTGATTTTAGTATTAAAATCTAAATTAATAAGATTCTTAAATTTTTTCATTATAAATATTGTACTGCTTACCACTTTTGTGCAAAATATCTTGTATTGAAAACCCTTCCATATCGAATATATACGTAATTTCATTGATATCTTTTCCCGTCTATAAGATAGAAAAAAATATTACAGAACATTTACAAAAATTCCATTGCCTTTCTTTTTTTAGTGTAAACAAATATTTCTTTATCAAATCTAAAAAAAAAATATTTTTGATTTTTTTTTTATATTTGCGTATTTTTCTAAAGAATATTATTTTTCTTCATCCCTTAACACCGTTTTTCACGTAGACCAGGGATGGTACGTAACACAATATTTTGGGCGCGTCACCGATCAAAAATGTTTGCAATTTATTTCAAAATAACAAAGTTCACTATGACGTATTACGAATAAGCGTGAGTGATCAGTGACGTCTTTATAGACCTAAGCCAATATTTCAAAGAATTGAACGTATAGACTCAAGACACAAATAAAAACAAATTACCTTCAAGAGGGATCTCAACGCTTTTGACGCTAAATTACATGTTTTCAAAAACAATAATATTACAAGAAACTAGAAACACTTCCTAGACTTGGAAAAAAACCAGACGAAGAAAAAGTTATTTAATAACTTTTTTCCATAATTATTATGTCCCCTGATGTGACTTCATTTGATAAACTGAACTTATCCCAATTCTATTGGTTGGAGATTGAAGAATTTGAAATATCACTGTCTGTGTGTGTGATTGATTTCCAGTCTAGTTCAATATGGATTCAAAAATTTATTGAAGCAAGGAAAATGTTGGAATTGATTGAAACAGAAAAATTAAAAAGCAATATAAGTAAAAATGTCAGTAACGAAATTTTGGAAACATAGAACTCAATTCCAGATACATTTAACTGTTTGAAGAAGCTGACTCCTGCTATATTAACCATATTTTCATCAACCTATGCCCGAGAACCATTATTTTCAGAGATGAACAATATTTAGAAACCATTTGGCAGATGACTCTAATTCAGTATGCGTTCTGCTAAAATTAACATCTTACAATCCTAATGTAAGTTATTTGTCATCTATATAAACAGCAACACACAACAGAAGTCACACTAATGCTACTTTAATTTGAATTACATGTTTATCTGAAACATTTACTGCTACACAGTGTAAAATGTATTTTTAAACAGTAAATAAAGAGTTTTGAGCTGTTTTAGTATTTAGTTTTATTTTTTTCCCAAAAATCACAAGTCAAAATTATTTGACGGCACGTCTATATCCTATTAAACATCCAAAAAGCTTTGCAACCCTGACGTAGACCCTCGTATGCGGTGTATTGGATGGAAAAGAAAAGGCATTAATAAGCAAATTTTCTCTCAAATCCTTCACAAACACTCTGAAGATCATTTTATTGCATTCCAAAACCTTTGGAATAGCTTTACTGACAGCAGCGAAAAAAGAAAGGGATCAAATTTATGAAAAACGTATTTATACGTCTGGAGGCAGTTAAGGGGTTAAGTTTAATTGTTTCCCTCGCTTTTTGAAACTGAACACTTTTCGAAAGCTAATTATCTTTCAGTACATTGAATTCAACATTTTCTTGTTTTTGAGAACGTTTTTCTAAATCACGTTTGTAAATAAGATATCGAAGTATTTAGACTTCGGGTTCTTAATTTCTAAAAAAGTAAACATGAAAAAAATCAAAATATTACTTACCCTAGCGTTTTCCTTCCTCTGCCTTTCTAGATCTTCCCATACGAATGAAGTAGCATAAACCATACAATCGTAAGTAGACAATGACATCAAGAAACCTAAGAAAAATGCATACTTGATTAAATTTACAGAAGATATATGTTCACATAAATAATAATCAGTATTTTTGAGTCCAATTTAATTTAGCAAACTAATTTTAATAAGTTATTTCATTTAAGGATTAGGAAAATATCTAAATTTGTAAAGTTTGCTCATATTTCGGTTCATTCACCGTAATTTTATTCCTATGTATCAATTATTTTTCTTTCGTTGAGCTAATTCATTTCCGACAACCGTTTAGGCCAATGTAGTATTGTCACGAAAAGTTTGGACTATTGTCTTATCAGCCAAACAAGTGCTATGGCTGGAAAGATGGCTAGCAGACAAAGAGAGAATACTCTTGTCAATAATGTTGAATAGGTGACGATGACTTTTTGACGGCATACTTGGTCACCACATATCGCCAAATTCAACCAATTTGTTGACAAAAATTGATGCCCTGGGAAATATCTCGAGTCATTATTTTAAGAGATACTTTTAGAATCAGTGAAGAACCTTTTTAACCACTTGCTTGATTATCCCGAGTTATCTCGGGTTCGTATATATTGCAGTTAAATATTATCCCGAGAAAACTCGGGTGAAACAGAATTTGTCAATACGATTTGTCAACACGGTTTTACTCAGCCTGGAGGAAATGAAAGGAATTATTCAGCTTTGCTTGTCAATATGCAAAGTTCTGCTGGTTTCGTGGATCTTTTGGGTGGACAGGTCACGTGTTTTCCCAATTGTATAGTATACATCAGCTTGTGGATTAGTAATGCATAAAGAAAGATAGTTCCGTTGAAAAAAGTAAAATAATGGCGATGGTACAAGATAGCGAAAGAGGTGATTTTTTTTAGATAGTGATTATGAAGAGGTAGAAACATTGAAAATAATGGAAGTATATAAAATTCTTCTGTATGTAAATTAGGAGGTCCACAAACACCTAAACAATTTAGAATGGAACTGATTGAAAAAAATAATTTCCGAAAATCATCCTGACGAGTTTTCTACCACATCGGGAAGACCAAGCATTAGTCCTTCACCATTCAGGTTAACTTCAGGGCATTTTCCAGATGTTATTCCTGCTACTGAAAAAAAAAATCGAATCCAACGAGACAGTGTACGCTGTGCTCTAGCAAAAGAGATTCCAGAAGTAAGCTAGTAAGAAAAGCGACCAGATACCAGTGTGTAGAATGTCAGGTATCAATTTGCGTTGTCCCTTGTTTAAAAAACTATCATACAAAGACAAATATTTAACTTTTTTTCCATTTGCCCGAGATAACTCGGGGTTGTAAATTAATATTAAAACTAAATGCTTTTACACCTGTAAAAAAATTAAAAATTCAACTTAAAACTTACATATTTTGTTTTGTTTCGTTTCCTTGTACTTAATAATAAAATAAAAAAAGTGTGATGATTTTTTGCAATTTTGTTTCAAAAAAAATTTGAAAGGGAAGCAGTTAAAGATCTTCGTGTAGAATTTGTTTGCGAATGTTTGTTCATCCGCTTTATGCAATATTGTGATTACGGATTTGAAATGTCGTGTTCTACTTATGTGGAAACATTTAATTAGTGGTATTATCGATTTTATATTTATGTAAATTGTTAATCCCATTAAGAGGAAGTTCTGTTGTGTTTACTAAAGAGTCCCAGAACAAAATTTCGATTTACTCTGAAAGAATCTGCCTGTCACTTATGTGGAGCTTCCCTACATATAAAGGCCGTTAAACGACATAACAATATCAACTGATATGAAATGCATTTCGAATTTTATATATAATGGCAATTATTATGTTCATAAAAAGAACTATTTAGTTTCTACATTGTTTTGAAAGAGCGTCCAGACGAACCACCATTTTTTTCAAATAAAAAACTTTTTTAATAACATGGGATGCTCATGCAAAATTATTATTACACTTAAATTATTATGAAATTATAAAAAAATGTGAATTAAGCTTAAACACAAACAAAAAATATAATAATTTGTAGTAAAACAATATATAAAAGTATTTGATTGATTATTAGGATAATATTATATAGAATTTTAAATTGAGAAAGAATAATAAATAAATTAATAGAATTTAAAAATACTTTTGCTTATGCATATATATTTTTAATGTATATATATATATATATTTCGTATGTTTATATATTATAACAATGATACTCATATAACCTATTTAGAAAGGTGTAACGGCTCACGCGTCTTTTCTTTAACATGTCCTTTAGGTTCTTTGGACCAGAATTAATGGCAACTCTTTTCCAACCAAATCCAAGAAGTGAAATGTGAATGAAAGATGCAAATGAACAAACGTTTAAATATCGGAACATCGAGTAAGCGAGATGGCAATGTAAGGTATGTATGACAATTGATGTTAGTTTGTGGCAGTTGATGGTTATTACAGTTCGTGGTTCAAGTCTGAGTGAGTTTTGCGTGACGTGAATACAAGTTATTAGTGATCGAATATATGAAACGGCCAAGTTGCACACCAGTGCATACAAAGACAAGATTAAGCATAAAACAAGATTGATCGTTGCTCCAAGTTGTAATAAGGTAGGATTGATTATTTAATATTAGAATCGGAGATTAGGCGGTTCACTTATTTATAGTGGTCTGAATTAGATTAAGTCTTATTATAAATATATATATATATATATATATATATATATATATATATTGTGTGTTGCGTATTTTGCCATCGTAGATTCTCTTATATTAATTATTATAATTTAATTTATTAAAGGTTTAAGTTGAATATCTTAATAAAGTCATAATAAGATAATGTTTGATCCTAGTTCTTTCGTTAATTCTACGCCTCTAGTTCACGCTGATACTTCGAGAGATGTTCTTCCAAGGGGAGGAACATCACAAAGATTTTAATTTTAATATGCATACACTTAATGCGTTCCGGACATGGGAATAGAAAGACTAATTAAAGACTTTTTGCGACAAATCTAACTTATTTGTTGACTTAAATGAAAATAATACTTTACGGAATTGTGCATATGCTTACCTAGATGATCTCCTTTCCCAATTGGGCTATAACGTACTACGGAACCATCTTTGGCGTATCCTAGAAAAGCAGTGTATTCATACTTTTCTGCCATCTAGAAAAAAAAAACAATTTCAAGTGAATTGATAAAATATTTCTTTTGTTCAAAATGCTTTTGCTACTAGATTTCGGCTACATTGCTATAAAAAATTCAGCGCAGCATTTGAACCAAAAAAAAATTCATATTATCTCTATAAATGTACAAATTAAACTCTATAACAAAATAAAAGTTCATAAATTAATTTCATTATGCTGAAAATTCACCTTAAGTTTGAAACTTTTTTTCACCACATATATATTTTTAAGAGTTTAAATTTATTTTATTATACTCTGTTCTGGTTAAAACCTTTTATATTTTATTATTAATTTTTATAATATTTAGTTATTTTTTTTCAAAATTCCAAAACCAGATTCTTTTTTTTTCCGTACCTGTTTACATTAAAAATTTCTTCGAAAATATTTTTTAAGCATTTAAAGAAAATAATTACTATGTTAATGTTTTGTAAGTCCACTGTTAGCGCTTCAAATAGTATTATTTAATAATCAAAATACCCTACACACAAAATAAAAACAAAATAATTAACAAAATAGCAAAATTTATTTATTAAACGTATTAATTTGGCTGGCAAGGTGTTATTGAATATATTTGTTAGAAGAAAATGGAGCTTCAAATATTTATGCAAAATATCAATAATTGCAATTAAATTTAATAATTTAATAGTGAATTATTTTGATGTCAGCTAATATGTATGGTATACTTATCTTCGTTTGTTTCTTGTAGCTGTTTATTTATTGGTGCTTGTTTTTATATGTATACATAGATATTTCTAATATTTAGCCTACTTTTAAATTTATTTTCTTACATTCACAGATACTTCTAGAGTATACTCTATCCAAGTCAAAACAATGCATATGAGTAGTTTATTTTTTTTCTTTCCTTTTGAATCAAACTATTTAGTTGATCAAACTTTCTCAATTGCTATTCGTATAAATACACGTTTATATTCATTGAAATATTGAATAATAAATAAATACGATAATATTGTTGCACTTTTCTCGTAGTTGGTAAAATTTTTCAAATTTAAATTACAAATATCCAACAGTTTCTTTTAAAATTACGTTTTAAAAGAGTAATTTTTTTTGCTTAAGCATAATTTTAAGCTCCTTACCTCTGGCTTTGTGTAGGCGTTAAATAGAGTATCAAACTGATATGTTTGCTTGATTCTATACATCTGAAATATAAAGCAGACATTTTTAGGATCGAGTAATATATATATTGTAAAATCAAATGAAGTAAATTAAAATAACCAATAAAACATCCTTAGTAATCTATAGCAGTAAATGGCAAAATTCCTATATTTTGATCTGACAGTTCATTAAAATATAATTTGTAAGGTATGATTTTCTCAAATAATATTTTGACGAAAACTTTTTATTTAATGAATTATATATTTTTTGCGTCTAAGCGAGATTTCGTGGGTATGTTGACCTTGAATTTAAAAAAAACTTCCACACAAACATTTCTGTAATCCTTTGAGATAAGAAGAGTATTTCTTGTTTCTAAAATTACTTTCTTTTTATTAAAAATTTTACTGTCGATGTTATTCATAAATGCATTCCGCGAATGATGATCATTTTGAAAATTCACGAATCCGTTCACGAATTAATTTGCATAAAAAAACCTTTTTTGTATGATAATCATTGTTCTTTAGTTGTGTAATAAGATAATCATTGTTCTTTAGTTGTGTAGTAAGATAATTATTGTTCTTTAGTTGTATAGTAAGCAATATTTAGATATTTACGATTTCATATAACTATATTAGTTGCTGACTTGAACAATACTATTAAATTAACAACTAGTATATACTAATATCACACACACACACACACACACACACACACACACACACACACACACACACACACACACACACACACACACACACACCCACACACAGACACACACACACACACACACACACACACACACACACACACACACACACACACACACACACACACACACACACACACACACACACACACACACACACACACACACACACACACACACACACACACACACACACACACACACACACACACACACACACACACATTTAAAGTTTCCCCACTACTAAATTTTTTTCTGAGATACTGTTCAATGTGCATTAACATAGATATCTACAAGACCTTTGTCAGGTTCACACACACACACACAATAGAATCTTAAAACAATCTAAGTAAGTTACACATCAACCCCCTTCTAGTTTCGCCCGTTTGCCGTGCGGGCACAGTGTTCGGGCCACTACTGCTTTGCCCATACGGCGCACAAACTTTCTTCTTTCTCTATCATCTGTCCTGTTTCACACGTATTTTTTCAATTTTTAATATTAATTTAGTTTATAGATGGAGATAGTTGTTCATTAAAAGAGGTTAAGTAAATGTAATAAAAATAACTGTAAAATTATTGTACTTTTTTATATTTACAACCTTAATTGTAGCTTCCCTGTTAGACATTCATGTAGGGGAAAAAGTCAACTTATTGGAAAAACACTATTATTTTTTTTTAAAGTTAAAAAAAGTATTTCCTAAATGCTAAAAGATATTAAAAATGTTAATTTTAATAACATTTTCCTGCTTAACATTATAAAATTAATTAAGAAATGCAATACAAAAATATGACAATTTTTGGATTAAATTTTAGATAAAAATGAAATTGTAAGGGGGAGGGGGTTAAATCTAACATTTCTATTTGAAATTTTGTATTGTTAAAAATAATTAGATGTTTTTTTACGAATAATTCACGTTAAGAACCATACATAACTACACCTCTTCTTCAGAGGAGATCTTTTACTTGTTATTAAATTATTCATTACTTGACTGTGAGCTATATCTATACAAAGTATTTAGGAATTTTAATTTTTTTTTTTCTCTTTTGAGTTATAAAGTATTCTGATTAAAATTATAAAAATAAAATTCTTATTAAATCTTTTTCTCCCGTTACAATATTTATCAACTGTAGTTTTGAAACATTTAACAAAGTAATATGGTTAATTGCTTTATTTTTTTTTCTACAAAAAATATTTTTAATAAAAGAAAAAAAAATTATAGAGCAAGGGAAATGTGCGTTTTTCAGGATATGTAACAGCTAAATCTTTTTCAGAAACATTTTACTTCTGATTAAGAATGTTTCAAGTATTTTAAGACACAAAATTTACATAAAATAAAAAAAATATCTCATTTAGTTGTAATAGTCACCCACAGTATTTTAATTTTTTATGTCATTGATTTATATTCACTCACTCACTCTGTGAGAACCTCCTTGGGTTCCACCCTGGACACTAAGATTGAATATTGAGGCAAATAATTACCAGAAGCCATTTTCAGAATAACAAATTATATTTATTCACTTAGTTCAAATATCAACCTTCTAATTACAAATATTCAACTATATGTCTACGTTAAAGGAATTTACTTTTAGTATTAAATTAAATCACAAAATATGAAGTTAATCAAGTACTAAGCTCAATATCGAACGGGTTTACCGGAATAGGAGGTCCGAAAAACACACGCAACTTGAATTATTAACATTCATTAAACTTTAACTAACTTTATTATCTATTAACGCTTGTGGTCAGATAGACTAAGTTAGAATATATCACCTGGCTGTAATGTAGTTCTCTCTAGGTAGATTAATCTTTCTAAGGCTACTTCGCTGAATAATAACAGCAATACTCTAATCACGCAATCCACTTGAATCTTCCTAACCTCGTCACTACTGCTCCTGGCTCAATCGCCTTCTCTAAGCTAACTTACAACGCTCTCCTTAAATACCTTATTTGATTTGCATACCTCCTTTTCTTATTTTAGAGCTGATTGGAAACATAAGCGAATTTACAATCCCCAAAGACGCCTAAGAGTATTAGTGGAAAAAAGTATCGTAAAAATTCGTCACAACTCATCCTGATTAAAAACAATTTATAAAAATGTGTTAGGACACGTATGTCTCATTAAACTGATAACTGAACTGAATTCAGTGACCCAACAGCCCATGAGGGTCGAAGCCTGCTGTGCCTGTCTCAGCTTTCGTGACCTTAGGCTCTGGGGTGCATGTGTAGATGTTTTCGGTCAAGTGGTCAGTCTGACATGAAACTCCCAGTGATCAGTACTCAAGCAAGCTTAGTACTCATTTATCGACCCACTGAAAGGATGAAAAGCCGAGTTGACCTTGCCCATCCCGGGATTTGAGCCCCCGACCTGTGGTGTGGAAGTGCGATACACTACCACTCAACAACTAGGCTTCCTATTAAACTGATTCTAAAATTAAATTTGTGCTTGCAGCTATAGGTGATATGAAATTAGCACAGTAAATAAATTGAATAAAATTTCCACTATTTTATTAGTCACTTTATTGAGTTTTTATGGTACTTTTAAAACCTTTTTTGAGATGCAAAGTTAACTAATGATTGCAACCATTTTAGAAAGATGCAGTTCTCCGGCATCCTCCGCATCCACAATATAGCCCTCGAGGCAAGCCCCTGTCATATAACTATTATTGAAAACTTGTTCCAAATCTTAGAAAGAAAAATAAAAAGTGTTCGATCTTAGTTCAAAAATAATTAGCTGATAAATACCCGCATATTACCAAGAGTACACAAACTTCAATGTAGTGCACCCTGTAAAACCAGTTTTTTCCTCATTAACGTCATCGATTTGCTTCTAAAATTGTTCACAAACAGCACAAAATACTTTAAATTTCACGCTGACGTTATTCTTCCTGTCAGTTAAAAATTAACTTGACGGTAAGAAAATTTTTTTTTATTGACCATTTGATGGATGTCCACCTCTTTTTAAACTAGGAAGTCAATCATTTCATTTCAAAGAATTTTCACAATAGATCAAGAAGGGTCAACACGGAGGTACAAATTTAATTATAGGCTAGCTATAAATAATACAAGTGTTGTCACTTCCTTGCTGTTGAACGGTACATAAAAAGACGAATTTGCGTCAGAGAGAATTATTGCTTTACTAGAAGTTATTCTTTAGATGACTGATGCTGAAGAATGGATGACAAGTCCCGCATTCCTTTTATATAAAAGTGGTTTGTATCGAAATCAATCGTAAGAAGAAAGGAAACGCAATGAAATATAAATAACATGTTAAGCATTTTTATTTTTATTAGACAAGAAATGGTTTGATTGAATGATGTTGTGTTAAGATAACTTTTTTTATTACTAAACGAATAGTTATAATAAGCCGATTAAACGTCTAGGAAGAATAATGCTTTTCATGACGGATTTAGTAATGAAATTTGTTTGAGCTTTTAAGCACCAATTATCGTACAAAAGTTAACGATGGCATTTTTTAAAAATACTTTTTGAAGAATTGAAAATAATTTCAAAAAGAAAGGAAAGCTACTTTCACTACACAAAATCATGTAGAACAATCTGAATAACAGCAACTATTATTTGTTTACAGTGGAATAAGTTTAACTCGAAAACACTTAAGACGAAATATCGGTGAACAGGAAATAATATACAACGGTCCTTACAAACTACCATGTATTTTCATGCATTTTTCCCTTTTTACTTGAAAAGATTTCCCTTCTGGGAATGAACAAATAATGTAAAAAAATGTTTTTAAGTCAATTCCTACTTAGATCAACAGAGAATTTTTTTTATTTTAGCTATTTTTTATTAAATAGTCATAATTAATATAAATATGAATATACATATGGCAGAATCACAACATTAAGTAGTAATTAATCTTTTTTTAATCTGTTTCCGAGCCAATTTTCTTTATCTCTAAGCTACTTTCAACTTCCACCCCTACAAACGCCACACAAAAACATCTCATGAGTTGGTTTTCGAATTCAGTGGCAAGTGCATCGTAATGTGAGTAAATATCAGTGAGTTTGGTTCGTGGTTTTTTTCTTTCCTATTTTGGAAGAATTTTTTTTACGAGTACAGTGGCAAATACCTCAGGGAGAAAGTAAGCTGTTATTTCACTTAAAATGAAGATGGAGCTTCTTAAGGCTGTTGATCAAAAACAGAGGGAAACGGAAACCTGTACAAATTTTTGGTGTTGCTAGATTTTGTATTAAATTTCATTGACAGTGTTTTTGTTTTATCGATTTTTATTAAAAACATGCATACATACATTAGAAATGTATGTAATATATATGTATTGAATGTAATAATACATATGTAATTAATAGTATGTAATAATACATATGTAAATGAAACGTTCTCTAATAAACTTAATATTTGTTGAATGTATGTTTTTTTTCGCAATATCCTTTAACACGAAATTCTTTTAACTTGAAAAATTATTTCAGTCCCTACAGTTTCGTGTTAAACGATTTTCATTGTATTTGGAATAATACAGGTTTTGCACCCAAGTGGAACTAGGTTTCGAAGTCCTCTCGTGATATGTAGTGAAAATTAGGAGAAAGAACAGTTCAGTCATAGTTAGCATCACTGTGACCGTGGAGGAGCATTTTGAGGCTCGTCACTAACGGCTCTAATACACTGTTTATTTATGCAATCTATTTTATAATGTTTTCAAAAGAAGAATTGTTAGAAATTTCTAGATTTTTGTTTAGAATGGCAGAGATTTTCTTGATGCTTTTTAAGCTGAATCACTAATAGTTTGAGTGGTATACACTCATGTCCATAAATTAAGGATAATTCAGAATCACACAGAAATTGAACTCTAAAATAAAAGTTTCACCTGTAGAATTATCACACACATCTTGAAGAAGAATATGCAAATTACAGGAAATCACCAGATGGCGCGGATAATACGTCACAATGACGAGAGTGTAAGAGAGGGGTATATATGGAATGGTGGCAAAGAAGTAAAATTGTTCACAAGCGCTTTAAAAGCCTTTCAGTGCAATAACCGCATAGTTATGGCACAAAGGAAGCATTTGGATGATTTTTTACGTGGTAGAATTATTGGACGACTGGAATGTGGACGTACCTAGCTGGAAGTATCCGAGAAACTTGGAATCGCCCAGAGTGTCATCTCCAGGCTTTAGCAACGATTCCAAGATGATGGTTATGTGAGTAGATGTTACAGTACAGGTCGTCCCCGAGTTACAATGCCGAATGAGGACCGGTATTTGGCAGTTACTTCCAAAAGAAACAGACGGAGCACAGCATCAGACCTGTCTCGTCAGCTCTCTTCAGCTACCGGTATGACAATTTCAAGGCAGACCGTGTACAGACGCTTAGGGCACATTGGTCTATATGCTCGTAGGCCTGTCAGATGTGTTCCACTTACCGCAACTCACTGTCGCCTGCGATTAACCTGGGGAGTAGAGAGCATGCATTGTGAACACCACAACAGTGGTCTTGTGTGATGTTTTCTCTCTCCTCTCTCTCTCCGAGACGAGTCCAGGTTTAGTTTGCAGTCTGATTCTCGCCGGACTTTAATATGGAGAGCGCCAGGTACCCGTTACCACCAAGAGAACACCATTGAACGACACCGTTACGGTGGTGCAGGATGGCTCGTTTGGGGAAGAATTATTCTTGGTTCCAGAACTGACCTGCATGTTCAGAGTGTAACGATGACAGGCACATCTATCGGGATGTCATTCTGGAACAACATGTACGTTTGTTTCGGGGCGCCGTGGGTGCTGAATTTCTGTTAATGGAGGGCAACGCCCGTCCTCACCATGCAAACATTGTAGACGAATGCCTTCAATCGGAGGATATCACCCGTATGGATAGGCCAGCATACTCACCGGACTTGAATCCAATAGAGAATGTGTGGGATATGCTTGGCCGACGAATTACAGCCCGTCAACCCCCTCCCACCTGTCTACCGGAACTTCGGAGGGCATTGCTTGATGAGTGGTGTAATATTCCCCAAGATCAGATTGATAATTTGATACTCAGCATGCCTAGGCGTTGTAAGGCCTGTATTGCATCGTCCGGGAGACATACTCCGTATTAACCATCATACTAACCATGTTATACTGTTTTTTGTAACTAGGTTCTTTTTTGAAATTTGCTCCAGGGAGTAAAAATCGCAATTTTTATTAATTATGTCAAACTTATAGCATCTTTTTTGCTCTTTACCTTTTGTTTAATAAATAGACTTTACAAATAAGTCAAATTTGTTTTGCTTCTGTCTCTTTCTTTGCCTGAACTTCATTATCCTTAATTTATGGACATGAGTGTAAGTTCAGTTAATCTTAACTATTGCAACTAACATTAGTCTTAAATAAATTAAACGCTTTTTTATAAAGTGAATGTTATTTAATTAACTTATAATTTAAACTTAATTAAGATATGTGATCAATTTAAGGTGTTTAACCCTTTATCTACTGACGGTTCTTATAAGTACCACTCACTTTAAAACTACATAGAATAACCATTTTTACGAATATTCTGACGATACTTAGCAGGAATATTCTTTGAAATCCACTCTTACAAGATATATGGCTTGATTGATTGATTGATTTAATATTAACGTCGCACTGTTCAGCTACACGAGGGCTTTTGGCGACGGACCACGTAATTTTGAACCATGGTCAAGTGACGTGGACGACACCTGAGCTGGCATCCCCTCTCCTAACTACCACACCACACCAACGGGAGGACGTTTCAGCTCTCGACAGATTTAACGTGCATCGCTGCCCTACACGGCGGGTCTTTAATGGTACTGGGATCGAACTCGTGACCAGGCAAGCCACGATCCGATACCTATACCACTCGGCTACCGCGGCCACAAGATATATGGCAGCACGGGTTCTATGATGGGTATTTTAGAGGGGAAGGCGAACAGTTTTATAGCAGAAATTACCTTTTCATCTGACGGCGTTTTCAGCGGATTGCGAAGATTATCATTTTTGCCCCGGAAAAATAGTTAATGTCAAAATTTAATTGTATTATTTTTTTGTATGTTAATGAAGACCTTAGAAAACGATCTGACTATTTATTTTAAGTGAACAGTATACATAATTAATTTTACACAGTTGACTATCTTTAATTAATTATCTCCAACGGATTGAATTTCCCGAATTTGGGTATTTTGTTTATGTATATCCCTTAATTTTCAATGTAGTGACCCCTCCAAAAATATTGGATAAAAAAAACTGCAGTAAATCATAATGCGGAAGATAAAGGGTTAAGCAAAAGCTTGACTTTATAAGAAGCGACAATACAAACAAATATTAAATGACAACAGAAGTTCCAATATCCATTTTTTAAATAGAGAAATTGCATAGAATATTACAAATGTACATATCTTAGATTCTGAGAAACCAACAGTATGCAATTAATTAAATCTAGAATTGATAAAAATCGATTCATTGATAAAAGTAGATAAAAGAACATTAAAATCTGTATCTTGATCGAAGATCTGTTAAAAGCAATGAAATATTTTGTATGAAATAGTTTATCTTTTGGAAGTTTGAATAAAATGTTGTTGTGATTCCATTTTAATCCATTTTAATCAATCAAAATCCTTTTGTTCATTAAAATCATATTTAATCCTCCGTTTAAAAGTCCATTAAAATCCATTTAAATTAAGTGTTTAGAAGTCATAACAAGAAATATTGTTATTTTTGTCTAAAATTTTTAAAAAAATTGATATAAATATTTATTTGTTAATTTAAAAATAATAAGAAGTGTTAGATATTCGTGAAAACTTTTTCCAAAGGATGATAATTTCTAAGTAAATGAAGAAGAATATTGCATAATGTTTTTAAGAAAAAAATCCAATTAAGTCATTTTTAGTACTTACCTCTCGGAAGTAAACTTCTGCTTTTTTTGGATTGTAATTTCTAGCTAAAAACAAAGAAGAGGGGAAAAAATTGATTTTCACACCAAACATATATTTAAATTTTTTTCATTCAGAGAAATTAAAAAGTTGTAAATTTAAAAACTCAGTAACTGAATTCATATTTTTGGAAGGAAGTTATGGAAATGTTATCTATAAATATATGAAACATCATTTCTGTTTGAGAATTTGATCGCACTAATATGTAGAAAGTACTACAGAAATATTTGACATATACTAATACAAATCATGGTTATTACTAAATTCATCACTTTCCTACCTTTTTATGAAAACTTACTTAATTATATTTCATGAATCCTGTTTTTAAATTATTCTTTACCTTAATTGTATTGATACTGAATGATGGAACATTTTCCTCCTAAGAATTCAATTAATTGATAAGCAATTTTTGTTAAAATGATGCATACATATTTAATTTTTTCGAACACCACTCAACACGTCGGCTTTTGCATTAATGAAGAAAAACAGAAATTTGGGATTTTTTTTCGTTTTTTTTTCCCGTATAATTATAAATAATGTTTTGATAAAAATTAGTGGGTAATTATAATTACCGAATTAAGTTGCTATTTAGTCAGTCATATTTCTTTTATTGTTAGAATTATTCGTTGATTGTAAAATTATTCTTAGAACGTTAAAAAATAAATTGAAAAATTTTCACACTTAAAATTCAATTAGTATTTTATTCATCTTATGATATCTAATTCTTTATAAAGTTGCACGTATTACTTCATAGATGGCAGCACGCACAAAATTGAGACCCTGTTATCAGATTTATTAATACAAATAAGATTGCAATACAAGAGGAGTAAAGGGAAAAAAAATGGCGATTTTTTAAAATTTTTTTTAAAAAAATGTAAATTTTGTTTTTCAAAATTTTTTAGAAAGAAGTACTTTGAATAATTTTTTTAGGGATGATGTTTTATTGTTAATTTCAAATGTTACCACACTCCGACATTACATTTGTGCATTGCATTTACAGAAAAATATTGCTAGAAAAATTATTCTAAAAATTCTACATGACATTAGGAGGTAAAGGATACTGTGTTATATATTAAAAAATCATTTAAGTTAAAAGTAAAAAAGATTGAGACAAACTGGGAACGGAGATTTAAAAAGTATTTGATAAAATAGAACAACTTTTGCATGACTGAAGCTGAAATCAGGTTTTTAAAGAGAATGTCCTACTTAGAAAATAAAAGATTAATTTACAAAACGGGTGTTTCTGGTGAACTTATGTGCTAAGGCTTCAATGTTTTTTCTCTCAATGAAATAGTCAAAAGAATGGTATATGTTTCTCAAAATTCGAAGAGGCAGCAAGAGAGGCTCTAGAAGAATATTATTTTCATTGTAATTAGTATTCTCGTAGAATACTAATTCTACTACTCCCTACTACTCTCTATTACTATTTTCTACATATATACAACTACGGTTTCTCTTTGTACTCTACTATTACTACTGCTTGTTACAATTTCCAAATAATCGACGAAGAACAATTGGGCTTTGACGTGAGAGTCCACTTTGAAATTTAAATGACAAAATATCCCAATCAAGTAATATATACAGTTGTAAGGTATACCGATTTTTCTATTAGTACAATAATGAAATTAATTAAATTTAAATAAGATGAACGAGTACATAAAAATAAGAAATTATATGATTGTCCATTTATTAAATCTTCGAAAATTTTAAAATAAATGATCTTTTACCTTTTTTAATGCTATAAAAATACTTCTGAAAATCAGAAGTTGATAGAATCGGAGTAAAAAGAATTATTAGTCCTTCCAAAAAAATTACTTCATATGTTTTCAAAAGAGGGATAAAAAAAATCCTCCATTAAATTAATTAGATAAACTTTTTTAGTACTTTAACGTTTCGCCACCGCAAATCTCGCGATCAGTCTTTATTGGCAACAACACAATATATACACATAAAAAAAATGTTAAATATTAGTTCTCATTGTGTTTTCATCCATTTTTGATGTATTTTGAAAAAGATGTTATTGATAACAAAAGACCGCAAGTTCTTTTGAAAATACTGGGAAATACGCTTAACGCGAAAACACTTAAGATGAAATATCGGTTAACACGAATACAACGTCCCCGACAAACTACTATGTATTTTCATGCACTTTTTTTCTTAACACGAAAAGATTTCCCTTTGGGAAAACGAACAAAATACGGAAAACACCAGCTGTGCAGGTGAGGTTTAAGAGTGGTATGAAATGAAAGAGAGGTGATTTCACATGTTTCGTAGAAAGGGGGATAACTTGGCTTTGAAATACTCTACAAATAGCCTGTGGCATGAGCCAATTTTGTTTAGCCAAGCTACTTTCACCCGCTACACAAAAACATCTAATTTCTCATTCGGTGGCGAGCGCATCGCAGTATGAGTAAAAATCAGCGTGTAAGGCTCGCATTTTTTTTCGGAAGAATTCTTTTTACGAGTACAATCGAAAAATACTCAAGGAGAAAGCAAATTTCTATTTCGCTTAAAATGAAGATGGAGCTTCTTAAGGCTATGGATCAAAAACAGAAGACGAAAACGGAAATCTGTTAAGATCTTGTTTTTGCTAACTCTACATTGTCAACAATAATTAAAAAGGGAGCAAAGCATGTGTCTTAATTAACTTTAAAAAATGAAAAAAAAATCGCTCTAGTAAACTTAATTTTGTTGAATAAATGTTTATTTATGAATTTTGCAATATTTGTTATCACGAGAAAAATATTTCAATCCCTTCGGTTTCGTGTTAAATGATTTTTCACTGTATTGTGATGAAAGGTTACCTGCGAGAATGTTCCGTTTAGCAATGGCTGTATCATTTTTGGCGACTTTATTGCTTGTGCCAGCGAAATGGAAAAGTGCAAATTTTTTTTATTTATCTTTCGTGAAGAATCCAAATGAATGAAATGCATATTTTGGATCTCAAATATAGTATGAATTTCTCAAATTAACTCAAGAAAATGAAATCTGTATCGATTTTCTGAGTCGTTTGAGAGGAACCATATTTGAACTGCGTGGCTACTGTTCTCTTTTGCTTGTTTGTTTCATCACATGTAATTTAAAGAATACATATTTGTTATTAAATCGAGGAAAATATTTTACAAAATCCGCAGAGCTTCTTTGAAGACATTATCCCCCCTAAATTGGTTTTAGGTTAGTTTTTGTAATAGTGAATAAAAATTACTTTAATATCTTGATTCATGCATAAAAAGGTATAGATATTTTTTGAAAAGTTTGTAAGCATGTTGTCACAGAGTGTTTCCTAAAATAAAAAAAATATACAGTCGAACCTGTTTTTGTGCGGTCTATGCGATTTTTTATGTGCGAAATTTTTGCGGTGCATTAATTTCAATGGCTTTCGCGCCACTGTAATGTTTTCTATCTATTTACTAGTGGCATAATGGAGAATGTTAGGACCCCGCCTCCCCCCTGAAAGTCAGGTTTTGCCTTTAATATTTTGTAAATTGGGTAAATACGTATTTAGCGTTAGTCAAGCCTTGGGCCCCTAGAGTCCTGCCCCCTGTGATGTGGGTGTGTACGTTACGCCACTGAAATGTACACACTTCAAGACACTCTGGTCATTTGTTATAAACAGTCTCCCGACAATGCGCATTCGGTTGCTTTCTCTCAACGCTTCAGCAGCCTGTGCTTGATTGAAGACGAAACTTTTCAATATGACAGAGACATGAATAATTTGATAAAGTATGAAGACGGGCAAGAAGAACCGGATTCTTTGAGAGCGGATACAAATATGCAGGGATCTAGCTTTCCAACAAATTGGAAAAGAATTTTCTTAAAATAGATACCAGTTAAGAAAGGAGTAGAAAATTCCAAAAAGGGCTTCAATCATGTATAGCTGATTATCGTGACATTTACAACTGACCACCCGTCCTTCGTCACAAAAACTTATCTCTTACTTTATGTTGCCAAAAATAAATCAATTGAAATTGCACAAGTCGAACACAAATGACGAAAGCGATTTAGAACTTATTCATTACAGGATTTTGGATTACGATGAGTAGCGATGAATTATGTATGTGCATTTAAGGACTTATCCGTATATACAATGAGAAACTATATGTTTTAAAAATGTTTCTATGTGTAATATTTAATTATTTATTTTGTTATGGAAGTACTCTTACATAAATTTCGTAAATAATTGGCATATTTTATAAATGCGACTTTTTTATGCGGTCTCTATCCACCGCATAAAAAAGTTTTTGTAGTATTTCCACGAATTAGTTTGTTATATGTAAGAATTTATGAACATTTAGAATATTTTTTGTGCGATTATTTTATGCGGTCCCTATCAACCGCACAAAAACAGGTTCAACTGTATTGTGAAGTGAAGAGTTTTTATAATTAATATTTATCAGTTTTTTCTATTGGTACATCCATGTTATAAAAGAAATTTTTATATAAATTTGACTATGTTTTGTTAAAAGGGTAGAAGAAAAGTCTAGCATATAACGTTACAAATAGTGAGGGAATAATCAGTGAAATAGAAGAAGTAAAAAAAAAATATATTTGTTTTTTTTATAGGAAATAGAAGAAATTATTTAATATTATTACGTTTAGATCGAGAGACTAAAAATATATTTACCTCTGAGCCATTTTAGTAATACTGGATCGGTATCATAAGGATCAAGAATATCAGATACGTTTCTCTTGAACTAAAAAAAGGTATATCAAAACATCATTGGAAAGATTATTTTAATGAACTAAAATTAAAAATACTATTCAATTCCTTTAAACACTCTATAACGCGAGATTCTTGTTCATAATAACATAATAATGCTAAAAAATCCTGAATTACAGTAGTACCTCGACCTACGCCTTCCTAACGTTATAGGGGTCACAGGGGTGTTAAATTTCTCTAGGGGTCAGAAAATATAAACAATTTTCAAACAGGTATACTTTCTTTAAATTAAAGTTAAATAATTCGAAGCTTTTACACATTACTTAAAAAGGAATGGGGCTTCAGAAAAGTATAAAATGTTTAAAATATAATCATAATTTTAAAAATTATAAGCATATGAAAATAAGAAACTTTTCTATAAGAAATATTTAATACGTTTTACGTCGCGCATGCTATTTTCGAAAAGAGTAGCTTTAATTACTAGCTATAAGTTGATTTATAAAGAAAAATGTATTCTTAATACTTTGTAGCTACTTTTATATAAATAGAATAATAACTTACATATTTTAATAAATAAAAAAAATACATTTTTGAAAAATATTTAAAAAATTGCAATATTTAACAAATATTTTGAAATGCAAAAGATATATAATACTAAAATTAGGTAGGGCTTAAAGAGTATGACGCATTGTATAATTCTATAAAGTTTTATACATCAGAGGCTAATATTTTAGAAAATAGCGTGCGCAAAGCAAAATATACTTAATATTTATTATAGAATTTTCATATGCTTATGACTTTTAAAATTATTATTATATTTTAAACATTTTATACTTTTCTGAAGCCCCCATTCTATTTTAAATAATGTGTAAAAGATTCGAATCATTTAATTTAAATTTAAAAGAATTATACCCGTTTGAAGATCGTTTATATTTTCAGACCTCTAGAGAAATTTAACACCCCTGAGACCCCTTACACTTTATCCAGGGAAGGCATTAAATCGACCGCGATGACATTTTGGAGTGACCTTTAGAGACATTTCGGAGTTACACGGTTTTCAAATCTCGTCGATTCACCTCCCCCCATCACTGAAACTCAGGTGGAATCAATGCCAGAGCCTGATGAAATTGGTAATTTGAGTGAAGTTGTTTATCTTGCCAAGAAAATAAATTTAGAAGTGGATAGCGAGGGCATTCAAGAAGTGCTGAATTCCCACAATCAGGAACTAACAATTCATGAGCTCATAGAAATGCATGAGCAAGAGAAAGGCATTAAATAACTTGAGTCTTAAAACCCAATCCTGTCAGAAGATCGAACGACAATTGTTTAATTTGACAGAAGGCCTCAATTTACTTAAAGCGTATTTTATTCGCGGGCTACCAGGAAATTCTGCTGAAGAAAAAAAAAATCTTTGAGCCGGCAGACTACTTGTTAGATCAATGGTGTCCAAGCCGCGGTCCGGGGGCCGCATGTGGCTCGCCTTGAATAATTTTGCTGCCCGCGAGATTCTTTACAACTTTCCAAAATTCGACTATTTTGTATGATATGTTTGCTTAAAGAGTTTTTTTTTGTAAAAAAATAAATCCCATAAATGTTATTATTTCATCCCGTTGCTTCTGTTACTGCGAATCTCTCTTTTTTTTCTAAACTGAAATTTATCAAACATAGATCGTGCTCAAACTTAACGCACGAAAATCTGCAACATCATTACAATATGTAAGTACACATGCATTGAGATCGACTTGCAAAAACCAGGTGAAAGAGTTAGTAAACTGATATCTCACTAATTCAATAAATTAAACATTATTTAATCATTGCATTATTATTATTATATTATCTATGTTTGTATACATGAAAATCAATGAAAACAATATTAATATACTAGTCTGTTTTAAATTTTCACTCCAACAAATGTTTGCAATGGATCTAAATCTAATATAAAGATATATATTTTTATATGCGGCCCGTGGGCTTGTAAAGTTCTTCCGAAGTGGCCCGCGAGGTCATTTGGGTTGGCCACCCTTGTGTTAGTTTTTATGAAACCTTCTAAATCAAAATAATTTTGGATTGCTATTTTGTATTTGTGTTACCTAAAATTTTTAAAATATTTTAATCTAAGTTACTATTTTCTTTTGTCTCTAGCCCTAACTGAAAATAATTTATATGTATATTTCTACGCTAAGTTATACCCCGACTTACGTAAATTCAACTTATGCGGTTATCACTTAGTCCGACCTATCGATTAAGTTTGGGGTATCATTGTATTTGTATTTTATTCGGATTTACATCATTATGTTAGGAACATTATTAAGATAATTGATTAAAGGGAATTTAAGTTAAACGCGAACTTGCTATGATTATTATTCTTTGTTTGTATTTCTTTATTCTGCCAAAAGATAAATAATTTTACAGCGAATAGTCATTTAAAAGAAACAAAATTTTGATGTATTTTATTAAAGCTCTAGGAATGATCTATGATAATAATTTAACTATAATGGTTTTTCCTGCATTATTAACCTAATAACACAGAAAGTTTTTGTGTTCAATGACAATAACTTCGATCTTTAAGAGAATCTACGTGAAATAAATAAATAAAAAAAGTAATATAAAAAATTTTTTTAAGTCAATTCCTACTTAGATCAACAAAGAAATATTTTATTTTAGCTACATTTTTTAAAATAGTTACAATTAATATAAATATGTATATATACATATGACAGAATCCCAAAATTAAGTGGTAATTAATTTTTATTAATTAGTACTAAAGTATTGTATTGTTATCCAAAACAATTGTGTATATAAAATTTCTGTTCAACTGAATGTTTTAAGGCTGTGTTTTCGGTTAATGTTAAAGAATAGGACCCAAATTTTGAACGTTTTTTCAAATATAAACGAAGTGAACATTTTATAAGATATTCTGGCTTCACTATCCATTAGAGAGCAGCATTTTTTATCATACTTCCCATTTTTAACCGAGTTGAATAATTTTTTCTGTTGTAAAATGTATTTCGCGTTTTTTCTCCTATACCGTAATGTTAAATGAGCTATGCCTTCACGTATTAAAACAAAAAAGAAAGTATTCATGGAATATTTTGAAGCTTTTAAAAACACTATATTGGTAACAGATGTATGAGTTATAATGTCACAAATTTCCATGGAAATTGAGACATTTTTCTGTCTGAAAATGTGCTTCGCGTTTAGTTCAAGCTCTCGTACTTTTACCGAAGACAGCCTTAAAACGTGAGGAAAAAAAACCTTTTCAAGTGTTGATTAAGTCACCAAAAATGATGCCAACGTGGCTGTATTTGTAATTCTTTAAGTAATTAGTTTTAATGAAAATTAATTTTTATTAATTGTAGTTAAATTATTGTATTGTCATCCAAAATAATTATGTACATATATAAAATTTCAGCTCAATTGAGCATTTTAAAATGTATTTTATTAACGATTGAAAATTCCACCAAGATAAATAAATAAATATATAGAGAGTGAGAGTTAACAGTAGGAATTGAAAATTGATTTTCTTGTAAAAAAATTAAATTATTTTACAAGAAAAAAAAATTCGATTTAAATTAGAAATACTGTCAAACACATACGCAATTTATGGCGAAAGTGAAGATTATACAGTAGGACATGTTATAGAAAATAACTCAAAATTATTAGAATGCAACTTTATTTTTTTATACGTCTATTCTTATTTTTAATAGTATTATTACCATTAAAAATTGTGGAAAAACTTGTTTTGAAACTTTAAAACATCATCAGGATATTTCAGTTATCTTTTTTTGAGGAAAAAGATTAGTTATAAGGGGAAGAATACATAAATATTTTAAATGAAAAAAAATATTATTCTTTCTTATTTGTCAATTTCAATTATTATATTTAGTAGTTCAAAAGTAAAAATAAAAAATTACAATGAAAATCTTTATTGTTATTATTACTTGAACAGTTTCTTAACATGTTCAAAATACTTTTAAAATGAGTTCTACGATTTTAAAATGATTTTTATGACATGAACAAAATTTTATATATAGCCAACGTTTATATAATGCGACAGAAGGTAAAAACTTGCGTTCAATTTTTCCATTTGAATATTTAAAAGAGATACAAGAATTAGAATTGAATAAGGTTTTTACTTATTTTATTAAAAGAAGTAATTTCCGTAGAATTAAAAATAACTTTCAGCATAGAAATTATATATATTGAGTTTTTTTATAAATATTATTTCAAAATTTATTTTATCTTCTTCCATTACAATAGTAATACATTATTTATTGACTCACCTCTTTCAAAGCAGAGAATTGAGAATTCGTTAGTTTTTCCATCTTTAAATTTTCCACGGAAATAGATGAATTACTATTTCTGAAAAGGAAAATAATTTATTAGATTTATATAGAAAACAAAATATATATATTATTCACTCTTTGTTAAAGACTCGTTTGCAGACATTACTTCGTATCAACTAAGAATAATAATTTTCTCATTGTTTAATACTTACTCAGTTTTATTGAATAATTTTAGAAATAACGAAACTTTGCATTGCACTTTTTCTATCAACAGGATACTTAAATAATTATGGTCATTGAGGAGATTATGTTAAAACAAAACAAATTTCATTCAATGTAATTAAATAAAATCAACTTAATTGATTGAACTAGTTTTGCTTGAAATTGTTTAATATTATAAAATAAAGCCTATAAAAACTGAATTTTCAAAATTACAGTTTACCAGTTTTTGATTGGATCTCATGACAAAGTTTCCTTTAAAAACTGAATCACATGAAGGATATGTAACCCATTGATTGTTGCCATGTTTCATCATTCATTGAAGGAGTAAAAAGGGAAAAAAATTGGCAAAAAAAAAGTCTAATCAAAATTTATTTGGATCTCAGAAATATGTTTTTTCCCCCGATATGTAATTCAGTTAAAATTGAGTGGAATCATAATTTTATAATGAAGTGTATATGTGTAAGGTCATAAAAGTATATAATTCTAGAATGTTGGAAAATTATAGTGTTATTACATAAGAAATACTTCAAGGACTTTTATTAGGACAAAAAATCAATGATAAAAAAACTTATACTTGAAAAGTTTAATGCATTCTTAAATGGATTCATTACTGTTATCTATAGTCTGATAAATTTGTAAATGAAGGTATATATTTTATGGAGAGCTTCATTTACATATTTCTCTGAAATGTGTGGGTGGAGGGTGGAAAATTTTTTATTTTATTTTATCTATATTTTTCAGAAGCATTTATCATCATAGAGGAAAAAGAAAAGAGAAAAATGTTGCTCATATAATGTAATTTCGCCTAATTATATGAAATCTCTATGTACAAATCTTTGATCACTAATTGCTCATTTTATTTTTTATTAAATGCTCATTTTATTGTTTATCAAATCCTCATTTTATTGTTTATTAAGTGCTCATTTTATTGTTTATTAAATCCTCATTTCATTGTTTACTAAATGCTCATTTTATTGTTCTATGAATGCTCATATCATTGTTCATTAAATATTCCTGTTAAGAGTTCATCAAATCAGGTGATTAATCATTTCATCTAGGAAACACTCATTACACTCAACAAAAGTTTTGAAATAAAAAAAAGGAAATAATTATTTCTTACTTTCTTTCCTACCACATACACATACAAAGAATCATATAAAACACATTATAATTTCAACTAAGAAAATATTAATTACACTAGTTGTAGCGTTATTAAATATGAAAATACCGGGTTAGCCCAAACTTGAATGGACGGAGTTTATATATTTATATTTTCAAAACTATTGCACGTATTACGTTGACTGAAGCACGAAATCGAATAAAAATAAATCAAGTTTTATTTTCAGTTACTAATGTTTCAGGCGATACCCTCTTGTTACACGATAAGAACCCCTAATTGCTTAACAAGTCTGTTTCTCACATTTTGTAGTTTCACACTGTCAGTGGCTCCTAATGCTGCACAAGCACGTTCACCAAGTTTTTGAAGTAGCTTCGGCATTGGTATTGCATAAATAGTGTCTTTGACGTTACCCCAAGAAAAGAAACCACATGACATTAATATCGGGGATCTTGAAGGCGATATGAATGTATCACTCCATGCCGATCGGTATGAAAGTTCCTCGTTTGAGTAAAAACGAAAATGCAAAGATCAATAGAACTGAAGTTTCATCTAGTAGAAACAAAAAATTTATTTTGTCCTAACAGAGTTGTGGAAATTAAGGAATTTGCAGTATATCCAGTTAATTGAAACCACGCGCGACCACTCTCCTTAAAAAAATTTTTTATTTAAGAAAAAAATACCTATACAGTTTTGTATGGGGCATAGCACAGCCTTTGCAAATGTACACTTTCAATGCGAGTTTCCCTTTTTACCTTGATCCATGGTTAAAATAAAATTTGTATATTTTCCCGTAATTTTGTGTATGACTTATTACAATAATATGTGTAATAGCTTCGAAAATATAATTTTTTTAAATCCAATGATTTATTTGTGCTGACCCTATTTACTGAATCTATAAATTTTTGTTCTTTCGGTACTTAAAGATTTTTTGGTTTTCTTTGCTATTTATTTTTTACTTTTTTTTAATGATTCAATAAAATGAATTAGAAATATAAAACCAATTATTTACTCATGTTACTCAAATTATTATATATGAATATTAGAAACCACCCTCAAAGATATTTTACAGTCCATGAACTGGAAAACGGTGCCTTGCTACCATAAAATATGTTCAAGTATTAGCTATATAACTTTAAATCACGTAATTTAAATATGTCCACAATATCAATTTCCATATATTTTTAAAAAGTTGTTATCCTTAATTTTATGAGAAAAAATTAGTGATAATGTGATTCCCATGTAAATATGATATATTTATTGAGAAGAAAATTATATTTCAAAAAAATTATTTCATATATTAGAGTTCATCAGAGCATCTAATAAGTGAATTTATTGGCAAAACAATTAGTCTGCTATATTTTCTTAGTTTGTAAGGAACATTCGCAATGGTGTTTAAAATACTTAGAAGTAAATAAACAGCTTTTTTTTCATACATTTTGTCTACATTCATATGCATACAATTGTAGATTCTAAAGCACTCATTGAAAAATAAATTGATTAAACACTTTAAAAAAATAGGTTAGATTGAGCATCCACAGAATAAATATTTTTAAGTATTTATTGAGAAAAAATTTTGTGAACGCTAAGTCTTTGCTTTCAAAAATTTTTTGTTTAGTTTGCAGTAAGGAATAATATATTTATTGAATATATATATATATATATATATATATATATATATATATATATATATATATATATATATATATATATATATATATATATATATAGGAAGAGAGAGAGAGAGAGAGAGAATGAGAAAAAGAGAGAAAAAAGATATAAAGGGAGAAATAAAAAGACAGAGAGTAAGAGAGACTTATATAGTCTTCTTGACGTATGTGAGTGAGTTTCAGTCTCATTCAAATGTGTATCTAAATTCAGATATATTTGGTAATACTATTGTCATTTATTGCAATTCATAAAATCACACATAAAACACAAAAATTTGCTCACAATTTGAGAAATGCATAGACTAATTTTTGAATGAACTAATTAAAAGTAATTGAATTATTATATAAAGCTTTGTTCTTGAGAGAAAAATAATTAACTTCTGAATAATATTATAACTTTCTAGAAAACAGTAAAAAAAAAACTTATTTTTTTATTCAAGAAAATTGTGTAAAAATAAGCTTAGTTTGAAAATAAACTAGCTGAAAATAAACCAACTACCTCTCCAATTGCATTGCAAATAGTCTGGAATTTCCACTAAATATGTAAAATAGGAAACACTTTTGAACAGGTATAAGAAATGAATTTTTGGTACATTACTATTGAACACTCTAACCAGCGGAAATATGACGGTGGCGAGAAATAAGTGGTGTTTGTTCCCTTGATGAATGATCATTGTGAATGACAAAAATTTTTCGCACGAGGATAATGAAATTGTTTTGCAAATAATAGTATCATTGTGATAAACTATTACAGTCGGACCTCTATATAACGAACTCGCTAAATCTCGAAAAAAAGTTCGTTATACAGAGAGAGGTTCATCTTTCAATTTTCTTCAATATTTCTTTTATTTTCTTAAAACAAATATTTTAAACTCATAAACACTATATATTAAAAAAAGTAATTATTCACACCTTTTTGTAAATTAATTTTACCTATCAAAAAGAAAGAAAGAAAATCTGCAAGAAAAGTTTCTTGAGGCCTTTATCCACTTCCTGAAGAATTATTTTTTTCTTTGATGTTCAAGCATTTACGTTTCGACATTTTCGAGCTACAAGAAACGAACTTACCAGTACGAGTGATCAACACTACAAATGAATGGGAACTAGTTCAAGGATACGGGGACATGAGACAACTCTACTGAGGGTGAAAAGGGGTATCGAAGATGTTTCTAAGGAGCTGAGCAATGGGGGTTAAAGGTTGCACTTCTTGGACAAAACGCTGAGAATTTTATAGCTCTCAGTGAGTTAGACACCTAATAAAACCAGTTCAAGATTAATGACCGCCATAAACTGTATTAAAAGAGAGAATAACTTGAAATATGTCCAGAAATACTTTAAAAATAGGGAGAAAAAAATTGAATCATAAGAGAAAAAGTTCGTTACATAGAAAATGTACTTCGCTATTGGAAAATAATTTTACGAAGAAAATCGTGAAATGTTCTTGGTTCCAGGAAAAAGTTCGCTGTATAGAAAAATTCGCAATATAGAGGTTCGGCTGTATTTTTTTTAAAAGGAATAAATTTGCTTTTCTGTTTAGTAGATAGTTAAAAAATTTTTTTCCCCATCCAATTCCCTAAGATCCTTCCCAACTTTTTTTTTATCGCCGTGGTAAAGCCAATGTTTGATAATTTTATCGCTGTCCGCTGAAGGCGGGATGTTGATTGTTTATATTTGACCACTGGCGTAGCTGGTTATGAGTTGGCCCAGTATCAAAATTCCTTCGTGGGCCCTTTTTCAGATATGAGAATCCTGTTAGTTGAACTGTAGTTACACATGTTGGGGACCCTGTAGATTGGGGCCCACGTACCAATGATACGGCGGTAGCTACGCCCCTGTTTTGGACTGTTTATATTTAACAATTTTAATTTAATTGTATTTAAACATGCCTCCAGAATAAAATACAGTTACGCCAAAAGTGATTATTAAGTGTTTTAACATGGAATATAAAATCTAGATATATATTATAAATGCGAAAGTTTGTGATGATTTTTGGGCGTCTTTCACGCAAAAACAGCTGAAAGGATTTTAATGAAACTTTACAGTAATATAGCTTATATATCAGAATAACACATAGACTATAATTTATAGCTTTGGCTATAATATATAACATAGGCTATAATTTATAAAGATATTGTGAGAAGTGTCCAAAATATAACGATATTTGTCAAGTAAGTAGGAAAATATTCTGCCATCTGCAAGCAATTCTGGCGTGCGCTGCAAAAAAGCTTACGTCAGCATATATCTATCTTTTGTTTGTGAAAGAACCCTTTTTGTTTTGGCTACGCAAGGCGCTCGCTTCTAATTAATTCCTGTGATCAGCATAATCCCTAATTTTTTTTATTCCAGAATAAAACTAAGTTTTGAAGGGAGAGGCTGTTTTGAAGATCAGAATTACATTTATCATGTGTACGTGATGAGTTTAGCCTACAATAACCAGTATGAAGGGTCATGAACTCTCATTTAACCTTAAACTTTATAAAGAAAACCAGGATGAAAAATAGAGAAAATTATTTATCACCCACGCGCATTCAATTATAACGCAAATAAAAATAAAGCAATTGAAGAAAATATTGCATCATACGTAAAAAAAAACAATATATCTAGATGTAATAATAGATATCAAGAAGATTTCCCGATAAGAAAATTGTCATTAATATATTATCGAGAAAGTAGAAAGGCAAACAAACTTTTTTACGAAATATCACTAAAATATTCAACAGGAAAATTGTTTTTTATATCGATATCTTTTATATCTCAGATAAAATGTAACGTAAGTAAATGAGAATAATTTTCTTTTTACGTCATCATTTTATGTATATTTGAGCTTCTCTGAGATGCATGACATCATAGTAACATATTTAAGTGTTGTTTATCCCCCTTGAATAATTTATAATCGAATTGTATTTAAACGCTTCTGATACAAGATAGTGAAATGTTGAATTAGACTGCATAGTAACAAATATATTACCAATATTATTGAAATAAAGAGATAAAGAGTGTGTGTGAGAGATAAAGAGATTGAGAGAGAGTGAGAGGAGATATATATATTGAGAGAGAGAATGAGAGGAGAGAGATTGAAAAAGAGAGGAGAGAGTGAGAGTAGAGAGAGATGGAGAGAGAGTGAGTGAGAGGAGAGAAAATGAGAGTGAGAGGAGAGAGAGTGAGAGTGAGAGGAGAGAGAGTGAGAGTGAGAGGAGAGAGAGTGAGAGGAGAGAGAGTGAGAGTGAGAAGAGAGACATAGAGTGAGAGGAGAGAGAAAGAGGGGGAGGGAGGGAGAGAGTGAGACTGCTCACTGTATTAAAATTGACCACCATAGCAGAAAAAAATATCAAATATTTAAAACATGCACATATACACACCAAAATGATAATTTAACTTATACTACCTTGCAAAGGAAATTAAATCTCTTAAAAATGAAAAATACTTGCTTATACATAAATAAACTAGAATTCATATTTCTAAAAGAATTCAAATGTCCAAAACAAACGCCAAAAATGAAATAAAAACTACAATACAGTTAATATGAATATATGATAATTTAACTATAACTGTATATATACCTTGTATTTTTAAGAATATTATGTATAAAATTCTAAAAGAAATCAGCCATCTCGTTTTCCATATTTGCTAGGAGCAGGGATATCCAAGTCGAAATATTTCTACACGAAGTTTTTTTGTCACTTAACGAAAAATTTAAATTATAAAATAAGTTTTTACCTTTTTGATTTCAATAATTGTGAGGTAATATTTTTATTTCGTTCTTACACTTCATTTGCATCTTCTAGTAAATTAAAAGTTAATTTTCAAATAATCACGTAGTTTAAGAAGTGTACAGTAAAATTCTTCGTGTTCTAAAACATTTAATCACTTTCTATTTATATTAGGTTGCGGAAAAAGAAATCCATTATTTTTGCATGAAATTCAAGACTTTATTTAACATGCTTTGGATTGTCAGATTTGGATCAAATATGCACCATTTTGTTGCATAATTTGTTACCATTTTAAAGATAGCTTCATAATACCTCTCTAATAGAAATCTTGGTTCTTAGTGGCGAAAAACTCTAGTAATCGATTTTTACAATCTTCTCTTGATCCCAATTTCTTATCAGTCTGGAAGTTTTGCAATGCTAGAAAAAGGTGGTAATCACTTGGTGCCAGGTGCGGACTATATGGTGGATGCATTAAAACTTCCCAGGCAAGCTCCTAGAGTTTTTGGCGAGTCACTACAGACGTGTGTGGCCTGGCGTTGTATTGATGGAACACAAAACCTCTTCTGTTGGCCAATTTTAGCCGTTTATGGTCAATCTCTAGCTTCAAACGGTCCAGTTGTTGACTGTAGAGATCTGAATTTAGTGCTTGGCCATACGGAAGCAACTCATAATAAATTATTCCTTTCCAGTCCCATCAAATACACAGTAGAACCTTCCTGGCCGTTAGTCCTAGTTTGGCCACCGTTTGAGCTGCATCACCGCTCTTTGACCACGATCGTTTTCGAACAATATTGTCGTATATTCCCATTTCTCATCCCCAGTCACCATCTGTTTAAGAAATGGGTCGATTTCATTCCGTTTGGTCAAGGCTTTGCAGATGGAAATTCAATCCATCATGTTTTTGGTGTTGGTGTGGCACCCAAACATCGAGCTTATTTTTGAATCCAACTTTCCGCAAATGGTTTAAAAGTATTTAATGGTCGATCTTTAGCTCCTGGGCTACTAACATGCCGGCCAACTTTGATTATTTCTGTGATTTTATCAACATTTTCGACAACGGTCTTGCCTGTGCGAGGTGCATCTTTAACATCAAAATTGCCTGAACGGAATCGACGAAACCAAAATTGCACGTAATTAGTTGTTACAGTATCGGCACTATAAACACCATTCACATTTTCAGCCACCTGGCTCGCATTTTCCCCTTTATCAAAGAAAAACTGTAAAATGTGCCGAATTTTCTCTTTGTTGACTTCCATTTTTAACACACTGTAACTCACAGCTGAATGGACCAAACAAAAAAAAACCCCAAAAGAATTCTTTTAGTTTAAACTGTTACTTAACAACGAGCATAAATTTGAAATTGTTTGATCGATACTTCACGAGATATCGACACTACAGCCATCTACCGAAAAAATAATGGATTTCTTTTTCCCCAACCTAATATTAACGACTATACTATCTCAGTAAAGATCATTCTTCATTAATATATATTTTAAATTACTGAAAAAGTGTATTTAAAGCTATGGCGTTATAAAATGTAAAACACGAAGTTTTTTGGTATTTTAAACAAATTTCAAAGTACTATTATGCATCAAATTTTTCGCAAACGTTTAATATAAGAAAATAAACTTTATTTTCTTATAGTCCCCCATCAATGTGCACATAAATATTACTATTCACGAGACACGAATTATATTTTTATCTTTTATGTGATAATATAGCTTTTTTCTGAGTTCAAATTTTCGAATCATTTCCCATCGCATAAAATCGCCGTGATCGCAGCATTTAGACGATGAAGTTTAAGGAATTTAAAAAACGTCGTTCAAAAGCAAAATCTTTGTATTGCTAAAAATACGCTTTTTGTCATCGTTTCACTCCCCGAGGAAAACAAAACAGAAAAATAGGAACAAAAATTCTGATGCATATCGTCCAATAATTCGAGACGCAAGTTTTATCTTGCCTTAGAATCTGTGACTTTGGTTTGCGAGATACTTATATGCATTTTACGTTAGTGAAATCTTCTACCTACGTTCCATTGTGTGGTAGTACACAGTCGACCGTAACTGGCACTGATTCCAGGCTGGAAATTGCCCATACGTGGAATCTCCCGATTGCTTGATTGTATTATGAGACATCAGCTATTCTCAGCTTGAAGATGGCCTTAAAATCTTAAATGCTTTATTGTTGTTTTGAATGGAATTCTGTTTATGTTCTATCCTGATAATATTAAGACGATGATACCGAGTTAAAAGTATTGAGTCATGCGTTGACTTTTCGATAAACAAAACAAAATTTACCCTGTATTTCATATTCTCGTGTTTTCCCAAAAATAAGAAGTAAACGAAATTTACTTTCTAGAACGACTTATCAGAACATCCGTAATGTAATTCCCATCCCCCTAATAAGCCCTTAGATCATCAATGGTGGCCATGCAATACCAAATGACTAGTCGAAGTTTAGATACTTTTACATTTGATGACGAAGGACGTTTTAAAGTATGCGCCAACATACTTTAAAGGGCCTCAACCCCGGGGGGAGGGGAGTTCGTCTCTTTCTTAACTCAGTCTCAATAAGATCATGTGATCCAAGTGATCTTAATCGTCAAATGGACATATACTCCGAAAAACTAAGAATTGCAAACTATTTGTCAACTGGCAACAATGACAAGGCTACATTGTTAGGTCTATGTGTCCTCCTTTGTCTTTGTGGCATATAAAGTGTTTTATATTCAGCACCATTAGATCCAATCGCTCCAGCCTGTATATATACAGGACTTTGGGGAAGAAATGGTTCTCCTTTCTGAAGACGTCAACAGAAATTTCTGGTTCCTGTCCTGTTTTAGACTTGCTACTGGTCCTGGATTTTGGAAAGATTACTTGTATAGAAAGGGGAGGGAAGATTCAAGTTCTTGCCTGCTTTGTTACCATGATGTACCTGTGACTGAGGATCTCCTCAAAATATGTCCTGTTGTTTTTAACTATATCTCTTTAAATGCTATTAACTGCGACTTTGATTATTTTTTTATCGTTCTTTATTAAATTGGGCAGTTCTTCGACTTATGGCCAAAAATTCAGAAACGGATAAAAAAAAAGTCTGTCTGTTATCCGTGATTCGGCTTAGGCTAACCTCCATATACCATCGTCACTCTTTATTTGAAAGGCGGCAATTGGTTTGCGTCTAGAGTTTTGAGATTGTGAGTCACGCACATTTATTTGTTACAAGTTATCTTTTGTATGGGTATTTGATAGCTTGTGCTACATACTTACGTCTTAAAAGAGTCGTAGGTGGGGCATACTTTTACATAGAAGCCCAAGGCCTCAAAAAGCCTTAAGATATAATTATTGATGAATAATAAATATTGTCAGCTAGAAACTTTCATGACTGACTAAATCTTCAAATTTTTAATGTTGCAATGAACAAGTCATTGAAAGTATAGTTACTGCACGGAAATTAATGACCACACACAGACAATAGAATAGAGAGAAATCAAACCAGGAAATATAGTGAAGCTTAGGCCGTAAGAAGTTGTGGTTTAAATGATATTATCATGACGCAATCATGAGAAACAATTTAAAGACGTCTCATTACCCCTTTCATTACAATACTCCTAAAACTAGATGTATTAACATCTCTTCATGTTTACATTAAGCATTTGTAACCATCAGTTATGAAAAGTACTAGTAGTTTAATTTATTTGAACATTCAAAAAACATTTATGTTCATATTTTTTATTTAATGACATTAATGGGTAGATAGAAATCACTTCGAATAATTACCAGGTGAATACTCCTGCATTACAAGCTCTAAAATGGAAAAAAATTGTCTTGAGTTAGAAAATTTTTAGTTTTCTATAATAGTTATTGAAATGAAGAACAAAAGAATTTTTAAACTAAATGAGGTCTGAATGCCTTTGCATTGAACAATGAGGATGATTTTGAAAACAAAATTGAAAATCTTGATTATACACAGCAAAATTGAGAAATTTTTGTTATTAAATTCATACAAAATAATTTAAATTGTACCTAAGAATCCATAACTTAAACTGCAATTTTTATATGGAAAAATTGCAATTTTGTAAAAGAATTTAAAAAATATTGAGACGAATATTAAACTTCTAGTGGTATTGCTAAGCAAATTAATGCTATTGCTAATAAACGATTGCTACTGATTAATCAAACTTTATTTTATGAAATGCTTTATCTTTATTTTTTAGTAAAATATATGTTGCTAAAATTTTTCTGATGATTTTTACGTTAAGATTTTTAAAAGAAGGAAAGTAAGGGAGTTGTGTAGGGGATTTTTTTTGTGGAGTTTATATAAGAAACTTTTATTTTATTTATTTTAATAATAAATCAATGATTTAATAATGGACTAACAGAATAGTACACATAAAGTAAGAGAATGTAAAAGAATCAATTGAAAACAACCATTAAAGTAATTATGAATATAATTATGAATTTCGAAGTATAAAAATTCAAGATAAGTTATTTATTATATAATTAACTACTTAAGTACCCGTTCTTCAAACGCGTTCATTTTTTAAAAATAATTTTAAAAAATGTTATTCTTGATATACACTGGTGTGCAAAAATTAAGGACGAAGTCGAAAAATTAGCATATCAGCTGAACGAAGAGGCAGAGCGGACAGAAAGACCAATCAGGAGATTAAGTAAGGTGATGTACGGTAGCACATGCGCAGATATGCAGGTAGACGTAATGGGGGAGTGTCTGAGTAGTATAAAGCATGTTGTCGGTGTAAGATCAGTATTTCTGGCAAAGAGATTGCACGCCGTATAGCAATTAAAATCACACCGAGTTGCTGCCTCAGCAAGAAATGGCGAATAATCAATCTGTTAGACGACATATGGATGCTTTTACCCGAGGTCGAATCATTGGGAAGTTGGAGGAAGGCCGCAGTGTGACAAGTGTGGCTGCAGAGTTCGGAATTGTTCACAGCATCGTTTCACGAATTTGGAGACAATTTCAAACTACAGGAACAGCTATCCGGGGGTTCAGTAGTGGTCGTCCACGAGGAACCACACCCACAGATGACCGGTACATTGTCTTACAGGCCAGAAGAAACAGGCGGCAGACAGCGGGAGAAATCGCTAGACACACGACACAGGCGACTGGACGACCGATATCGTGTTTTACCGTGGCCAGAAGACTGCACGGTGGTGGTCTGTTTGCACGACGCCCTGTACGGTGTGTACCTTTAACGCCTGCCCATCGGAGAAGACGTTCTCTGTGGTGCCGGGAACACCGGAATTGGAGAGACAATGAATGGGAACGAGTACTCTTTACAGATGAGAGCAGATTCAGTTTTAGTAGCGATTCTCATCGCATACTCATCTGGAGAGAGCGGGGAAGCCGCAATCATCCCTCGAACATCATTGAAAGGGACAGGTATGGAGGTCGCGGCGTTCTCGTTTGGGGAGGCATCATGCTTGGTAGTCGTACAGACCTTCACATCTTCGACGCAGGTTCAGTCAACGGGACCCGTTATTGTAACGAGATTCTTCTTCTATATGTGCGTCTTTTTAGAGGCGCTATGGGTCTGCAGTTCCTTTTCATGGACGACAATGCACCATGTCATCGCACTGTCGCTGCCGAACAGCTCTTAGAGAGTGAGGATATTGAACGTATGGATTGGCCGGCACGATCTCTGGATGTCAATCTCATCGAGCATGTATGGGATTTTCTAGGTAGACGCTTGGCAGCTCGTACCTTACCACCAGTAACGATTCGGGAGCTTCGATTGGCGCTGCAAGACGAATGGGCAGCACAATTCCTTTAACAACTCATTGACACCCTCATTCTCAGCATGGGCAGACGCTGTGAAACCTGCCTAGCAGTCAGGGGAGATCATATCCCCTACTAAAGACCGGATGTTTCTTGCTGGACACCCATCACAGGGATGTTTCGGCCTTCAGTCGCTTTGCGCTCCATGCTACTTTTTCAATCAAGCTTCTTTTTATCCCTCTGATTTCTCTTTTAGTAAGTGTTGCTTACATTACACATGTCCTTACGTATTGGGGATCTTAGGTATTAAATGTGTTGATTTGGAAAGCTTTTATACAAAGTTATATTGAAAAAACCATCTCGTCCTTAATTTTTGCACACCAGTGTATATAATAGTTGAATTGTAAGGAGAGTAAAACCCTGTACAAAACAATGTATAGAAAAATGTAAAATAATTTTTTAATGAGTGCACTTATTATTTTTATATAACAACGCCTCTTGGGTTCAATTTTCGCAAACCCCTTTTCATAACGGATCTCTACTCCATGAAAGAAATGTGCCTACAAAATTATTTCAAGTCTGTAGGTCTAATGGTTCAAAGATAGGAATCTGTAACGTCCCTTAAGCCCTCACAACGCCCCTTGGGGTCGATTCAGGAAAAAAAAACGGGAACCTTCTTCATAGATAGGGAATAGAGGGCTGCCAGATCATATAACCGTGCTGGCACGTTTTTGAGTTTTAGTGGCACGCACATTGTACACTTTCTTTCATAATTTCCATTCATTCCATTATAAATATAAAAGGGAATACTTAAAGTTATAATAACTGCTTTCAAATTTTAATCCAAAGTGAAACAAAGGCATTCATTTAATATGGTTTTAATTTCTCATTCTTTTCACTAATATTGGTTTGAAGAAACTGTCGAGAAATTACAAATCTTTCGCTGTGTGTGTGTATGTATATCATTTTAAACTAAACCAAAAATAGATTATCATATTACTTCTGCGCATATTCAATTTAAAATTAGGAAAAAAATCGAACTAATACGAAAATTTCAAAATGAATGGAAAACAAAACATGTTTCCTTTTTATTGATATATTTTGCTATGATGAAGTTATCAATGTAACATCATAGAGAAGGATGCATCAGATAATAAAAAGTTGTATATATTGTTTGTGTAGAACTTGATGTGGCAGCGAGCTTCTGTTAAGGTCAACGTGGGAATGGACTAATAAATAAATATAGATATTGATCAGAATTATAAAAAATATATATTCTATAACATTTATGATAAAAATTTGTTAAAAATTCTCGATGTTTTACAAGTTATTGTTTATCTGTTGTTATTCAACAAAAGTTTCGTTATTTTGGTTTTGTTCGTTGCTTCGGTATTATTGCTTCCAATAAATTTTGCCTTTACACAAATTTTTGAAGTAAAAATTATAGCAACTTGTATCATATACTCTAAATATATGTTTAAATTTTTTAAAATGTTCAGAGAAAACAAGATAATGACTTTGTAACAAGAATTTTACTTGAATAACAATTTTTAATAATAGTTTATATGTTACTGATTTCTTTTTCTAATAAAAAATATACGTAGAATTTTCTTATTATAAATTAAATTTTTTTTGAGAGAGAAATTTTCAAATTAATCATAATTTAATCTTTTATTAGAAAATATTTGTATTAAATATATATATAATTTTTTTTATGAAATGCACTTTCTGATTCATAGTAATTGACTTATATATATATATATATATATATCATAAAAAATTAACTTTTACTTTTTAAAAATATCTCAAAATTTGCTTTATTATGAAATTATTAAATGGTATTCTGGCGTTGTGGATTTTCACAAAATTTGATATGTTTTGTATGATAATTTTTTTAAAAAAAAGTCACATGATCAAAACTTTTTAATCTCGATAACATTTTTCGAAATATGTTTATAAAATTTTTGAAAATTTTTTAATTATAAGGAAAAATGCAAAGATATATTTTTACATAAGATATTTCCTTACTCTGATCATTCATGTGTAAGATGATGAACAATTTTAAGATAAAAAAGAGAAACTGAAGTGAATCGTATTCATTTAGAGATAAAATGAAGGAAACCTTTCTACAATGATATTCAGTAGTATATTAATCTCAAATGTATAAATTGTAATAAAATTCGAATTTTTATCTGTAGCGTCTACGCAGATGATTATTTATGTGATGTTTTGATTTTTTTTAAAATTCTGAATTAAGAAATTGTTTATACTACTAGCAAAGAGGCATTGTCAGTGATTATATAAATGTAGGAACTACAGAGTGTTTTTTTTTCAGGTATAGAAGTTTAATTTGGCATTATTTTCCAAGATGGCGACCGATTTAACAGCTGTCAAGTGATTAATTCTCAGTTTGGTTTGGCAATTCATCATGAATAGACTCACGCCTGAACAACGCTTTCAAATTGTGCAATTTTATTTCGAGAATAATGGTCGCGATTTTCATAAGCGAATTTTGTTTAGCGATGAAGCGCACTTCTGGTTGAATGGCTACGTCAACAAACAAAACTGCCGCATTTGGAGTGAAGCTAATCCACAAGTGCATGTCGAAACACCGTTACATCCAGAAAAACTGACTGTTTGGTGCGCTTTATGGGCTGGTGGAATCATTGGTCCGTACTTCTTCAAAAACGATGAAGGCCACAACGTTGCTGTCAATGGTGATCGGTATAGAGCCATGATTACTAACTTTTTCATTCCTGAATTGAACAATCATGATGTCCAGGAGCTGTGGTTCCAACAAGACGGCGCAACATGTCACACAGCTCGTGCCACAATCGATTTATTGAAAGACACGTTTGGTGACCGCCTCATTTCACGTTTTGGATCTGTGAATCGGCCTCCAAAATCTTGTGATTTAACACCGCTAGACTATTTTCTGTGGGGCTATGTAAAGTCATTGGTCTATGCGGATAAGCCACAAACGCTTGACCATTTGGAAGACAACATTCGCCGTGTTATTGCCGATATACGGCCACAAATGTTGGAAAAAGTAATCGAAAATGGGACGTCCAGATTGGACTGCATCCGAGCCAGCCGTGGCAGTCCTATGCCAGAAATCATATTTAAAATGTAATGCCACAAGATTATCTTTCGAATAAAAAAAATCATGTCAATCGAATAATACATCGTTGTTTTATTGCAATTTTAAAGCTCTATACCTCTCAAAAACACCCTTTATTACTCATTAAATCTGTATATGAATTGTATTACTGAAGTGAAAAATCCCATACTGCATCTTTACAATCCTTTTTAGTATCCATGGCAAAGTACAATATTCTTGGTGGTGCACTTTTAAGGAGCTTAGTGCATACTTTTTGATACATCTACTCATATTGTAACGGGTCTATAATCCTCTTGGGGAAAGCTATTTCATTTAAATGTGGTTCTATTGAAAATTTTCTCTCGAAGAAGAAGACACGGCTTATGTAAATGAAGGGTGATATTTAAGCATTAACTTTTGATACACGAAGTTAGAAAAGAGTTGTTAGAAGTTAGAGGTTAGCGGAAAGTAGTTGAGAGTTAGTCGAGTTTCCCGACGATTAATCACTAAATAATTAAAGATTGTTAATTGACGATTTAGTCAAGAAGTTATAATTGAATAATAACGTCCAGAGGTCGAATAGCTGAGGACGGATTTACGGTATTTCAGACCGTAGATAACCAAAGAGTTCTAAAAGCGTAAGTTAACTAGATTATTATCAATTATTAAGTATCCTTTTTACCGTGTAGTTGCTCCCATACTTAATAGAAGTGTGCATTTCCTACCCTAGCTTGTTGAAATTAAGTTAAATAGTAACAAATTATAGTTATTCTGATTATATGGCTGATCTTTCTTCCAACCCCCAAACACCCATAAACGGGACAGCCCATTTATTACAATATCACTCACATGTTTTTAGGAGGTTCTACAATTTATCTAGGAAAAAATTTTGTATAGCAATACAAATATATTCTTTTCTTTTCTCTTTTTTAAACTTTTCACTCAATCCTTCTTCGACAGATTATGAAATGTAGTGTCGTATCAAATTATTTAGAATATTCCCACAAATGTCTAGAAGCAGAAAACCTTATTATTTAATTCAAAATTTCCGTGTATTTTGATTAATTATAAGTACAGTTACTAAGCTTCTAATATCACAAATGGAAATATGCTAAAAATATCTTAAAGGAATATTAAAGAAGTCTCATTGCAAGATAATTATACTTGAATTTAAAAGCTTTTAAATTATGAATATTGAAAGACTTTTATATACTGTAGTTGTGTGGCTGCGGAAAATTTTAATCATACTGAACTTAAAAACGTCTATTTATATGAAATAATACTGTAATAAATATACTTAAGTATTTAATGACCGGGGATTAATTTTCTTATCTCTGCTCAAGATATATTTTTCTTTTCGTCTAAAATTATGTTGTCATCCTCTTAAAATACAATTAGATTGTTATAAAATGTTTTCTTTCCTCGAGAAAAAAAATAATTGTAGGGAGAAAAATTCTAAAAATATCGGATACAGTCCGCTTTATTGTACTTGAGATGAAAGCTGTTGTATATTTAAAATATAAGAATGAAGGAAAAATAGAAATGTAATACGAAGGAAAGTACAAAATATTTTTAAGACAATTATTCATCATTGTATTTTCTCTTTTCCCTTAATTTCGAATGTTCTACAACGAATTTGTATAATTTAAAAGATAAGCCCGAAGTAAATGTAAAAAAGGTGCGGTTTTTTTCATATATTTAGCATTGGTTCTTTATTGATAATCAAGATGTTGAGATTGAATGATGAATGCATTGCTATATAAGTAATAATAAAAAAAAACGTATATGATTTTCATTTGATGCCAAATTCCTAAAAATTTCTTTAGGGATAAGTAATGTAAATTTAAAATTTTTTATAAAAAAATATCCGTTGAAATTAAATGAAAAGACGATAGGAAAAGGCTGACTTAGTTTTACTAGTGTGCGAGAAAATTGCAATTTATACTTTTAATAAGTTTTGCATTTTGAAGTTTATTTTTATAGGAAACTAGAAGAAGCACTATTTATTGTTGGTAATTATTAATAGTTACACCTCCGAAAAAGTTGATGATTTTAAACACCTTGGCAAAGTAATTAATGATAAAAAATAAACTAAGATCAGTTGATAACAGAATAAAAATAGCTAACAAATGCTTCTAAGAGCTGAGGAGATAGTTAAGATCTAATTTAATCAGCCGCAAAACTAAATTAAGAGCTTACAAAACGCTAATACTACCTGTCTTGCCTTATGCAAGAGTAACATGGACCTTAAACAGATATAACGCGCTTACTGGACCTATTTGAGAGAAAAATTATCGTAACTATCTTTTGCCCAGTGCAGGAAAAAGTATTGGAGAGAGAGAACCAGGTATAATACTTGAATTGTACAGGTGTTATAGGCAACCACAAATAGCACAAGTCATTCGTAGTAATGAATTAAGATGGTTTGGCCATATTTGGAGAAGCTCGGAAGATAATCCTATTAAGATCTTGATAGTTAAAAAACGCGAGGGAACTGGAGCTAAAGAAAGACCACCAACTAGATGGTTGAATGACATTGAGAAAGACTTAAATACTTTGCAAATTAAAAATTTTAGAGGAGTCTCTATAAATAGAGAACAGTTGAAGAAGTGCTTGGTTTTGGCAGCCAAGGCATGTAAGAGGCTGTTGTGCTTTTGAAGAAGATAAGAATTGTTCATGTTTAGGTTGTTTCTCCGTCTTTTAGTCCTAAGACCTGCCGTATAGAGGGGACTGATTCACGTTAAATCTGTTCTCCAAAATTATCTTTCAAATGTAAGGTTTCAATTATTATGTTCCTTAAAAGCTCATTTTTTCTCGAATACTTATTCGAGGGTTGGAACTTTAATAGTGGAAACTATTTATTTGCACGAAATACAAAAGCGATTCATGTCACCATATTTTACAGTCCTTCAATATAGTCACCGGCATTGTGTATAACCCGTTACCAACGATGTGGAAGTCGTAGAAATCTGTAGCAGCGCCTGTTCTGTTGATAATTTGAATGGACTGGTCTACTGCCGCAAGAATCTCTGGAACAGTTTTGAAGCGAATGCCACGTAGTGGTTCAAACATCTTAGGAATTAAGTTAAAGTCAAAACAGCTTAGATTGGGGAGTGTGGTGGACGGTGAAGCACTTCCCAGCCCCATCGATCGAACGAATCAGTCATAGCTTACACTGCATGTTACTTGTTAATTACCGACGCTTGATAATTTTGTCTCCAACCGGAAGAGTGCATATTTTTGTTTGGATAGAAAATCGTACATTTTTGGTAAATTAAACAAAACTTTTATTGTGGATAAGTAATTGTAGAACAAACAAGTGAGATGAAGAAAAGGAATACAGTATAGTCCCGAAAGCTCGGTACTCTCGATAAGCTGGCAGTCCGGATAATTGGGCTACACCCTTGCAGATTTGATTATGTTTGATGCAGAGATTATTGCTGCTGTCCCCGTTAATAAAAAAAATGTCGGATAATGATGAAGACATTGACGTTGAGGATACCGTACAAACTCCTAAAATATCACATTGTGCGGAACTTAAGGCTGTAGAAATCGCCCTTCAGTTTTTTTGACGACTTGTTGCTCTAGTAATGGACCTTCTGTTCCTTCTTCGTCATCGTGATGAAGCAGCAAAACCCAGTGTTAAAAAAAGCAGCAAGTTTTTCAAAAGTCAGCTATTTATAATTTTCATTTATGCCTTCATAAAGTATTTTTCTGAAGCGTGTCCCAACAGGTAAATTAATGCATGCTATGTACTAACTAGTTTTAATATTTATACAATAAATTCTCTATGCCTTCATAAAGTACATGCTTTTCCTACGTTATCCTACCCCAAAACTCTTAAGAGTATTTGGACAGTTTATTTTTTATTGTATTTCCAAGCAGAGTAGTGTAACACGATATTTTCCGAGAAAACATCCTATTTTAATACCATTCTCGATAACCCGGCATTTTCACAACTTCGGTCCACATTAGACCGAGTTTTTTAAAAATATATAAATAACTCAGAGCTTTTCATCATAGATATTAGTTATATTAAAATAAATCGCAATAATTTTTCGAAATAATAAAAAAAACCCCATTTTTTCCCAATAAATTGTTATTTTTTGTAAAGAACTATTCTAATAACTCGAAAAGAAAAGTGTAATTGTTAGTTGCTAATTATCTGTATACTTATAAAATCCTAATTATTTTTATCTTTTTATTTCATAAAAAAGCAATTATAATAATTAAGACACATAGTTTGTTCCAGTTACTGTGAACATACTATTAAAACAATAATTAAATTGTCTAGACAAAACTGAATGCTGCATAATCACATGCCCAAGTAATTCTTTTTTCTCTTTTTAATGAAAATGTCATTGAAAAAGCAATTTCTGAAGCCATCGCAATTTCGCCGGATAATGGTTCTTCAAATGATCCAGGATCATAAGACTCTTTTCATTCATTCCAACAAGCCATTAAGGAAACAAATGCAAATTTATTACCTGTTTGTAATTCAAAAATAAATCGCTTGAAAAGTATCTTTAAACTGATTTTCGTGTGCAGCGGAAACTTTCCGCTAAGAAAATTATTATCTACGCTTCTTTTATAAGGCTTCAGAAATTTTAGATAGAACAATTGGATAACAACAGCTTGCACGAGCTCCCCAAATGCCCATTTGGAAACTTTACGTGTAGTTGTAATAATAATGTATGTAAAATGCTCATGTCTATAATCATAAAATTTATGAATATGAAATTGAACGTAATGAGGGCAATAAGGATAACATATTTTTAGAATGTTTGAGTATTGTATACATTCATGAGAGAAGAAATTTTATGTTTTTAACTATGTCTAAAAAATCAATACCTCAGTCTTTATTTATTTTTTATAGCAATGAGTGGAATTTTAAACCATAAAATCTAGATTAAAAAAAAGACGCCTTTTCTTTTACGACTAATTCTATAAGTCATTCTGTTATTTATTTTTTTTTTATTTTATCTTAATTTTATGACAAAAATTCTTCGAAAAGCTCAAATAATCGAACTTGGAATTTTGATTTCTTAGTACAGAATTTATAAAGAAACTGAGCATTGTTCAAAGATTATTTGTAATTTCTTAATAAAATAAAAATGACTAATTTTTTATTCACACACATTTATTATGTTTAGTTTTAGCACTGAAACCTTACATTATTTTTTTTTATCAAAGCTTTTGTGTGTCATCGTTCCCAAAAGTAATAACGTTTTAATATTGAGTTAAGTTGTTTTTATTTCAATAGAGCAGGACACACACACACACACACACACACACACACACACACACACACACACACACACACACACACACACACACAAACACACACACACACACACACACACACACACACACACACACACACACACACACACACACACACACACACACACACACACACACACACACACACACACACACACACACACACACACACACACACACACACACACACACACACACACACACACACACACACACACACACACACACACACACACACACACACACACACACACACACACACACACACACACACACACACACACACACACACACACACACACACACACACACACACACACACACACACACACACACACACACACACACACACACACATATATATATATATAAAGACTACGAATTAATTAATAAAAACAATTTGATTGATTAATTGTTTTTTTAACTTTGCATTATTACGCAAAACGAGGGCTATTGGCGATGGAACTTGCAAATTTGAACATTTTTCAAATGACGAAGACGATTCCTGCGCCGTCAGCCCCCTCTCCGAGCTTCCACACCACGCCAATGGAAGTGCACATTGAGTCTCGACAGATTTAACGTGCAAGAAACCCTTTACACTGGGAGTCTTCAGTGGCACAAGGCTCGAACACATGACACTCTGACCACGAGTCCGTGACCATGACCAGTAGGTTACTGCGGCGAAAAAATATTTCGAATAAAAAAAAGTGTTTAAAATATTTTATATCTATACTTAAACTACTATATTATAAAACTGATTGTAGAGTTAGGATTTTTTTGTGGCCAGTGAAAAGTAGCATATGAAATTATAATTAAAATGCTTCACATAATTAAGGCACAAAAGATACGGATTTTTTGCAATTCATTAATAATTTATTACACGCTTGAAAATAGTTCTTTCCTTGTTATTGAGCAGCAAGTAAAGTATAAAATTTCATATTAAACACTCTTTTGAAATTCAAACTAACCACGAAGCACCGTGAAGTTTATTGAAATTAAACATGTGTAAGGCTCATATACAGATGTTGAAGTAATTGTAAAGTAAATGGACACACAACTGCTAGCAATTGCACATTAAAATTCAGTGAACGGCGAAGCCCTTCCCCTGACAGTTATGCATGCATGTGTAAGTCGATAAGAAATGATATAGATTCCTAGTTTCATCTTGTGATACATTTTGCGAAACATTTAACAAATATTACTCTAGAAATGCATTATTTTGGAGTGCCCGAATCTGGAGAGTAACCACGGTCCGTTTAAATTTTATTAGCGAAATGTCTTTTGAACTTGCCGTCAAGGAAGATTATGAATATTACAGGGGCAGTCCAAGAATATGAGAGCCTTATAGGATTTCGCATTATTACCTTTCAAAATGATTTCAGTTTGATTTTTTGCATGAAAGGTTACACAAGCACCGTATGATGTCATCAAAATATGATTGAGCAATTAAAAATATACGCGGACACAACCTGCTGTCGCAAGAGATAGCACTTTCATTTTAAGATTTCATTTTGAAAACAGCATTTGTAAAATTTTTGTTTAAAAAATATTTATAAAACATTTTATTCAATTTTCGATATAGTTTTCAGTTTGGTTATTGCTTTAAAATGGCAAAGAAGGAATTCGAAATTTTAAAAAATTGACTTAATATTTAGAAATATATTCACGCTTTCAAAATCTTTATTCAGAATCAATGGACTAAATCCATGATGATCAGAAGATAAGGGCAATCACGTGTTTCCCATTGATTAAAAATTGACGTACTAGTATTCAACTTGTAAAGTTAAGGTAACGTTTTAAATTTGATGATTGGGTAAAAAGTTCACGTGTTAAAATTCTTCAAACAGTTTTCAAAATTTAAAAAAAGAAAAAATTTACATTATACGAATAGTTTTAAATTAAGTGCATTTTGTTTAACTATGTGCATTATTATATCGTTGGCAAATATGTACTTTCTAAAAGAAAGTTTCTTCAAAAAGTAAAAGTTGGCAACAGTGAAGCACATGAACTAATTGGCTGGAAACGCGTGTTTATATTTATGATATAATCATGACGTCGCATTAATTTATGAACTGATTGGCCTAAAACCCGTGACTGAGTTATCATGAATGACGTCACATGAATTTAGTCCATTGAACGATTGTTTTAAATATTCTTCATATATGTATATAAAAGGAAAAAATCTAACGGAAAAAGATTAGACTATATGCTACATACGAATATAACAAAGAAAATAAAAACTGCATTTCAAAATTTTCTGAATTGAAATTTAAATTTTAAAAAATACGAAATTCTTAACATATAACTCATATTTCTAAGGAGAAAAGCTATGTCAAGTTATTTCCTTATCAAAGAATCTAAAAATCACTTAAAAAGGAAATTTTCCGCCTTTTAATGTCAAAATTAGAAAAGGCATCTTTTCTTTTAACAAAAGTATCCATACTCATGACTGATAAATGTTACTTGACTTTTATCTTTTCATCTCAATCATCATTACGTGTATGACTATCTGAGAGAAGACAAGTTATGTCAAATGATTTGTACTCAGATGTGATTTGACACTTCAGAAGGAAAAGATGCTGACAAGTTGAAAGGGAAGTTTCAAATGAACACCACTGGAATTTTTCTATGATTAACATTAAATAGGAGTTAAAAATTCGTTTTGAGTCATATCTAATCACAAATTTTTGCTTTACTTATAACCAAGAAGTATTTTATCTCTGTCATAGATTGCCAGTTAATTTTAAATATGCTAATTCTTGCTACATTTATTGAATTCAAATGATATAAATATAATGACTAACCGATGAGAGATGGCGACAACGTGTCTAAGAACTCATGATATTTTTATTTCTAATTATAGCAATTGAAAATAAAAATGTAATTTATAATATAGTACTTTTTTCTTCAATGTAAACTTTACAGAAAACAAATTAAAAAATATTTCAACTTCAAGTTACATTAGTAATGTGGTTAAATTGAATTGAATGTAATGATATTTATTGACAAGGTATTTTTACTTTTAATTTTTGATTTGTATTCGACATTTATTTTTATTTGTAGCGAAATTATATTTTAAAGTTACTACACCCGTAATCAAAAGTATATTTCTGCGGTTATATAAAAAGCCTTTTACGATATTCGTTGAAAATTTCTTTTAGCTTCTTGGAGGGATTCTCTTTTCGCCAACGAGAGAATCTTGAGCTCTTTTAGGTTAAACACGTTTCAGTGCTTTTATACGAAGATCTTTGAAAGGAAAAAAAATCATAATCCGGAACCGTCGCTTACAAATCCGTTACTGCGTCAATTAAGCTACCATAATTCTAAATCAATTCGTTTTCTTTGTTTGCTTTTGTGTCCTGGTTCTCAAATTGGCCCACAAATTCTGCAAATCTGTTTGGTTAATTCTTTATTAACGTCTCAATACAAAAAAAAACCACATAAGGACTATTGTTGACGAACTTTGTAATTATGAGTCACGGTTATGTGAAATGAACGACGCTTTGCCTAACTGCTGAAATTTCCTTTCTCGCCTTCGTGAATGACCGTGGTAGCCTAGTTGCCAAGGTAACGGACTCATTGTTGGCATGTCACGAGTTCGAGCCTTATTCTTCTTAACATCCGTCGTGCAGAGGACCAATGCACGTTAAATATGTCGAGGAATAAACGTCCACCAGTTGATGTGGTGTGGAGGTTAGGAGAGGGGGTGCTAGCTTAGGTGTCGTCCTCGTCACTTGACCATAGTTCAAAATTCCGAAGCCCGTCGACAAAAGCACTCGAGTAGCTGACTAGTGTGCGACGTTAATATTCCCTCACTCATTCCCTTACGTGAGGTAACTGAGCCTCAATAAGCTTAACGTTCATTAAAGTATCCGACTACGTTCGGAACCGTAATTTTAAAAAAAGAGCACAAATGGATAATTTTCATGATATTTAGTGTCACTTAGATTAGTATAAATTGTTTTAAGGACATTGTGACAAAAAAATTTATTTAAATACAATATTTTGGCAAAAAAATTAAAATAACCTTTTTTCAAAACGTTCTCCTTTCATAAAGAATGCTTCTATAATAATAATATTTTGCTTATATAAAGTAAAGACTTCACTCCAGAGAGTCTGAACCAGGATTTTTGAAAAATTCACATTATTTTCATAGTTAACACCAATTGAAATAATTAGCGGCGTGTTTTTCTTAAAATTTCTGCCCTCTGCTATAGTAAAAAAATGATAAATCTACTTTAAAGTTATATATTTCAAAAATTCTGGTTCAACCTCTGTACAGAGGTCTAAGATATACGCAGGCAAAATATTATTATAATAGATGTATTTTTCATTAAAAGAGGATGTTTTGAAAATTGGTCATTCTATGTTCATTTTTTTGTCAAAGTATTGTACTTAAATAATTTTTTATTGTAATAATATTCTTAAAACAATTTTATATACATTTTTTAATCTAAGTGACGCTAAATATCATAAATATTACCCATTTATAAGCTTTTACAAAATCACGGTTCCGAACGTAGTCGAATGCCTTAACTTATCTATACAATATTCTTAAGAAGCATCGGAACTCGAGCCCAACAAAAACAACGTTATGTGCTCAACCATAATCAATCGGCTACCACGTACCCACGAATTCTGTAAAAGCCACGTGAGACGAAACTCAGTCAGTTTTATCTCATTCCTAAATTTCATTCAGGAAAAGTTATCTTTCTATGGAATTATATCTTTTACAACTATATATAGTGTAACAATAATAAATAAGGAGACACGAAAACTTAAATATTCAGAGGAACAATTTAATGTAAAGTAAAAAATAACTAATTATGCCTTAAAATAAGAATTTTTTTCATTTTGTGATATATTTCTCTTTTTAGCTAATTTTTTTATTTCAAATATATTTCAATTTTTAAAATTAGTTTTTACAGAAAGGCGAATATTCTCATATGCACCTCAAAAGACATCATCATATTCATTAAAATGAAATGTAAGTTAAATCATTTTCAGTATCTTGTATATAAAAAGCTTTTTGGAAAACATTGACATACATTTCAGTATATTTTAAATACAATATTTTTGTAATCGTTAAGAATGCTTTATTTCCCTTTTTTAGGTTAATGGTTAAATCCTATGAAGGTTTTATTTAAATTTGCTATTGTTTAATTGTAAGTCATATTTAAAGTCTTTGAAATCAATAGGGATGCGTAGACTTCTCTAAGCATTATCCTTGAATAAAACTGCATTTGCAATAAATTCTTTAAATAGATAAAATTTATCAAAGGAATTCTACGAGTGTAGCCAAGAATAGATATTGATATACCTTGGTTATTAATTATATGTGTGACCTTCGAATATTTTAGCATAACAGTAAATTTCTGATTAGGTCTGAAAAGGAAATTGTGAAAAAATGTTATTGAGAGAAGAATTTCCATTGGGTTCTATGAACAGTAGGCGATTAGTTTGACCGTGGGCATATCTGATTTCAGAGGTCAACACACATTCCTCATTTAGATTCAGAAGGCATAGGAAGAAAGATGTAGAAAAATGAGCAACTTCATCGATAAAAAGTTTATTTTTTCCAACGCATCTTGATGAAGTGGGTTCAGCAATTAAAAAGACAGATAACCGTATTAAAAATGAATGTTTTTAGTCGGTATATTTTTGAGCTCATTACACAGTTTTTGTAACCATCTATATTCCCCATATTATCTATACTCTTAATAATTAAATGCATTTCAGTTACGATCTCAGTTATTTTGTGGAAAACAAATTTTTAAAAAAAATGAAATAAAACCCCTCTTAAAAATACAATCAATTGGTAAAACTTGAAAATATTATTTTTATGTAAATTAAGAATATTTTCTGAAATTTACCACTGATATATATATATATACATATTTAATATAAAAATCTAATTCCGGACTAATGTGACTCTAAATTTCGATAACATACTTTAGAAAGTCTTTTAAGTTGTGACAAATCTATACGGAACTTTATCACTAACCTTCTGAGTCGTCCTTTTTAGGGAAATTTAATTCCCTACCTATTTCCAATCAACTCCAAAAAGCGGACAGGATTCCTTGTTATGCAGATTAGATAAAGTATTTAAGTCAAACGAAATAGTAAAGTTAGAGCAGTAGGAGATAGAGATTGAAACAGAAAGATATAGTGAAGTTGAATTGAAGATTTCTTGTTGGAGATAATTTACTCTCAAGAGGAGTTGAGATTCCGTTGGTAATTATTGATTTATAATTAAAGTCTCATTAAAGTTTTAAGAGTGAGATTAAAGATAAATGTTCAATACGAACATTATTAAATATAATTCTGGGATCTCTTTTCGTGGTAATCTTTGCGTGATCGTTATTTAATTGTTAATTAATTTGATCATTAATTAAGTTAATTTAAAGGATATTATCTTTAAAACCTCATAATACTAGTTAAACATATTTGTTAATAAGTCTTTGATTCTATTTGGATAAGATAACCAAATAAAGAAAGTTGTTTATAGAAATGGCTTCTGGTTCTTACATGACTCCTATTTATTCTCGTTCTCAAAGTGAGGTCCAAGGAGACCTTCACAAAGTGTACCGTCAGAATGACTTAAAATTTAAACTGAATGTACTTGAAGATGGGAAAATGGTATGACACAAAAGATATTCATTGGAGTTATCATTTTTGATTTTTAAGTGGATTTTAGCTCTAGGACAAATAAAAATCAATTTTTCCCATCCAATGTGGTACGACCTTTCCTTGGTGAATGGAAATGGTTTTTTTTTCCTACAAAAAAACCGAAATAATCACGCACGTTGAAAGTACAGCTGATTAAATGTGCAATTCATGCCAAAGCTGTCGTAATTCGATTCGAAATGCTACTTGTAACCAAACCCACTTCCGTTATGCCGCTTGCAGCACTATCTATTGATACACTTAAGAACTTTTTTCTTATGACATATCGTGTTCCGTGGTAGCCTATTGGCTCGTGGACGGCGTGTCATGAGTTCGAGTCCTGGTGCTACTACAGACGATCCATCGTGTAGAGGAGCTGATGCACGAAGATCAGTCTGACAAAGTTCTCTCGTCGGTTTCTGGTAGTTTGAATAGGGGGTATTAGATCAGCTGTCGTCATCGTCACTTGATTACGTGGTTGAAAATTACAGTCTGTCACCAATAGTTCTCATGTTGCTTTGTTGTGTGTAACGTAAATATAACTCTTCCTGACCCATCTGCCGGCAAATTTGAATTAATTGAAAATAATTTTGATCCTATAGTTTACTTTTTTTAATCTTAAAATCTGGACTAGTACATCAATTTTAACCCTTTTGCGAGCAGTGGCACATATTAAAAAAATTTCTCCAAGCGGGTGCTGGATATTTAATCTATCCATATGCGTTAATTGAAGCTAAAACGCATAAAAATTAATACGGATGGCAGCACGATACCTTTATTGCATTTCGTGTCTTCTGATGGGTAGTCAAAAACAGTTTTTCTCGGTGTAAATCTATACATTGTATTTTGTTTACTGTAAATAAAATTTCAGATGTCTTAAGTATACTTTTCTCTCATCTGAATGAATTAAGCAAATTTGCAATTAAAAAAGGTTTTATTTAGGTTTTTGGAAAGCTTTTATATGTGGATAGAGGCTCTATCCACTGCGCACATAGAACAGAAAAATGACCTTGAAATTTTCGTTTTTCCTCCACTCGAGAGTGAGCATTTAGAATCATGTGAGTATGTTAGGGGGGGGCGGAAATATAAACAAACTTTGTTTATAATATGTAGTACAAGATTCTCGGGTTCAAAAATCTTTCATTACAGCTTTTCTGATCGGAGAAAACGTTTGCATATTATAAAGTTTCACAATAAATAGCTCGTCAAATTTGTAAAATAACTAATTTAAATTCTCAAAAATATTACTTTATTTCTAACTTTTTATACTAAAATTAAATAAATTATATAAAATGTGGATATATACCAATTTCAATGTATGTATATATTCTAAGTATTCGATATATATTCTAAGTATTCTATATATATTTTAAGTAAGTATTCTTTGTTGTACAATTATTCTATTATTATTTAATTACACTTATAATTTGTATTTAATAGTTATTGAAATAGTTATCAGCAAAAATGTTGATTGCCATAAGAAGTTTATTGTGATATGATTCATTATTTCTTTCCTGAAAAGTAAGTTAAATGTCTTAAGTGCCCAGTGGCTATAACGTCTAGCCCCCTCCCCAGGAAAAAAACCCTCGATCAGATTTTTTTTGTGACTAAATAACGTTTATAGAGGATGAGAACATTACATGTATCAAGTACTTTATCCCAGAAAATTGTATTTTAGCTGTGTGCCTGTTAAAGGTTTAATGCAACAAAATGCAGTAGAAATAATAAAGGTTTTTCAAGAATTACATTTTTTTTTCAGATTTCTGAAAATATGTTTATGTTTATTTTAATTTATATTATATTTATGTTTATGAATAATTGTGTTGATTACACTTTCTTGAAGCTGTTATTACGTCAATGTAGTTGTCAGCCTAAAATTATATGGCCGTAACGTAAAATATCATTGTAACAACGCAAATTTTACTAAGATGTAATCAAAATAATAAATAATAATTTAAAATCTTACGTGCTGGTGCAAATAAATGTGAAACAATTTAATAATAGTGTAAATAGTTAGAGATTTAAGGAACAATAAAAAGTAAATATTCTACAGACCCAAAGTACAAGGTATTAAAACATATTGCCCTACAAAAAAAATTTGGGAGTGTATGCCTTTAATGATACATAAGAAGTTTTACATGAAAGTAAATGCTATTACAAAATACTGTCATACGTTGAAATTTGCAAAAATTAAGAGATTTTTATCAACTAAAACAATTCTTAGCATTTATGAAATAAAATTATTAATGTTCTCTTCCGGGAATTTAGAATTTAAATATAGTTATTAGAGAATTTAGATAAAACTTTCTACATGAATAAAATTATATTATCATGTGACTATTCGCAATATTTGCCCCTGCACGAAATCCTTTCTTTAAATTTCTAATCTATATATCTAGCACAGTATTGTTAACCTTTCACTTTTCCTTTGAGTTACTCAAGGTCAAAATTTCATTAATCAGATTTGTCGAAATAGCTTAATTTTCAAACCAGACTTCATTAAGAAACGACTGTTATCAAAGGTTGTTATACGCATATTTTAATTTTCCTATTGTTTTTTTTTATCATTTTAAAATACACATATTATTGGCAAATAATAACAAATTATAAGAATATCTAATCCAAAGAATGCATATCTCGCGAAATAAATGAGAAATGATATTATATCAGATTAAATTATTTATGTTATTGGAAAAAACAGAAACAGATATACAAGGATATAGTCTAATATTTTTTATTTAATTAATTGTGGATTATTTTTAACAGAACAAAATGAAGTTTCTTCGAATATTAACTAATTAACTATTTATTTTACTCTTTGTTAATAAACTTACAAGGGGAGGGCACGACTAAGGAAATTCATTTGGGGGACGAGACTTTATGTAACAGTAGTACTGCTGTAGGGTATTCAAACCCTAATGTAATTCCGCCGAATAGCCAGTCAATTCCGAGAAAAAAAGCCTTGGAAATTCTTATTTTGCTTATATATAAGTTATTTTATCCCTGATACAAAGTTCCCGTGGCATGATTTTCAGCGTATCGGAGTACTATGCAATGGGCCAGGGTTCGATTCGCGAGAGTGGCAAACTTCCTGTTTTTATTTTTTTCCCCAATTCATTTTATTATTTATTTTCAGAAATAAATATTTTTTTTTAAAAAAAGACTCATTGATTTTTAAATGATATTCTATATGATTATAGTAAATATTTTAATTTTTTAAAATCCAAAACAACCAATAGTTATGATAATAATACTTATAAATAAAAAGTAAAAATAAATTAAATAATAATAAATAAAGTTAAATGTTAGTAAAAAGTTAACTTTATCTTTATCAAAACAATTAGTTTTTTGACATGTAGCGCAGTTAATAAAAGAAGAATTACCGGAAGAACAATGCTTTTTAAGTAACAAGGTTATATTGTATAAAAAGGGGTAAAAATGGCAAAAAAAAATTTAAGCAATAGTGTAGTAACCAAAATCTGTTAACCTACTGATTTCTCTTTTTATTGAGAATTCTTTGTTTTTAAAAGAATTCTTTGTTCTTAAAAGAATAACACCTGCTCTTTAAAAACAGCTGCCTTTATCTTGATCAAAATCGGTTTGTTAAAAACGGAAATAAAATTTTATGGCCATTTAGGTATAAGGAATAATTTAAAAAATATAATTAATTAGATTTTAATGACAGAAGTAATTGTAGTTATACTATATATTAGTTGATTTTGTGTTTTAAAAAAGTAAAATAGTTACTATAATTATATAGAATATCAATTAAAAATCAATGTGAGTCTTTTTTTAAAAATAAAATTATTTAATTCTGAAAATAAATAATGAAATAAATTGGAGAAAATAAAAATAAAAATAGGAAGTTGGCCACTCGCGCGAATCGAAGCCGGACACATTACATGGTACTCCAATACGCTGACGTTCAAGCCTCGGCGACGTTGTATAAGAGAGAAAATAACTTGTATATAAGCTATGCATGAATTTCGAAGACTTTTTTTCTCGGAACCATTCGGCGGAATTACATTGGGGTTTTAATACCCTATAGCAGTACTATTGTTACACAAAGTCTCGTCCCCAAATAAATTTCCTTAGTCGTGCCCTCCCCTAGTTAGACAAGGCATAAAAAAATTTGCTTAATTAGGTTTTAAATATGATTATAAGATATATATATTTCCAACGTTTTCTGGATATTATTAGGGAACGAATTTTTTTATTGGCTACCCGATATTAACAAGAAAGTTTCTGTTTTAAGATAGATCCTTGAAAAGAATTACAAATATTATATTTATATTCATACTAATAATAAAAATACTATATTATTTGTAAATGAATCTTATTCATTCGTAAATATATATATTCGTACCTAGTCTAGTCAAAATTTTTTAAGAAATAATAAGTAACAGCGTTGTCTGATGTGACATGAGTTCAATTGAAACATTAAAACTTGATTAGGAAAAACATAAAATGAAATGGAATTATTCGAAGTTCAAAAAATGTTTATTTGCAACGAAATTTTACAAGGCGCAATTAAGAATAAAAACTAAATTTAATTGTAATTTTTTTACTACACTAGTGAACAATAATTAAGGATGAAATGATTTTTCTGATGAGATGATTTTCTGACATCGTGAAAAAGTACCCCAAATCAACATGAATAATATGTAAAGGGTTTTTTTTTAGAGGTATAGAACTTAAAATTGCAATAAAACAACGATGTATTATTCGATTGACATGAATTTTTTTTATTCGAAAGATAATCTTGTGGCATTACATTTTAAATATGATTTCTGGCATAGGACTGCCACGGCTGGCTCGGATGTAGTCCAATCTGGACGTCCAATTTTCGATGACTTTTTCCAACATTTGTGGCCGTATATCGGCAATAACACGGCGAATGTTGTCTTCCAAATGGTCAAGCGTTTGTGGCTTATCCGCATAGACCAATGACTTTACATAGCCCCACAGAAAATAGTCTAGTGGTGTTAAATCACAAGATTGGAGGCCAATTCACAGGTCCAAAACGTGAAATTGGGCGGTCACCAAACGTGTCTTTCAATAAATCGATTGTGGCACGATCTGTGTGACATGTTGCGCCGTCTTGTTGGAACCACAGCTCCTGGACATCATGATTTTTCAATTCAGGAATGAAAAAGTTAGTAATCATGGCTCTAAACCGATCACCATTGACTGTAACGTTGTGGCCTTCATCGTTTTTGAAGAAGGATTCCACCAGCCCATAAAGCGCACCAAACAGTCAGTTTTTCTGGATGTAACGGTGTTTCGACATGCACTTGTGGATTAGCGTCACTCCAAATGCGGCAGTTTTATTTGTTGACGTAGCCATTCAACCAGAAGTGCGCTTCATCGCTAAACAAAATTCGCTTATGAAAATCGGGAACAACGGCAATCTCGTTTTGGGCCCATTCGACGAATCTACGCCTTGCTTGATGATCGTTTTGATGAATTGCCAAACCAAACTGAGAATAAATCACTTGACAGCTGTTAAATCGGTCGCCATCTTGGAAAGTAATGCCAACTTAAACTTCTATACCTGGATAAAAAACACTCTTTATAATATCTCAGAGACATAAGAACAAGGAAAAGTAGACAAAACTTAAAAAAAAAGAAAGCCATTGACTAAGAAGTATTTTTATTGAAAAAATTAGTTTCGAGCAGAATTGGACAAATGACCGAAGCCTCATTGTGAAAGAAAAAAAAATTACAATCTTTAATAAGGGATTTGGTAATCCCTGACTGCTGTGCAGGATTTACATCGTCAGTTCTTGCTGAATACAGGGTTTACGACGAACTGGTAAAGCATTGCTACCAATTATTCTTGTAGCACCAGTCAATGATCTGAAATCATTGCTGGTGACATGCGGTCAAAAGTTTCCCTAGGGTTCCCCCATGTGTTCGATTGAATTTAGATCTGAGGACATTACCGGCTAACCCATGAGGTAAAATCTTCTCTCTTCAACAGTCGCCGTACGATGAAGTGTAGCATTATCGGCTTAAAAGAGAACTGAGAAATCTTAGTACCTTTAAATAGAAGAACTTTCGAAAGGAGCTCTTCGGTTTGATAATGGTTAACAGTGAGATCATATCTTCTTGGAATATGTGAATGCCAATATGGGTACCAAGATTAATACTTCCCCCAAACGAGAACTTTACTACTTCCAAAACTGCTCGTTTCGATGATATTACGTGTCCGCGGTAGCCGAGTGGTATAGGTATCGGATCGTGGCTGGCTTTGTCGCGAGTTCGAGCCCAGTATCACTAAAGAACCGCCGTGTAGGGCAGCGATACACGCTAAATCTGTCGAGAGCTGAAACGTCCTCCCGTTGGTGTGGTGTGGTAGTTAGGAGAGGGGCTGCCAGCTCAGGTGTCGTCCACGTCACTTGACCATGGTTCAAAATTACGTGGTCCGTCGCCAAAAGCCCTCGTGTAGCTGAACAGTGCGACGTTAATATTCACTCATTCAATGATATTGCCCACTATCTTCAGATATACCTACACCCAGAATCACTATTTCGACAAAATTTACTCCCAAAACTCTTAAACTCTACTCGATCTACTCGAAAAGAATACTTTACTCCATTGTAGATATGATTGTGTTTCATGTACCACCGCAAATACTATTTCTGATGAGTGGGCGTTGATAATATCCGTTTTACACTGGTCTCTGTGCAAATAGATCAAACCTGTGCAACATTCTGGCCACAGCAAAACATAGTATCAGTTTTCTAAAAATCTGTGGCATGTGTCTTATGATTTATCTTATTGTCGGCTGCCTATTTCTTCTCATTTGTTGTATAATATACTAGACGTCCTTTTCTGTAATTATTCGTGGATAACGTGTAATTATTCGTGGATTCGTTCAACTCCTGGACAGCAGCTCCTGTTGCTTGAAATATTCTCTGAACTCATGAAACGATATATCGAGGGATCCCGAGCTTCCACCATCTTTTCAATGATTTGGCCTCGGGAAAGGTCATCCATATATTTTTTACAGGATTGACTGTTAAGATATCCGACTATCCTAAAATCATGTTTTTTCAAAACTTAACACATTTTTTTCATGACTTTATTTTATTGGCCATCTTATTAGCTTAATAACAATACCAAGTTTTTTATTTTCCCTCCACTAGAACAAAAACTACAAGCGTTTCAGTAAAAGCAGATGCCATAACTTTACACAAGGTAGCAAACTTTAAAATGCGTTTTACTCGAAATGTGTTTTTTTTTTCGAAAAACTCAAACGGGGACCGCGATTGCTCAAAATGTTTTGGAAAATAATTGGCTGAAATGTTTTGATTATGTTCGGAATAACAGTAAAAGTGTTTTGATCTTCAGATTTATCAATAATTGTTTTATTTCAAAATTTGCAGTCCTTTATGTGAATATAGTCAACGTTTTTTAAGCAATTTCGTGTAATCACTAAGATAAAGTGCTCTAGTTTTTGCAAAAATTAAAATATCTCTTATCCTGAAGGTCACTTCAATCAGGAATAACAAAGAAACACATCAAAATTGAAAAGCTGAGAATTTGTTCATAAAATCTCTGTACAGAGCGGGCCCCGTTTACGTAATTTTTTGTACATTTTTACTAGTTTTTTCCCATTTTAATAATAATAATTTCTTTTTCTTTTATCAATTTTAAAATTTTTTCCTTAAAATATACCAAATAAATATAAAAATCCCAAAAAAAATCCCCATAGCTCCATTTTTTCAAAAAAAAGTTGTCGCAAGTAGTCGGATACCTTAAACACACGCGCAATCAGGTAGCAACTGGATGTCGTTTAGACTGGTGTGCATTGCGTAATAGTTTTTACAGACTTGCTAAGTATACACAGTTAACGATCCTTATACTCTTCCAACTCTCGTTCGGTATGTCAGGCAGCACTAGCCTTACGTTCCTGATTCTATTTTCTTCCCTTCTTGGTCTTTATATTAAGTCCACACTCGTTCTACTGATGTGCAGATTTCCAAGCTTCGTCCTCAGTTTTTTGCTCAGTAATGTATGGTAAAATAAATAGCATTTAGTATGAAGCATAGGCGTACACAGACCTCTTTTAAGAGGGGGAATTATGTTCTGAAAATCCCTCAGACAAAAGTGCCGAGGGATAATCGAGGGAGAAAATAAAAAAAAAATATTTTGGTTTATGAGGAAAGGGGGGGGCAAACTCCCCCCTTGTGTACGTCACTTGTATGAAATCATTTAAATTAAAATATATTTGTAACATAAATTTCGCATTCCTTGTTTCAATAATTTCAGCTCTCCAAGTTTTAATTTAACAGAATTTTAAATTTTATGGAATGATTACCCTGAGGTAGAGGAAGTTAAATAGTTTAAAAATTCTTTTGTTCATTTTTGTGAATACGACATACTTGCATTACAATCAGTCTCGTCATCATCAGATAAAATTTGCATTATAAATGTAAGAATATTTTTAAAAAATTGGGACAGAATATTAGAATTCCACTCATGAATCAGGAAACACGCCTGCTCGAGGGCAGATCGTAAAGCCAAAGTATTATTCTTTTGTATTTATAATCGATCAAATTTTCCTTCCTTTGAGCGTTCTCATTTAAATTTTGAATATTTTTAGATTTTCAAATAGCAGTATGATTTGCCAAATCATTATTTATTTCCAGACAAAAATGCTTGCATTTTTTGTAATATTCGAATCCCATTTTGATTTCAAAATTATTATAAACATATGGGAATATAATAATTTTTATCATTGTAGAATTAAAAATATCAAGGAGAGAGAGAGAGGGATCTTTTGTTTCATTTTTACAGTGGGAAATATTTTAATCCTAGACATTATTTTGGAAATTATTTAAACTGAACAAAATTTTCCTCAAACCATAAAAGAATTTATTTGTATTGAAAATTTGACCATCTATACAATAGTATCATTTTGGCTGAGATCATATAAAGCAAGCTTAACCCTACTTCACCAACCTAAGTTTTTTAAAACATTATTCGTTTACCGGAAGTAAACAAACAAAATACATTGACATAATAAAAAAATAAAATACACATTCACACTGATATAATACATTTATAAATTTATCAGTATTGTACAATGTATTTTAAAATAAATTTAATAAGACTAAATTAAAAACAAATTTAATAATTACCAATGGCCCCATGGGCTTGTCACACATAAAATCATATACAAAAATTAATAATTTACTTGACAATTTGTTCGGTTTATAATTAATCCTTTAACTGCTAATTAAAAGTTACGCTATTCCCTCCCCGATACTACTGGTTCCCACGCAGGCGTGCGTATGTTATGTATTGAAGGAGGGGGAGAAAAGGAACAAATAAGCAAATCCTCTGAAGTAAGTAAATCCTACTCAATCACTGTCAAGGTCCTTTTATTGCTCTCCAAAGCCTTCAGAATAATTTTATGGACAGCACTGCACAGAAAAGATCGTACTTCGGAAAGACGTATATATACGTCCGAGACAAATAACGCTTTGGGTGAGGGAGACGTTTATATACGCCGGTGGCACCTCAGAGCTTAAAGTCGTATTTTGTAGCTTTAACGTCAAATTATAGAATCATTGAATTCAATACATTGATATTATATGGAGAGGAACGTAATAAAAATTACGATTGAATTTGGGGTCTCAAATACTGAAAGTTTGAGGAACACTGAATTATATGATTAGAGAGAGAGAGAGAGAGAGAGAGAGATAAAATCAGTAACCACATACTAAATTGCCCCATACTTTTTAAACAAATGAATAAATAGAAATATAATAAGTCAAAAATAAGATAACCTCAGTAGTATAATAACAAACTTTTAGGAGCTGAGACTGTAGGGTTAAACGTAGTTTTAAATAAACTAACCTTCCCCTATATTTGTTAAAAACACCGGGCAGAAAGAAAAAATAAGAAATTAGAGTAAGAAAATATGTTTTATAATTTAATTAAATATTCAGTGAAAAATACGTTTAATGCGAATACGCTAAATACGAAATATCGGTTAACACGAGATAATACAACGGTCTCGACAAATTACTATGTATTTTTATGCATTTGTTTCCTCTTAAACACGAAAAAATTTCCCTTCTGGAAATGAACAAAATACGGAAAACACCAGTCGGATTGAACTGTAGTATTATCGGGAGAATTCATTGCAGTAGATGAGGATAATGTGTGTACAGTCACAATTATGGCAGACAAAGACTTTTTGGAGTTTTTTCAAAGCTCAAAAAATATGGAGGCAGATTCCAACGATGAAAATGAAATTAATAATGCAGCTCGTGTTTCTACATCATTCGAAATGAGAAACGTCATGGAAAGTATGCGTAGTTATTTAGACGCACATTCCAATGATGATATGAATAACACAATGGACGATATCGAACAATTTGTTGCTAAAAAACAATGCAAAGAAAAATTTAGATTATTTTCCAAAAACCCAATAATTGTTTTTCAAAAATAATTTGGGAATTTTGTATTAAACTTCTTTAGGTTTTAGTGAATAGTTTTGTTTCATTGAGTTTTTTTTTGGATATATGCATGTATATAAATCTATGTGAATAAATAAACTCTAATAAACTTAATTTTGTTGATATATGATTTTTTTTTCTGCAATATCCTTTAACATGAAATTCTTTTTAACACAAAAATATTTCACCGCATATTCAATTTTAAAATAAAATTAAATAGTTATTTTTAAATAATTTTTTTTTTGTTTAAAAAAGAACTTGTGAAATTACATTACACATCCAATACTCTGAAAACACCGAAATTCCAAAAAAAAAAAAAATGTTGCATAAATAACTCGACCTGTAAATTACATTTAATAATTGTTTCATCATTACCTTGAGGGATGAAAAAATGAAAAAGAAAAAGGTTAATGTGGCTTTTTGTACTATCTTAAGTAGTTATATCGTAAGGTAGTTTCAAAATTCATTTTATATGCATTTGAAAAGCTCATGAAATTATTTTTTCTGCAATTCACGTGCATCCGCGCGTTTTTTAGACATACTTTATTCATTAATCACGATGTTTATCACAATCGAATTATTTCGCGAACTGTTTTGCATTGCGCCGAGCTTTATCTTTGCAAGATAAGCATATTTCATTGACGTAAATATTCGTGTCCCAACTCCCGATTTGGACAAGATCAATCTGTTTATAAGTACGCTCGATGGGGAAAAAATCTGTGCTAATATTGAAAGTAAGAGAGACCGATGTATGGAAAATAAGGAAATTGCATCATTCATTACACACACACACACACACACACAAAAATTAAGAGACAAGAGATAATAAGTTTCGCAAAATGTTTCATGTGCGCAGTTTCATATTATACTTCGTGGATAATAAATTTTAATATTTCGGGAAAACAAAAGTAGTTTGGTGAAGCAATTGTAAATATTTACTTATTTGGTTGTTTTTTCTGCACCATGGAAAAAACTCCAGTTATTGAGTACATGACCCAAGGTGAACAGCAAGAAATGTAAAAATATTACTTAATACAACTGGAGAGTTATAAGCAATTAGTAAAAAAAAATACATAACGTAAGAAAGCTGCATACAAATGAATATTAAAAACATTATGAATATAGAGAACTAGCCGTTACCCGCTTGCTTCGCTCGGTATTTCATGATGTTGCATGAATATATCGGCGGCCTAATTATCAGACTGAGTAACTCCACAGGCGTACCTGATTTGATATAGAAGTGCAACGCGCCAAGCGCTTTTTGGCTAATTCGTTAATCGCGCCAAACAGCGGTTGTTGTCGGGTTACATGAAATCCAAGATGACAGCCTAGCGTTTCCTTTTTGTTGTGTCTACGCCATGCCTCCGCTTTTAATTTATTCCTTCGATCAGTGTAATCACTATTTTTTTTATTTCATAATAAAACTAGATTTCGAAGGGAGAGGTGGTGGCAAGATTTTACCATAAAATAAATACAACAGAAAGCAATATTAATGCATTACACTTCCAGATATAAATTATTTACACTATTTTAAGCGTTCATTACACAAAATTTGTAATAATATCGCACGATAAAAATATCAAAGTAAACCATATTGTAATATTATCGCCTATCTTGGAGAACATAAACAACTTGGCACCTAGCCTTACTGTATCAAATTAGCATCCCAGATGGAGTTACGCAGTCTGATAATCAGACCGACGATATACTGTTTATATGTATAAATCATTGATATCTAAATCCTAGCTTTAAGCGTTCGATTGTATTGAAAAACATTCTTTTAACTCTCATTTCTGAATTTTAAAAGGGTAGAATTTCAAAATAATAAGTTTTGATAACTTCTAAGCTTGAAGTAGAATTATCTCGCGTAGCTCCAACCATTAAAAAAAAATTCTTGCCCAATTTCATGTCTAAATCTCTAATAGTTCAAGAATGGACAATCTTTTATAAATAAGCCGCTTAACTTCATTTGAGTCGATCTCTTTAAGATCCGTTCGCAGAGGATTTCGATTCAACAAAAGAAACATGCATACAAAATTTCATTACTGTAGGTATAGTAGTTCGAAAAATGGAATTTTTTTATCAATAAGCCCCAGTAACTCCCTTTTCCCCTCTCCCCATAGAAGTCGATATCCGTTAAATTAGTTCTTGGTGGATCCCTAGTTCATGAAGGAAACATGCCTACTAAATTTCAAGTCTGTGGGTCTATTAGTTTCGGAGATATCGCGATGAGTGAATCGTTTTTCTTCTTTATATATATAGATTACACATATTCAAAAGCAGTAATATTACAATAATTCAAAAGCAGTAAAATTACAATAATTCAAAAGAAGGAAACATTTATTTTTAAAGACATTATGATACGTATTAACCCCTTGAGTGGTCAGTTTTTCTAAAAAAAATAAGGTTAAAAAAAAGGCACATTTTTTATTCCATATAACTAAGCACAATACTTAACAAAATGCGAAAATGGAAAATTTTCTATTTTAAAGTTTTCACAGTACATTTTATAATTGTAGAACACAAAAAAACCCCTCCAAATAGTTTTCTTTTTATAAGTACACTCTGCACGCTATGAAGATTGTTTCATGTATCTTAAAAGAATTTTTCTCAAACTTACAGAAAATTTCGTGTTCGTACCTCTTTTTCAAACGGTTGAGGATTTGTGTTTGTGCATGTTTATATGCACAATTGAAGCATGGTGCAATACTCAGTTTGATATTGCAATGGGGATAGAAAAAATGTCGGGTTTTTTTTGTGGTATCTTTTCATTTTTATTTCTTCTGAAGCAACAAATTACACATTGCCTTACCAATCCCCGCTATTTATCGAATATTTTAAAGAATCTAAATTCCTATACCTTCAATAAAAAATCCCCGCCTTCACCACAAAAAAAATCACGGATGAGAAGTATTTCAGCACCATGGATAAAATACATCCGTTAAAAACAATGGCGCACACAAGGGGGGTCCTGGGGTCCGGACCCCCAAAGCGCTTCATTTTTTTCCGATTGATTATGATTCTAAGTACATAGTACGTAAAATTCAATTAAGTATTTGTTATTAATGATTAATTTTATTAATTAATGCTAATTATTTATTCAAAAATTAGTTTTTTACTGTGTTTTGTTCCCGAAAATCGACAAAATCAAAAGGAGCATGATACGAGAATGGTGAACTTTCGACCCCAGACCCCCTGAAAAATTCCTGTGTGCGCTACTGGTAAAAAACACTAACACTAATAATCTCACTCTAAGAATTAAAAATATGTGTAAATCCAGGATAGAAAGAAGAAAATATCAGTTCCTGTTCAGCGTACGGGCAAACCAGTTATGGGGTTAAAAGTATCAAGCATTTTAAAAATTCTATTAAAAAATTTATACCTTACAGAAATTTCTCCCTCTATAATTAAATCTGGTAAAATCATTCCCAAACAAGAAATTGTTTCTCAAACTTCTCGGGGGTGTGATAGCCGAGAGGTCATTGAAGTGGTGGTGTGGAAGTTAGAAAAGAGGTGTGCCAGCTTAGATGTCTTCGGATGGGGGCTCAAAATTTTGAGGTCCGTAGCCAAATTTGAGGTCCATAGTCAATTTTGAGGTTCGCAGTTGCTTCACAGCGTGATGCAAATCAAATCTGAAGCTTTTCGCTGGTACATGAAAATGTTACAATTAAATCTATTAATTATATTATTGATCACTTTACAAAAAAGAACAGAACGCAAAAAGGAATTTGTTGTGATTTAAATCTCGAAATGTTAAAAACATTGCGTATATAAAATAATGATAAATCTTACGAAAAAAAAATGACTTTTATGAAAACAAATACCTCATGAACTTAATTTGCCCCTTTCCCAAGAGTTCCAATTTTATATTGAGTATCTCAAATAAGACAACAATATTCAAGATACTAGTGTATAATACCGAAATATCAAACTTTCGAGGCAAGTTCATTAGAATTTCTAGCTTTGCGTTTGAGAAACCAAAGATTTTACATACTTTAGAGGCAAAATTATCATGATGTTGGGTAAAATCAAAAGTATTATGTTATTGTTACCCAAAGGTCAGTAACTAAATTTAAGCGAAATAAAAATATATTATTGATTAGATAGGAGTAAAATATAAGCCGCTATTTTCGGGTGTAGCGAAAAATGCTACACTTTTCATTACTTAAAAATAATCTGTTATTCATGCTCCTTTGAAATAAATTATATAGGTCATTCAGTCAAAGAGACAATATCTATAGAAGATTGTGCAAAAAATAATTTGGAGTGATCAGAAAATAAATGATACACGTGTAGAATTTTTTTGATACAGCAAAGGTTTTTAATAAATAAGTAAAACGCCCCCTGTCGGGCATCGGATACATTTGTAAGTCCATCGGAGACGGCATCATTGGAACAGACAAAGTGTTCTCAATTTCTTCTTAAAAAAGAAAATAATCCGACAATAAGATAAACATAAAATAAAAATAATTTTTTAATTTCTTTACAAGAACACCAAAGTCAATTGAATTACAGGTCTTTGAAAAATTAGTATAAATAGTATCAAGTTGACACCCGATTATAAGAAAACTTGTAATTAAAAAATGAAAAAAGTCGTTATTCTTTTTTAATTTATTCATTGAAAGGTATAATTTTTTTCAATATGCATCGATAAAAATAAACATGTCCCTCATCATTATCTCAGAGAATATTGTTCCTTTTTATAAGCTAAATTGTTACTGATATTGCATTATATTAAGAATATTATGTCAGTATTCGTAAATTTTTTATAAAGCAAATTTGTGCTGCATGTGTTCTTACTAAAAGAAATATATCAAGATGAGAGATCTAAAATAAAAATTCTGATTCTAAATTAGTAATAAATAATGTATTTAAAAAAATCTCAGAAAATATTAGTTTTAATTACTTAACTTTTAAACAAACTTTATCATAATTAAAAGACAAACAATCATTTGTGTAGACACTAAATCTATTAAATCTACAGGTATACTAATTTAAATTCTAGAAGGAAAATTCGAGTAGCTTTAAATTTAACCAATTTAAACAAATAATACGTTCGTAGTATAGTAGAATATCAGAATGACTTCTCATATAACATAAATGTGTGAAAGTTTAATGATAGATTTATACATGCGAAGCATGCATTAATCTAACGGATCTCTTATAAAACCAATGATAAGAAAAATAAAATGGAAATTTGATCTAAAGGAGGCAAAAAATTAATGGAAAACTGAATATTTGTGATCTAAATATATGTTTGTTTATATAGATATGTTTAGACAGCTTTTCCTCGTAAATGCTCTAACATTTCATGCATAAAAAGTTCTTACATAAGAAAGCATTTTTTAATGTTAAGTGGCTTTGAAAATATCAGGATTATACTTGAAAGTTTGGAATTGAAAATTTAAAAGAAAATTTTCCCCAAGTTTTATTTACATTGGAAACAGTAAATGAACAATGAAAAGTTAATATCGCGTCTTTATCAACAAATTTGTCAATCAATATGTTGTCAACTTACTTAAGTACTACCATTAACAGGAAGATTTTTATCTTAAATTTTAGAGAGATAAATAAATATAATTATGTACATTAAATGCTCTTTTAAAATAATTTATACCTTTTTTAATTTTTACATTGTTCATCAGTTACTTGCTTTAAGTTTAACTTTTCCTTTATTTGCTGCTTCTTTTTTTAAACACACGTTGCAATAGAGCCAAGTTAATACGGCAGCTCAGCGTAATCCTGTTTTGTAGTTTAGGGAAAGTTTAAAATTGATGAACTTTTTTTGTTTGGATGAAAATGGGCTATGGAAGAAATAAAAAAGGAAATATATTCCAATTCTTAATATGAAAGAACAGAAACACCGACAGTTATATATATATATATAACTTCAGTATTCAAAATACAAATACATCATTAATTGTATTCATCTTAAAAATAAATACCATTATTAAAAAGACGCAAAATATAACTCGTAATTTTGGAATGGGCGAATTTATCAACGCGTTCTGAACTTTTTAATTCTATACTATTTTTAAAAGGTTATTAGAAAAGATGAAAAAGAACGAAATAATTAAGGTCTTCTTCGCTTCATAATGATTTAAGGAGTTAGCGAACTATGCTATTTTTTTCATTGATATATTTTGTGATTAAATTTTTTTTTATCTGAACAGTCACATGCCCTTTTCGAGTCGTTGCTGCAGTAGTTAAAATCGTAACAGTTTTTAAAATAAACTCTAGTATGCGATAAATATGAATTAGAGATTGCAATACCGGTATACCGGATACGATATTTTGAGCGATTCGTACAATTTTGAAATACCGGTATTCACAAGTTTAAATATCGGTTTTTCGGTATTTACTAGAAATTTCTTAAGATTGTCTCCACTATACGTTCAGGGATCACCAGCACCGTAAAATAATATACGTTTTTATTTTTGTGTCTCCTTAACGGGTGAAATGAATTAAACTGTGAATACAAAGTTGTACCGTACGGTCAAGAGAAGTGATAAAATAGGTGAATCATTCAAAGAGGCGGGTCAAAATTATCGTCTTATAGCTCAGAGCGATACTGCTCACGCGCAAGATGCGTAGTCTGATATTCGCATCTGTGAACATAAGGTTGTATTTGTGAAGAAAGCGCGTAATATTTTGATATTTTTTAAATTGGTAAGTTTGTTATTCACTCTGTATTTACATTTATACTTTAGGGTTCAAAATATTTTTATATTAATCACACACACATATATATATATATATATATATTTTATATTAATCACATATATATATATATATATATATATAATATATATATATATATATATATATATATATATATATATATATATATATATATACTGACATAAATAAAAACCCATAATAATGAATGAGAATAACTTTAAAGAACATAAGAAATCAGTTGATAATACTTTAGTTTGGTTTCATTATACACTCTGTCGCAAAAAAAATATATGCACCCAGAAGAAATTGAGCTACATTCACGAAATTTGGTATGCATGTAGTGTATATGAAAATAAACAAATGATTAAAAATTCAGAACAAAATATCATTTTATTAAGCGGTTACAGCTTGCAAAAGGTTAAAAATCAGTAAGTAGTAAAGCCACCTCTGGCAGCTATACAAGCCGAAATTCGGCGTGGCATCGATTCAATTAGATCACTTATGACCCCCTGTGGAAGATCCTGCCATAGTCTTTGCATCTGCGCAGTTAATTCTCCTGTATCTCGGGACGGCTGCAGTTGCCTTCCCAGCGCGTCCAGACATGCTCTATTGGCGAAAGATCTGGTGACCTGGCAGGCCATGGTAGGACATCATATCCTTGAAGACATTGTTGGGAGAGTCGCGCAGTATGTGGACGAGCATTATCCTGTTGATAAATGGCACCTGGGCGACTTGATAGCACGGGTAGCACAATCGGCGTTAAAATATCGTCCACGTATCTGCGAGCTGTCAAAGTGCCTTGAAGGACCACTAAAGATGATCGTGTGTCCCAAGAAATTGCTCCCCACACTGTCACACCTTGTGAAATTGCTGTATGCCGCTCGACAATAAATGCCGGATCGGACCGCTGGCCGGTGCGCCTCCAGACACGTGTGCGGTGGTCATCAGCACTGAGACTGAATCGGGATTCATCACTGAAGATGACACGTCTCCAGTCTGTCACACTCCAAGTTGCCCGAGGTCGGCAAAAATCCAGTCGACACTGCCTATGATGTGGGGTCAGTGGTAAGCGTCTTAGCGGACGTCGGCTCCTCAAGCCAACTTCGGTCAGTCGTCTTCTTATGGTTTCTCTTGATGGCACTGGATGTCTGGAAGGAGGTAAGTGGCGTTGAATCGATGCTAGCGACGTTGTTGGTGCCGAAGTGGCCACTCTTCTGATTGCACGATCCTCGCGATCATTTGTGTTCCTGGGACGTCCTGACCCTCCGCGACGGTACACTCTACCTTCTGTGATCCACTGTTGCCAACACCGAGCAACTACCATATCGCTCCGACCGAGGTGGCGGCCGATACGTCTATTCGACCAACCTGCTTCTCTGAGGCCTATTATACGGCCCCTATCAAAGTCCGTCAGCTGCTCGTACTGCCGCCGGTTACGTCTTAGAGGCATCCTAAGTCTCAATATCGTCTATCAAAGTCATCAGATTCGTTTGGATAGCCGTACGGCGCTCGTACTCATGCTTTTAAACTCTCCCAGTTGCGCAACTAATATGCGCATAGCACACTTAGCCTTGTCTCATTGGCTTCGAAATTTTAATCATTTGCATATCTCTTACCAGACTACATTCTTGCCGAGTTTTGTGATTGTAGCTTGATTTCTTCTGGGTGCATATATTTTTTTTTGCGACAGAGTGTATATATGATGAAAAGATTATTGTAGCACAATGTAAAAAATGCTCTAGTGTTATTAAAATGAAGGCAGGAAATACAAACGGGGATTCTATATACATCTAAAAACGAAACATGGTACAAAATTGCTGAAGAGGAAAGAATCTAATTGCGATGAAGATACACATGTTAGCACACTTTCTTATCCCAAGCCATCAGGGATTTTAGATTATTTTGAAAAAAGGATAATATTCAGATGAAATTACTGCACAAAATTACGTTCCAGGCTTAATGATAGTGCAATTGATGCATTGTTTTTTTAAGATTACATTTCAGAAATTTGTACTAGTATCACAGACTGAATAGCGATATTTACATTTTTTTGTGATTTAAATAAACAAGATGTCCCTTTACTTTTTTTTATGTGTGTTCCTTATGTACTGTTATAATTTATAAGTTACAAATTATTTTTGTGATATTTACACTCTCTAATAAAATAGGCAAATATAAAACAAAGAAACACCTGCGTTTTCGTGCTTTTTCTAAAATTTCTAATACCGGTATTATATAAAACCGGTATCCCAGTTTTAAGATCTAAAAAATACCGAATACCGGTATTGAACTTTTGGTCCGATATTGCAATCCCTAATATGAATCCCTTGTAGTTTAGGAATTGAAGCATATATATATATATATATATATAGTTTTTAATAATCTCTACTAGAGAGACAGAAATGACTTCGGCATTAAAGATTAAAGAATCATACAGATACTGAAAAATTAAAAAGATGGATGTGTGCAGTATGACAAATAATGTTGACTAAGGACAGCTTTTAATTTTACATAAAGATGGGGTTTAACCAGTTTTGTGGCTAATCCGTCCCTCTTTCTGCTTATAATCTTGAGCGAAATTATATTAAAAATAATGGATATAAGTTCTAAATCCATATAAGAAAAAGGTAACTTACCTAAAGATGTTAAATTTCGTATACATATAGAAAGCATTTTGCAACGTTGTTCAGTATCGGACCGTGGTTTGCTTTGTCATGGGTTCGAGCCCAGTACCACTAAAGACCCGTCGTGTAGGGCAGCGATGCACGCTAAATCTGTCGAGAGCTGAAACGTCCTCCCGTTGGTGTGGTGTGGTAGTTAGGAGAGGGGTGCCAGCTCAGATGTCGTCCACGTCACTTGACCATGGTTCAAAATTACGTGGTCCGTCGCCAAAAGCCCTCGTGTAGCTGAACAGTGCGACGTTAATATTCAATCAATCAATCAATCAAGCAACGTTTTTCAACCCTTTTAGAGAGTATTTTAATTCATTTTTTAAAATTATTTTAAAAATTTATTTATGAATTAGCCAGGTGCACATATATATAAAACCCGCTACCTTATGTCTATGATAAATGTGGATAAGTTGCTATGTCTTGCTTCTGCAATACTGTGGCTTCTGTATTGTCTGATATTTAAAATATTATTTTATAGTATAAAATCTAAACTCTTTTATCGCCAAGAATCCATCTCAAGCCATATTCATCAGATTACATTGAAATATAATTTTAGTTTTTCTTTTTAGAATGCAGATAAAAGGGATTTCGATTTTCAGACAGTGTAAAACAAAGAAAGCTGCTTTCGATCCGCAAATTCCTCTCCAATCCTGAAATACCCTGTTTCTTCAGGAACAAACAATACTCCCGCATATAATGATGATATTGTTCTTTTATAAATCCATTGAATCAGATATAATGCATATTTGATCACGTGGTTGATTAAACGTAGCCATTTTATAGAATTATAAAATTATTGAATTGAATCGGCCCTTAGAAAGATTTCAATCGATTGCCTTAAAAAATTATTATATTCTAGTATAAAGCTTTCTGATCTTCAATGGAACAATGTTTCTATAAGAATTTTCTGATTTATTTTAAGCTGTATTGTTTATAAATATTGTATATAAGTATGCATATATCAGTTATAAATGAAATGGTTTTGCAAATATATATCGTTTAAAGATTTCTAAAGTAATACGGTAATTTAAATAATTTCTAATTTGCATACATCTGATTTTAAAATAGGTATTGAAAGATTACGTTTTAGAAATAGTTACAAATTTAATCAGTTCTAAAAATTAAAAAAAGTTAAAAAGTAAAAATTAATGGGCATAGTTCTTTACGGAGTTTTGAAAGTGCATATTTTAATATTCTTTTTCGATTCCTCATAAACCCGTACACATTTTGCTTTTTTAAATATAAATATTTTACAGTTTATACAGTCAAGTACAAAGCTTAAGCAGTTAGGGGTTTTAATGTTTTCATTATTTGAAGCATATAAAGGTTTTTTCCCTTTCATATTTTACATTTAGTTAGGGTAATGTGGAGTTATAATAAAAGAAATGTTTGACTTCTCTCTCTCGGTTTGTTTATTTTTTCACAAAATGAGCCTTTTCTTCAAATCCTTAAAAATAAATAAAATTGAAATTTCAAATTATCAGCTTTTTACTAAATGCATTTAAAAGTATTTACGATACTTATATCAAAAAGACAATTTTTAAAATTTTTGTCTGCCTGTTTCGGCTTATCTCTGAAATGGCTGGACCGATTTTGATGGGACTTTCACTGGCAGATAGCTGATGTTATAAGAAGTAATTTAAGCTGCTTTTATTTTAGAAAAAAATAGGGATCCGCGAAAACAAAATTAAAATGAATGTAATAGTGAACAATATCCGATTAAAATAGGGAAGTATATGTATTATATAAAATAAAAAAGCGCGCGGCCCACGCGCATCTCGCTCTTAATATCAAACAGCTGCTTGTCGCAAATCGATTCAAAATGTAGAAGAATAACATTAAACTTATCATAGGTATTTCTTTACGTGGAATATAGAATTATTAAGTTTTCGTAAACTCTTTAAACTGAACAAACACTTTTTCGTTAAATTCCACGCGGACGTAGAAGCGAGTGACAGCTAGTCTTTTCATATACTTTTAAGGTTTTTCTTTTAATAGGAGATTTTGTTTAAATTCATTTACTGTTTTCTAATGACCTATCTTTTAAAACTAATGGTTCATTCTTGAGTTTCTGTGTTTTCCATTGTGTGTTTTCTGTTTTTCTTGTATATATATAATTAACCTATGAAGAGCAGAACAATTGAATTGCATATTGGTTATGGATACTATTGAAACAATTTTTTTAAGTCCTGTGTAAAACCTATCCTTATTTTGAACTTAATTTAAAAGAGTTCGAAAAAGCCAGATATACTTACACAAAAAGGGCTAAGAAATAAATGTTCTTTTATTTAACTTATTAGTTTACGATGAATGAGATATATTATTAAAAGTAAGTCATGAGATATATATTATTAGTAAACTTCTTACGGAAAATGAAAATTTTTATGACATTAAAAACAGTAAAGGATTACAGAATGGGTTAAAAGTACGGAACTGGATTATTTCCTGATTTCCTGTCATTTTAGTTCTGTGTGTGTGTTAGTTCGCATATATCTTCCATATTTTGATCAAATGTTTTATTGCATTCTTCTTCTTACAAGTTACACACCCTTAACCTTATTTCTCACTTGAGACCTATTACTACTATTTTTTAAATAACATCACTCACTGAGTAGCTTTCATAAAATCTAAAATCTAAAGCATTTTAACCAGCTGCACACTTTTCATATTATAGAAACTGATGGGTATCAGTATATCGCATTCGGGTTAATAAAACAATTTCAGCTACTGACTGACTTTCCTCCATTTGAAAAAAAAATTAAAATCTCCAGATGTGCAATATATTTGATCTTTATTTGCAAAATGACCAATCTTCAAGCTAAGACGTTTTCACTTCTTTCTTTTGAAGACTTTTGACTAGAAAGAAAATTCTTTTACAATTTTTTTACCTTGGAAGAAAAGTTAAAATTTAAAATAATAGTTTATGATTTGTTGAAAAAGTATAATTAACTAAAGAAATATTGTAAAAGAAATGCTGAAAATTTACATAATGCTTGTTTATGGGGGAAAATATAATCTTTTAAATTGCAAAAATAGTTTTATAGCCATATATACCTTTTACTAGCTATTTTAAAATGAAATGGAATCCATTTTCGGGAACGTTACCCAAAGTATGCATAAAGAGTTGATATTTCGTTCGTTATTCGGCAGTACTAGTCAGAGAATCGGCAATTTAAATATATACGCAATGTGTATGTGTCATCTATAACTATCTAATAATACATTCTTAATGTGTATGAATGTTTATTAACATCTCACTCTAAAGCACTACCTCTTAATTTTGAATCTCGGTCGAATGACGAGAACAATACCTGAGCTTGTACACGACTCTCCTAACTTTCATACCCCGTCTAAGAGAAGACTTTAAGTCACGATAAATTTAACGTGTATCAGTTTTTCTTCATGAAAGCTCTTCAGAGACGTCAGAGAACCCTAACAACTAGGCCAGGGGAGGCGAACATTTATGGATCAGCGTGCCATTTTTTCTAAAGAAGTGTTTAATGAGATATGGACGTGCCGCAAAAAAATTTTGACTTGAAATTATCGGGAAAATTATAAAACTAAATACTAACAACTCAAAACTCTATTTACTACGAAAAAAAACCTTTGCACTGTATAGTTGTAAATGTTATAGTTATGCTTGTAGTTCAAATTAAAGTAACATTAGTGTGACTCCTGTTGTTGCATATTGGATGACAAATAGCTTATATTAGGATTGTAAGACGTATCTTTTAGTAGAATGCATGCTGAATTGGAGTCATCTGCCAAATGATTTATAAGCAATTAATTACTTTTGCCATGGTTCACTCTTTTGACAAGAAGATTTGTGACTTGTTTAAAAATGCCATTTTACAGACGATGGCCTGCATACCACTGTTCGGAACATAAAACACACGTAGCTTTCCTGCCTGTACTAATAATGTCATATTTCTAAATTTACCCAGTTTGAAATTCTCTGTTACACTTAATATCTTGCACTTCTTGTTCTTTTGCTGAACTAGCCAAGTTAAATAACAGTTAAAAATCGTAAGTACAACACAAATAAACTTTAAAATATAATTGTGTCGACGAAATTGGCTATGCTAGGCGTAGACAATTTTTGCATCATAAGCAACTGTAGTCCACGACGTAAATAAGGCAAGACAATAACAAACGAGTGTGCTCCCAGCTGTTCCAAGACCGATCACTTGCATTTGTTCGTAATCCTTCATAGTGAACTTTACTATTTTGAAATAAAATGCAAAAATATTTTGATCGCTTACTTGGCCAAAATATTGTGTCGCGTGCCAATGGTTCGCCATCCCTGAACTAGGCTATCGCGGACGCCTTCATATGGAATAGATTAGGAAAATGGGCTTTTGCATACGCATCTTTAGTCAATATTTTGAAAGTTCAAGAAACTTAGCAACAATAAAAAAAATGCAACATTTTGGAAAGCAACGAATAGAATAATCACGACTTGATTGCTTACTTTAAACAGTCAAGGTCTCCTGATCTAACGATAGTTCTTAACAGAAATTATTTAATCGTTACTTTGAAAATATCATTTAGATATGCAAAGACGCTAATTTTTTTGTACGAAAGCTTCTCAACTGTGAATAAAAATTTCATTACAATGCCGGGTTTTTGGTTTATAATCGAATGACCAGTGTATTGATAATCTCTCTCTCTCTCTGTCTCCCTTTCAGTACAATTATTTCAATAGATATGCAGTTTCCTGGTTCCAGTTTGGAAGGAAATCTTTAGAAAAAACTTTTTGCTTATCTTTTTTAACATCTTGACCTAATTCTGAACTCGTTAGCTACAGCCTCATTTAGACAAAACCCTTTTATTTCCTCTCTACTTTTCAACGAATATTTCAAGCTTTAAATTGTCGCTGGCTGGCAATATTCGCCTTAATTTGATAGTTTAACTTTCTTTCTTTGAAATTGATGAAGTTTTGTATATATATATATATACATATATATATATATAACCCAACAATGGGATTTTGCTGTTATATTATTGAGGCTATCTTATTTTTGACCGATACCTTCTACTTATTACTTGATTAATTAGATTTTTGACAGTTAAGTATATGATTATTAACTATATGTATGTTTAAAGACCACTTTGAGTAATGAGATAAATAGCTGTTCAAATTTTGCAAAAACATAAATAAAAAAAATCGGCTTTTTAGTATTTAAAAACTAAAAAAAAAGAATTTTTTCCTCCAAAGAATTTTTTTTAAAAAATTTAAAAATGGAGACTATTTTGCGTGTCAAAAAGTTAACACCTTAACTGCCGAAGAAAACCTACGAAATTCAACCCTCAGTGCCACCGCTTTTTTTCACAGGAACGCACTTGTTACGCGGTTTATTGAGGGAAAATAAGGGACGTGTTTTTCAACTTCAATATTGTTTATTGTCACTTTAAGAAAGAAAAGGATAAAATATTAAAATGAAAATGTCCACAGTTATTAATGTCCACAGGTACAATATAACAAACAAGTAATATATTTATATATATATCTAAAATTTAATTCAGTTCCTATTTAGATCAACAAAGAAAAATTTTATATTTTAGCTTCTTTTTTTTTTTAAATAGTTGCAATTAATATAAATATGTATATACATAGGACAGAATCACAACATTAAGTGGTAATTAATGTTTATTAATTATCATTAAAGTTTCGTATTGTCATCCAAAACAACCGTGTGTATAAAATTTCAGTTCAACTGAATGCTTTAAAACGTGAGAAAAAACCTTTTCAAGTTTTGACACAAGTCGCGAAAATGGTTGCTAAGTCGCCAATGTGGCTGTTTTAGTAATTCTTTAAATAATTAGTTTTAATCAATTAATTTTTATTAATTATAATTAAATTATTGTATTGTCATCCAAAATAAAATCATGTGTATAAAATTTCAACTCAATTGAGCGCTTTAAAATGTATTTTATTAACGATTGAAAATTCCACCAAGATAAATAAATAAATATATAGAGAGTGTGAGCTAATAGTAGAAATTGAAAAAATTTATAAATTATCTGTTGTGTGATATATCTGAAACATAGTTGAACACATAAACCAGTATCACATTCCATGCATTGACAACGAGATTCACGGCGAATATTTTTCCTTGCGCAAACAACACACTTTCGCATCGCACTTTTCTTAGAAGACTTTAAAGGTACTGAAAAACTGCTTAGCTATGAATATCTTCTTTCCTGAAATGTATTTTTTCAAATTCCTTCCCCACCTCTTCCCCGAAATAAGTAAATACTTTAGAAGCACTGTCATTTTTTTAATGTCATTTTATTGTTTTCCACAAATCCGTAGGACTAGTTTGTAAACAGAGCAGCACAATGCAAAAAGTCGTCCTTTGGAAGGACGAGTGTGCATGTCTGGGGTACTAAACACATCAGCTGAGCGGGGCGTGTATACAAGCCTACGGCATTTGAGGGGTTAACGGCATTAGACCACAATTTTAAATACTAAAAATGTAACCAAATGTATTTAATGACAGTAATAGCACTTATGTAATACTCTTTTCAAAAGAGATTAACGCATTTATCACTTATAAGTTTCAATATATTTTAAAATAACGAGACAAAAAGCATTTAAAATCGGGGGAAATTATGTAGGGGTAGTTACTTTTTTCTCAGAGGAACCCATTTAGGATAAATTTTAAAAAATGAATAACATAAAAACTTGTTAACATCTCGAACGCTTATAATGTCCAACATATATTTTGTAACGAAACCAAATGCACATTTCGTAATGCACAATTAAATGAAATATATAATTTGTTTTCGTTAGAAAAGGAGTTCAGATGATTGTGATTCACATTTGAAAACAGGAAAAAAATTTTACAACGTTTCCGTGTTTAAGCGGTGATATATCATTTTCATGTCTTGATAAATAAACTACAAAATTTAACTGAGTTTCCAATTAAAACACATCCTAAAAAAATATTTTTGAGTTATCTTTCACATGGATGTTTACAATTTATTTCACATTTTTTTTTCATATAATATTCTGCGTAGTCTTTATTTGCTGTTAAGGATACGGAACGACTAAAAACCCATTAATTTTTAAAACATTCTCCACCACTAAATTAAAATTTTAATTATCTAATTATCACGGTATGCATAAATTATGAAAATTCATAAACGAAGAAGCACAAGTTAACTCTTATTTTATAACTAAAAATAAATTTCCCTCGTCATGAATTTGAATATTTAATTACACAAGCAGTAGAATTACCTATCTGATTGAGATTAAAGTGAAGAGTAAGAAAGTTTATTTCTGATGACTCTTTGTCTTTCACTTTCATGTAATTAAAAACCTTTACTTATCTTTACTCCTAGTACTTAAAGGAAAGTTCAAGAGTTTTTTTTAAAATTAGACTCAACTACAAGTGGATGATTTCTTATGAGAAAGAAACTCAAAATGGAGGGTATGTATGCCATAGTATTTTCCTCGTTTTTTAAAAATTATTTCTATATATGCGCCTAACACTCTTTCATGATTGTTTACTATACATTTTCTGTTCATGTCTCCAATACTTAAAACGTAGAGAAATAGATAGTTTTATATATTAAATAGATTATTTTTAAAATCATGCAATCAATTCTAAATAAGAATAACATTATGCGCAAAATAACCATATCATATAAAATCAAGAGTTTTATTAAATTCCCGCACTTTTTAAACGGATCATTTGAATAAATATAATCATCCCGATAGAAGGATATAAAATTTTTATGAATTTCAACTTTTAGAATAAATTTTGAATAATTTTAAGTAAACTGTTGAACGCGCATGCGCGCGGAAACTAGAACTCAATACGGAAAATTCCGCAGCGTACCGATATCATATTAGACGAAAAAGGAAAAGCGCGAGTGTTATAAATCTCTTTATTCAAATACAATATTTAATTACTCACGAAAATTTATGCTACTCCAGTTCAAAAAATGTCGCTAATCAGTGATCGGTTTCTAAATATGAGCGAGAACGGTTTTTCCCAATTGGCTGCATATTATGGCATTTGGCGACTTCGCATATTAAGCAAATCGATGCTGTTGCCATCTGTCGATGGTATAAATGGTGCTTTTAGGAAAAAAATTCACCAAAAAAAAATAATAAAATTGAAAATTTTTTTTTAGCGGAAATTTGCTAACGTCTCCTTTGAAACTTCAGCAAAGCTCCACGCAAAATTTTGGAGTCATACGACCAACGGTGTGGATTTGTATGAGTTTCAAACAAATAAACAAATTGAACTAGAATTTTGTAAGAAGAATTTCTAGAATGAAGATTAAGCTTGCACTGTCTAGCTTTTTTTGGTTTACATTTTAACTCTCGAATATCGAGGCAGCGAAAACCAGACATATAAGCATAATAAGTGCTTAATGGGTTATTTTCCATTCAATGAACTATATTTTTCCCAGTTTGAGGGATATAACAGTAAGTCTACTTCAGGGAAATATAGAAGATTACTAATTATAACTAAGGGAAATACGATACAAGTTGCAACCTAAGTCTCAGAAATCCAGGCAAAGCTCATCAAATCAGGGTCTGCTAGTAGTAATATCTCTTAATCATATCATTAACTCAGTGTACTTATTTTCCTTATAATTTTTCTGCTTTAAACTCTACAAAAATATTTTCTAAGCTGTGACGGAGAAGAGTATTTTACATAAATCTAGACAGTAATGTTTACTAAATTTCTGAGTCTATTTGAAAATTTGCAATAAGGACTTTGAATAAGGTACAAGTTTACAAGGAAGCTACAACCCAATGTTTAGAGGTTACATGTTACAATAATGAAGAACTTGTATATTATAGAATTGTTTAACAAAAATTTACATAAAAAACGATATTTTTCACAATAATGATGATTTTCATGAAAAAAATTAACATTCATATAATCATCCGTGCAATATAACCAGAACCAGCGTATATAACTGAACAGAAAAAGTACGAAAATGAGACTCACCGAATGCGTTTTCGTAAAATTCTAGATTGAATCCTCGAAAGCCACAAATATATATCGTCATTCAATGCCGATTTTAAATAAGTCGGTTTAAAATAAGAAGATTCTCTGACATTATCTATAACCATATTACCATAAAGTAATAATAAAAATCATTCAAGTTGGAGGGTGATCACAGTGGCTGAAATATTTTCAAGACTATTATTGTTATACAGAGGAACAAAGGAAGATCCATTCCGATGTGATTAAACTGGATGCGGTAGGTTGTGTCCAAGACGATGTTGAATCCTTCCCACTTCCGGTGAAAGTAGATAATGTAAATTACGCCATCCCTGGACGATCTTGAATGGATTTATCGAGATTACATCACCGATTCAAATATAGAATGAATGAAACAAGAGAATTCTACGCTACAATCAATCAAATAAGGTACTGGGGCACAACCGACCTTCAATGTAATATTAAAAAAAAATTCTTTTTGAAGCTGAAAACCTATGCGTATAAAAATGACACAGTATAATATATAAAATATTAAATTTAATACAAGAGGTAGGAATTTATAAAGAATTGTTGTATTTCTAATTTATTACAGCAAAGAAGAATACAATGATAAAAATTCTGGGTCATATATAATATATCTTTAAAATAAAGAATACATTTATATGCACTGCATTTCAATGTTGTAGCCATTGATGAGTTTTCTTGAACTGTTCATTTCTTTTATTTTTTTTATAATTTTTTTATTAGAATTATTTTGGGTTTCCGATCCCTACTTAACAAGCTTTGCTTTGTTTGAATTTTTTAAACCTTTGAATTGTTTTAATCTTTACTTGCGAGTCATATTAAGCATTGTTCACAATTTGATAAACTATCAGAATGCATTATAAAATTTTAAGGATACTTCATAATTATAGAATATGCATCCCTTTTTAAAACTTAATTTTAAATTTCGAACTATGATTTTTCGTACAAATTTTTTTTTGTCCCACTGTAAAATAAATGAAATTCTTATGCCTTAAAACTTTTTTATGGCTAAAAATGATTTAAAAAGTTTAAATTAAGTTTCAGATACATATGTATAATAATATCTGTAAGTATAAATTTGCTTAGTGAAGATTTTATTTAAAATTATTCAAATATTGATTTATGATTTTTTTAATATTTGCTCTTTGAAATGGACATTTAAAAACTTTAAACAACGTTTAATTATTAAAAAGCGCTTAAATACAGGATTAATGGACCAAAAGAACTCTCAGCTAAAATCAATTAGAAAATAATAAATTATAAATCACAATTGGGCCACAACCACTTTTAGATGAAATATAATAAAAAATTATGTTTGAAGTTCAGTACTTACGCGCATAAAACTAACACAGGATATGTTTTCAGATAAAAATCCATTTTACATAAAATCCTTCTTAGATATTGATTCTTTCTGATCTTATATGATGGTTCATACAATTACCATCAAATCATTTCCATTAGCCTTGCATGACAATTGCTCATAAAACAACACCTTTAATGCAAAATTTATTTATCAAGATATTCCCCTTCAAGAATGACACATTCAGCCCAGCGCTATTCTAATTTTTTCATACCTTTTTCTTAGAACGATTTGTCATTGCTCTCAAAGTAGGCTTCTACTTCGGCAATCAATTCTTCATTTGAGACAAACATCTTTCCCTGTAACATTCAAGGTCTGCAAACAGGCAGTGGTAACTGGGGGCCAGATTTGGACTCTACGGTGGGTGTGGGAAAGTAATTTGAAGCGCAATTCGTTCAATTTGACCATCGTTTTCATGAACTTGTGAAACATCACTTTTTTCTTTTGCATTTGAGGACGTTTTTGAAGTGATAACTTCTATTGGAGCGATTTGCCGGAGAGTGAACTCGAATGAACGTCACGCTGGGGAATGTAACGCTCATTCGACATTTTTCGTCTTCACTCGGGTATACATACCCCTAAAAAGGAAAGGAGGGACGTTTCCCCCGCCACTCTGAAACCGGTAGTTTGTCCCCCCCCACACCAATAAAAGTAAAAGTAAAGTTCCTAGCTTTGATCTAAGTGGGCCCCCCTCAACTCTTTCAAGAGCAGGGGTGCCCCAGTGATCGTGCCCCAAGGGAGACTTAATTTCGGAGCCTTATTCTTGTCATTCCTGTTCTTTTCTTTCATTTTTTTTGTTTTTGCTTTTACAGAGTTCAATCGAAATGGTAAATGAAACTTTTTGTTGTCGTTTCTGTAAATTAAAAAGTGTTTGACCACACAGCTGCCAAAAAGGACTTTTATGACACTAAAAACCATTCAACCAAAACAACGATTATCTGTAGAAAATAGAGCTTGAAATATTTATATATTAATACGAATGCTTGCATTTAATATTTTACATTATATGTAATCGAAATTCATTTAACTGACCAATTAACCGAAAGTAGTTTCGACCGCTTATCTCTCAGCCAGAAATTTTTTTCAAGGTTTCATACACAACATATTTACTAATCCATCACTTCTACGGTCTTAAAAATCTATTAAATGCCTTTGGTTGTATGAAATAAGGAGCTATATAATTTATTTGCTTAGCACTTTGCTGGATGCTGGATTACGCTAAAAGAGTAATACTATTTATCGTACAAGTACGGTAAAACGTTATTTGTTAGACAGGTGTTGTTGACAAGTAAATTAACGAAAAAGTTTAAGTGTTTGAAAAAAACTTTATAAAACCAAAGACCTGTTCAATCGAAGAAAAGTTTGCCGATTAGATCTTCGAAGCCATAACAATATTTTACTTTGGAATTCGATAAACGTTTTAAACACACGAATACTTCGTTTCCTATTGTCAAGTAAATCATGATTATGTTTCATATTCAATGTTAAACATAGAATTAGAAACAGTTTAGTAAAACATTACGCTTTATAGACGTTTAGAGGTATTAATAAATATTCTCTGGAACTAATTTAAATTCTGAAAATTTTATTTTTTTCACATGATTTGCTAGACTCAATGTTATTAAGTACAGTTGGTAGGAATGCGATATTTTGTGGAGTATGTAAATTCAATGCTTTTAGATACTACTCAATTTTGAAATAATAATTTCAATTGCCTAATTTTTCACGTTGAAAATCTGAATAAGCAGGTTAATTCTTCAAAAAAAGTGTAGATAGAAATAGATATGAAATGGGACTTCAGCGGATTCGACTAGATATTTATGTTTCAAATTTGTTAATGGTTCTCTAAGTAATTACATGAAAGGAATTAGGTAATTAATAACGTTTTTCTCACGAAACTAATCTACATTAAGTTTCATGAACAGTTATTATAATTAATTCATTCATTAAACCTAATTACTTAAATATAAATTTTAAAAAATTCGAAACATCGATGTCTAGTCGCGCGAATCAGCTGTATGTCACATTTCACATCTAGTCATCATTTATTATTATTTCGCTTTTTTGAAAAATATATCATCTTATTCGGTTTTTCAATGGAAATTTAGGCAATAAAATTATTTTACAACTCTAAACTAATTAAAAGGAAGTTATTAAAAAATTCTTATGTAAAAAAGATTAGTATTTTGTATTTTATTATTTCGTAGTATGTCACATGTTCCGCAATCTGCATAATTTATAAATTGTTTCGAAGACTTAAGTTATCCACAGTAATATATGTTCAAAAATATAAGTTGATATATACGATGATGGTATAAAATAATAAAAAATCCGATTGAAGAAGCGTAGAACCGCCTTTATATAAATTTTAGGTGTGATAAAAGCTGTATTGCTGTATATACGAATAGTACAGTAAATCTTTTATACATGCTATAAAAGATACAATTATAGATTTTGAAAATAATGAAATGACTCGTTTTTTAACGAATTTCCAAAGTGAAGAAAAAAATCTTCATGTATCCTATCATGATTTTGCAATTTGAATTATTCATTTCTAAAATTTATTTTAATGTTTGATATCTTGTTATATGAATATTTTCTTGTTGTGTTTCTTTTACCTTTCAAAGAATAGTAAAATATCAGGAAATATATTTTAAAGTTATTGGTTGGAGCAGAAAATGTTACGATGTTTTCATCAAGGGAATCTTTAAACTGAATGCATTCCAAAATAATGTATAAAAGATGTATTTTAAAGTTTTAATTTATTAATCGTACTTATAGAGTAACATACATTTTTGCATGCTTCCAAATCTTATGTACTGCCAAATCTGGCGTATAACGCACACCCATACTTTCAAGTTGCATTTTTTAGTTATTTGATATATTCGTTGTATAAGGCTCACCCCGTATTTTTCGAAGAAACCTGAAAATATGTGTGTAATGTTGATACGCTTTTAAGTCAATTATTCTAGGTTTGTATCAAAATTTTAAAAAATTAGTATACTTTTAGAACTAAGACCCTTTAAGTTCATAAGGAATGTCATTTTTTTAAAAAATAAACAATGTTTTTCGATCTATGTAGAAGTCTAATTTTTTTATATAACCATCACTATTTTTATTCTTAAAGCTCTGCACAAAAAGAAACATACCTTATGAATAAGATAAAAGAACAAAATAAATCCTGATTATAATTTAATACGAGGAGCAATCATTATCAAAAACTTTGTACTAAAGTTTCTGAAATCGTGAAGTGCCGCTTAAGAAAAAAGTTATTTTTAAGGCAAAATCTTAATCCTTTAAGCCTGTAGTTGTGTCTGGTAACACCTACTCACCACCAGTAACTAAATATTGAATCCATGCATGCGCATGAGAAATTATTTCTTTGTTTTGTATCAGTAGTAGAAAAGATGTATCGAAATGCTATGCAGTAGTTTTAGGCTGCATTATGTAGTATAACTTTTACTAATTAATGTTCTGTCTATTCGTGTAGTGTAGTTGTAGTATTACGTCCAATTAAAGAATTCATTTAAAAATACAGGCTACTCTCATTAGATTTATAATATATTGAAAATACTTTGTTTACAGCCAGTGGCGTAACGGAGAACATTAGGGTCCCCCTGCAAAGCCAGATTTTTGGCCTCAAGGTCAAATACGTACTTTGAGTCAGTCAGGCTTTGGTCATCCTAAAATCTCTGACCCCCCGCAATGTGGGGGCTGCGGGGATGTACGTTACTCCTCTGATTACAGCAGGGGTCGGCAACCTTTTAGCTGTGGCTTGCCAAACTAATCTACCAATAGGATTCATCCTGTCACACAGTAGGGCATTTTTTAAACAATTCGATCCCAGTGATAATGCATGCAGAGTTAGAGAATAGAGGTCAAAAATATAGGTTTGCGGTTTTATTATATACTAGCTGCATGGTCTGGCGTTGCACGGGCTTTCTCTTTCCCTCATGACGCCAGCAATTATGTGTGTGTTTGTACGCGCACAATGTGAGTGATTTCTAAAATTATTTCATTAAATTTCCCTTTTTCGAAATTTGTTCCACATATTTTCGATTTAAGACAGGGTTTTTTCCCTCCCTCTAGCCCGGCATAACACGGTTTTTTTAGTGTAAAATTACCGTTTCCTCTTCCCCTCCCCTCACAGATAAAATATAGCTTCAAATTTCGATCTATGACTTTTAAAAAACAATATTGCATTAGTTAAAAAATTATTAATGTGAAGCAATAAAAAAGAAAACGATTCTTTAGTTAGCTTAAAAATGTCTCTGAAATGTATTTTAACCAAAAATAATAGACAATTTACTTTTTAATTAACAAATAATTAATTTAGAAATGAATTAATAGAAATACTTTTAAAAATATATATATATATATATATATATATATATATATATATATGTGTGTGTGTGTGTGTGGGAGATGACAAGGGGTCCAAGACTTTTGTCTTTCTTATGGTTTATTTAACATTAAACAAAAATTAATTAAAAAGGTAGATAAGTTTGACAATGATATGCAGAAGGTAACGCCTGCTCGCGCACCTCTCGCGTTCTCTCTTCTCTCTTTTGAAAAGTTTTGGTTCAATTTTCACTAGTTCAAAAGTTTCAGTTCGTGTTTTAGTTAGCTGCGCCTGCGTGCGAAGACTGTGTTTTGCTTTTGGCTGCATGCCACAATGGCTATCCTGACTGTACGCTGTCCGCAGCGGTACGTATTCCTTTTTTTTCCTTTCCATGGATACCAGAGGAGAATCTGAAACATACAAAAAAGACGGAACAGACAAGGACTATACGACAAATACATAGAGATTTAACATATCATAATTTTTCTGAACTAGACAGTTTCTCCATCATGTGAAGGCATCTCTTCGACATCCGGAAGGTTCCACAGGAAAACATTGTTTCACAGGCATAAGAACGTCTTTTTTAACAAGTTGATCTTTGGTTGAACGCATCGATATTTTCCTCTCTAGAGTTCTGGACGTCTGTTCAAAACGATTTCTCTTTTTCCTCCGTTTCCACTGCCAAGGTTCAAAGATTTTCCGGAGCATTGTAAACCGTCGATATTTACTCTCCATAGGTGAAAGGGCGTTGAAGTTCACGGAACTCGTTTTCATGGCACCATTTACTTTCTTACACAATACTATATCAGAACATTTTTCTCTTACAATACTCAATTTTAACTTAGTACTCTTAATTTTATTACATTTATAATCCTTAATTAGAGAACTCGAATCACTTCTAGTATTAAAGTTTTTAACATGTGACAAATCATAACTAGAGTTTTCTATCACATTTGAAACAGAAACAACATTAGGATAAGCATAAGCATGAGCACCTAAAGAGGATTCACTTTCATTCAATAAAACATCGCTCTTTGCGTGGCCTAGTTTCTTTATTTCAGAATATACACTGGGATGTATAATAAATTCTTCGGTCAAGGTCGGTGATATTGCCGTTCGAACATAGACCGGGAGAGTGTTGATTAAGAGAAATATTTATGGGTTTAACTTCTACCATTCGCTGTTCGCCAAAACATGAACTTAATGTTATGATTTCTTCGGAAGGTGTTTGCACTCTAATTAGTGAGGAATTTAAAACTGGGATCTGGCAACCTGAATCGATCAAGGCTGTTACGGGCTGATTTTCTACAAAAATGTGTACATATTGAAGATTTGCGAATTCATCGCTATTTTGTTTTTCGCTCTCGATTTTCAAAGTATTCACGTTTATTCTATTATGGATGTGGTCGTTAGATTCTTTAGGTTTAAACGCTTCTCACAGTCTCTTGCGCAATGAGATGAATCACCGCATATAAAGCAATTTTTATTTTCTCTTTCAAGATTTTTGGGATAGTTCTCTTTAATCTCTGGTTTAAAGTTTTGTGATCTATTTTTAAAGGGGTCTTGGGTATATATCCATAAGTAATAGGAATTTCTTTATGTGATCCGCTTCTAGATGAAATATAAATATCGCACTCTTTAGCTAAATCAATAGGCCTAAACCAATCTTCTGCTTCTCGAATGCTAATATGAGTTGCAGTTTCCTTATTTAAAGTTTTGAACTGTTTCTCTTCGACTTTAGCTGCAGGATTTAAACTTAATGCTTTATTTTTAGCCGTTTGAAGTTCGACTTCTTTTTCTAATTGCGCTAGCTGTAGTTTCGCGAGCTCAATTTTCTGTTTTTCTAAAGTTACCTCTCTTTCGTTTCGCGATACCCTCTCATCTATACAGTTTTGAATTAAAGTTTTAACGAAATCTGGATCACTTTCAAATGTACTACTGTTCTCAATTTTAGTCTTTAGTTTAACTATGGTGTCCGTACTCTCCACAGTACCGTCTAGATCCTCAACAACTCTTATGAGATCCTCTTTAAGAACGTTTTTTTATACATTTTAGAAAAATATGGAAAGATCCTACCTTTTTTTTTCTAGCTCCCTTGTTGCTCGCACGTACGATGTATCCAATAATTGAAGAAAAACGTTGTTTCCACTGTGATTTCACCTCTTCTCAGGTAATATAGTTGAAATTGTTCGAATTGACACCTCTTCGCAGGTGTTTGTGAAATTGAAGTTCCGGCCTCTACACAGGCGGAATTTTCGACGATAATTCCAACCTCTACACAGGCGGAATATTTAGGGTTCGATGAAAAATATACCTCTACACAGGTTGAACGAAGTTTCCAACTCCCGGCCTCTACACAGGCGGAGTATTCATGCTGAGTTCAAACCTCTACACAGGTTAAACGAAGTTTCCAAAAAATGGCGGAGCGTCTCCTTCACGGACGCTTTTGTTCATTGTCCAGACTTTGGTTCAAAATCGAAATTTTATCGATCCCGGTCGAGCCCCCATAATTTGTGGGAGATGACAAGGGGTCCAAGACTTTTGTCTTTCTTATGGTTTATTTAACATTAAACAAAAATTAATTAAAAAGGTAGATAAGTTTGACAATGATATGCAGAAGGTAACGCCTGCTCGCGCACCTCTCGCGTTCTCTCTTCTCTCTTTTGAAAAGTTTTGGTTCAACTTTCACTAGTTCAAAAGTTTCAGTTCGTGTTTTAGTTAGCTGCGCCTGCGTGCGAAGACTGTGTTTTGCTTTTGGCTGTATGCCATATATATATATATATATATATATATATATATATATATATATATATATATATATATATATATATATATAAGTTATAAAAAACAGTATGGGGGAAGCGTAGATATATATTTACATGTACTGAAAAAAACATTCAAAAAGAAAAAAAAACTAAATGATAAAAACATTTTGATATTTTATTTTAATTTCATAGTTTTCCTTCCACTGTCATAGTTAAAAATTTTGTGTAATGAACGCTTAAAATAGTGTAAATAATTTATATCAGGAAGTGTAATACATTAATATAACTTTTTGTTGTATTTATTTTATGTTAAAATCTCCCATCGAAATCTAATTTTATTATGAAATAAAAACAGTGATGACACTGATGAACGAAGTAAAAGAAAACCGAAAGCGCACCGAGGTACGGCGTAGACAAAACAGAATCGATAAAAAGATAGATGAATGCTGTCACGGGCTTTTTTGCAAATGGCAGAACTTTTTCCTACTTTCTTGACAATTGTAGTTATATTTTGAAAACTTCTCACAATATCTTTATAAATTTTAGCCTATATGTTATTCTGATGTATAAGCTATATTACTGTAAAGTTTCATTAAAATCCACTCAGTTGTTTTTGCGTGAAAGACCCAGAAAGATACTCACAAACTTTCACATTTATAATATATATTAGATTTATTTTGCTTCATTTAAATATATTTCTTGACATAAAAATAAACAGCATAAAATCTAACTATTTCTACAATAAAACTAAAAAAAAATTAAAATTGAACACATATGCAGTTTTAAACATATTTATTAAAATAAGAAATAGACAACGCAAAATATAAGTATTTCCCTTCATTACAGTTAATTAAAAAGATAAATTCAAATTTTAATGCGGACCTAGTGTTTGCAATGCTCTGCTTTCATATAGAAAAATCAGGGTATAATATATGACTTTCAGTTTGACACGATTCTGAGATTTCAGCTGTTAAACAATTTCTCTTTGCGAACTCAAAATGTTTTTCTTATGAGGACAGATTTTTTTTACTTAGCGGAAGCAGAGTACACATGCAATTGTCTCTCTTCAAACAATTAAATCTCTCCAGCAATGACATTCAGTAGTTTACGAAATTGCTGTAAGTTTATCTTTAAAGTTATCTTTCAGAAATTTTCATAATTTCGTAAATGTCCACAAATCTGAAGATGTTTCTCAAATAAGATCCGTTAAAAATTTACCAGCTTCCATCCACTCAAAAATTGACAAATTTGTAGAGTAGTGCAGAGTGCCATTGAGAATTGAACCACGTGCCATAGGTTGACGACTCATGGTTTACAGCATCTCTAGAACCCGGACCTGCATCGACGTTCTATGCATAAGAGATAAGAAAAATTTTTCTTACTCCCTATATAAAGATTATAGAACATTTATTTGATTTAGCAAAAGACAAAATTGATTGATTTTTGCGACACCTATAAAAACTATAATGTGTTTTTAGGGAGCTCCATTCTCCTTTCCCTAGAAGAATATTTTTAAAAATAACCTTTAATATAGATAAACATGTAATGGGTGTTTTTATGGAAAGACAATTTTAAGGTATCCGACTGCGTTCGGAACCGTGATTTTGCAAAAGCGCATAAATGGATAATTTTCTTGATATTTAGTGTCACTTAGATTAGAATACATGCATTAAATTGTTTTAAGGACATTTTGACAAAAAAGTTACTTAAATACAATATTTCGGCAAAAAATTAACTTAGAATAAACTTTTTTCAAAATGTTCTCCTTTTGTGAAAAATGCTTTTATTGTAATATTTTGCCTGTATATAGCTCAGACCTCTCTATTGAAATATATAACTTAAAAGTGGGTTTATCCTTATTTTGTGACAACAGAGGGGAGCAATTTTAGGAAACAAATGCTAATAATTATTTCAATTGGTGGTAACTCTGAAAATAATAAGAATTTTTCAAAAATCATAGTTGAGTCTTTATACAGAGGTCTGAGCTATATACAGGCAGAATAGTATTATAATAGAAGCATTTTTCACAAAAGGAGAACATTTTGAAAAAATGTTATTCTACGTTAATTTTTTGCCAAAATATTGTATTTAAATAATTTTTTTGTCAAAATGTCCTTAAAACAATTTTATACATGTATTCTCTAATCTGAGTGACACTAAATATCAAGAAAATTATCCATTTATGCGCTTTTTTTAAATCACGATTCCGAACGTAGTCGGATACCTTAAAAATACTGTATTTTTCAAAATGTTTTAACATAACATATTAATGTAATTTATTCACAGATTAATAACATTAATTTGTGATCCAAGTGTCACCTACCCATGCATTACATTTAGTAACTGGGACATATTCTTACATTTTTTTTACACACATTATCAAAGTCTGAACCTATTAAAATTTTCTGCAATCGTATTTCTTATTTTGTTCTTAATTCGTTTTTATATTTTGTTTTTGTAGCCACTCACATTGAGAAATATTTTCACTTAAATTCATTGTTGTGAATGGTAGTAAAATGTTCGTATCTGTGGGGGAAGTTCCTATGTGTTTTGTATGAACTTTCAACTTAAAATTTAGGAGCTGTTCTTGCTAAAATTTATATTTTAACATCGAATCTAGTCATAATAAATTGTTCCTTCTCCTTCATTGTAGGTTTTTTTTCCACAAATGATAAAGATATATTTTCCACTTGAAAACTATTTAGTTGTACAAAACATGTCCCTAACGAGTGTAAAATTATTCCGTGGAACTCGTGATAGCTAACAACAGGATATTCATAATGTAGTAGGTGGGACATAGAAAGAAAAAAAAACGTTTTAATATTCTTTTATTATATTGAAATATAAGTTAAAAAAGTATTACAAAAAAAGTTATATTATGTGTAAATAAAATTAAGTTTTAACGAGTGGAGTTTTGCTGCGAGAGGTATTTTGTCCAGATCGTAATGCTCATACTGCAACTGATACGACCGTAGATAATGTTCCCGGGTCTGGGGAAAAGGACCCCTAATTGGAAGGTGGGCAAGTTGACCAGTCGGAGACGTGGGCAATTATCTAATTTTTTCACCAATATGACATAAGTCACGTGGTGTCCCTGCTCTCCCTTTTCCTCCTCTGGATCTCTTCTTACCATGGTGACGATTCGGGGGATGGGGGGAGACTACTTCCGTTCGCTTTTTCACTGTTACGTAAAACTAGGGAAATTTCTCATTCACTCTCCAGCTCAAAAATGTTTTACTTCAAAAATGTGCCTTTATTTGAAGTATTTTGGGTAAAAAAATGACCGCTTGAGGGTTTAAATTATAATGAGGGGATTTTGATTTCTATTAAATTCATCAATCTGTATATATATGTAAGAATAATTAAATTAGATTAAAAATTAAATTCCCTATCTAGCTCTTGACTCATCTTTCTCAGTCCCCATATTCAAGTATCAAACTAATCACCCATTTATTTCTTCCGAACATATGGCCTAGCCAATAAACATGTCTAATTCAGATCTTTAGATTTAATAGTCAACATATGTCATCATTAACTTGCAAGCACCTTCTTCAAAGCAGCGATACTTACCATATGTTTTTCAAGTGTTATCCACTTGAAACCACCACCATGCCGTGCTTTTTTCTCCCTGCTCTCGGTCAGAACAGATGTACAAATGATCGAATAAAGGTCGTCTTTTCACTTGTCTAACTTTAATCTGATTCTTTCTTAAAAAAAATCATGACATATATATATATATATATATATATATATATATATATATATATATATATAAATGGATGTTTGTAAATAGGTTCTCGCTTCATTCCAACACCATTTCAACCGATCACCATGAAAATTGGTATATATACGTATTTTTTTGTGGAGAAGATTTAAGGTACTATCCTCTTAGTTGCAGCTCCCCACGGTGGCGCTATAGCATATCAACTTCTGTACCGTTCAACCAATCACCCTGATAACTGGTATATATATATAAACTGGTGTGCAAAAATTAAGGACGAAGTCGAAAAATTAGCATATCAGCTGAACGAAGAGGCAGAGCGGACAGAAAGACCAATCAGGAGATTAAGTAAGGTGATGTACGGTAGCACATGCGCAGATATGCAGGTAGACGTAATGGGGGAGTGTCTGAGTAGTATAAAGCATGTTGTCGGTGTAAGATCAGTATTTCTGGCAAAGAGATTGCACGCCGTATAGCAGTTAAAATTACACCGAGTTGCTGCCTCAGCGAGAAATGGCGAATAATCAATCTGTTAGACAACATCTGGATGCTTTTACCCGAGGTCGAATCATTGGGAAGTTGGAGGAAGGCCGCTGTGTGACAAGTGTGGCTGCGGAGTTCGAATTGTTCACAGCATCGTTTCACGACTTTGGAGACAATTTCAAACTACAGGAACAGCTATCCGGGGGTTCAGTAGTGGTCGTCCACGAGGAAACACACCCGCAGATGACCGGTACATTGTCTTACAGGCCAGAAGAAACAGGCGGCAGACAGCGGGAGAAATCGCTAGACACACGACACAGGCGACTGGACGACCGATATCGCGTTTTACCGTGGCCAGAAGACTGCACGGTGGTGGTCTGTTTGCACGACGACCTGTACGGTGTGTACCTTTAACGCCTGCCCATCGGAGAAGGCGTTCTCCGTGGTGCCGGGAACACCGGAATTGGAGAGACAATGAATGGGGACGAGTACTCTTTACAGATGAGAGCAGATTCAGTTTGAGTAGCGATTCTCATCGCATACTCATCTGGAGACAGCGGGGAAGCCGCAATCATCCCTCGAACATCATTGAAAGGGACAAGTATGGAGGTCGCGGTGTTCTCGTTTGGGGAGGCATCATGCTTGGTAGTCGTACAGACCTTCACATCTTCGACGCAGGTTCAGTCAACGGGACCAGTTATTGTAATGAGATTCTTCTTCTATATGTGCGTCTTTTTTAGAGGCGCTATGGGTCTGCAGTTCCTTTTCATGGACTACAATGCACCATGTCATCGCACAGTAGCTGCCGAACAGCTCTTAGAGAGTGAGGATATTGAACGTATGGACTGGCCGGCACGATCTCCGGATCTCAATCCCATCGAGCATGTATGGGATTTTCTAGGCAGACGCTTGGCAGCTCGTACCTTACCACCAGTAACTATTCGGGAGCTTCGATTGGCGCTGCAAGACGAATGGCAGCAATGCCTCAACAACTCATTGAGACCCTCATTCTCAGCATGGGCAGACGCTGTGAAACCTGCCTAGCAGTCAGGGGAGATCATATCCCCTACTAAAGACCGGATGTTTCTTTCTGGACACCCATCACAGGGATGTTTCGGCCTTCAGTCGCATTGCGCTCCATGCTACTTTTTCAATCAAGCTTCTTTTTATCCCTCTGATTTCTCTTTTAGTAAGTGTTGCTTACATATTACACATGTCCTTACGTATTGGGGATCTTACGGTATTAAATGTGTTGATTTGGAAAGCTTTTGTACAAAGTTATATTGAAAAAACCGTCTCGTCCTTAATTTTTTGCACACCAGTGTATATGTATTTTTCGTGGAGAATTCGTTTTCATTGTTCACTTTGTTGCAACTTTCCACCAGGTGGTGCTGCAGCATATCAACTTCTATATTGGTTAACCGATCCCTATGAAAATTAGTATCCTGCTACAGTTGAACACGGCCAATGTATTTGCTGTATTCATAGTGGTAAATCCAAACTATTTTTCTACATTTTTTTTTAAAAAGAAATCTTAGAAATGGTGCTTTGCAATAACCTAGATAGTATAAAGTATTGTAAAAATGTATTGAATAAGCAAAGGAATCTAATACTGACAATACTTCACTGTTTTTATTGGTAAAAATTTATAATAAAAAATATGTTTGGTTTTTTGAATAGGTATATCGATATATACAGTAATTAGTAAGTTCTATCATAGCAAATAGCAATTGTGACTGATAAGTAATTTTTGAGTAATTGTGTGATAATCACGAATAGTAAATTTACTAATCCATATAATAACATCACTATGCACGTTTAGTATAACAACATATCGAGAAATTATTGCTGAATTACAATAATTATTCCAAAAGCACAGCTGTTTAATCAGAGATTTGAAATCCGCTTAAGAGTAAGTGAGACTAGATGACTTGAAAGTCATTATCGGAGCAGATAAAACTACATCAAATGAGCGTGAAAGACGCTTCAATGCTCCAACGGCTCCTGAAGTAGCAGTAATATAACAGTGATCAATGTTAATAATCAGTAAGTAAGCTTAATAATTTCACGAGTAAGTTTAAAATGTAACCCCAAAAGGAATAATTTCTATTTTTTTTTCTGAGAGGAAATTTGTATTCTTGTTTTTGAACAATTAGATTTTCAGATATCAAATTTGGTTATCATGTTCCTTTCATAGAGTAGAGATCGCCGCTACAAAATTTTTTTTTTACAAAAATAGAACTCCAAGAGGGGTTATAAAGGGGTTAAAGAGACCTTACAGATAAAAAGGATTACTGTTTTTGAATTATTTGAAATAAAGACTTGAAATTTAGCAGGCATGTTCCATGCGTCGAATAGAGATCAGCTAAGAAAGGGCTTAGCGAAAATCAAACCCCAAGGGGACAATGAGAGGGGTTAAAAATCGTTATCGATAAAATAGTGTTCCGTTTTTGAACTCTAGACCTACAGGCTTGAAATTTGGCAGGCATGTTCCTTTTATAGAGATATATCCGCTACAAAAGAGGTTTTGCAAAAGTATAATCCCAAGAGGGGTTAAAGTGGTTAAATTGAAAAACATTCCCATTTTTGCATTTATTAGACCTACAGATTTCAAATTTAGCAGGTATTTTTCTTTCATGTATTGTTAAGAAAGAATTTTTGCGAAAATCAAAACCCAAGGGGTGTAGCAAGGGGATAGAGTACCATTATAGATAAATATTTTGGTTTCGAGCTATTAGAATTATATACACTCTATAACAGGGATGGCGAACCAATGGCGTTGTTTGGACAAAGGCTTGCATTTTAGTTGAGAATAAAGCTCACTGTGAAGTATTACGGACAAGAGTGAGGGATCAGCCGCCGGGTGGCGGAGAGCGCATTAATTTGTTATTTCCTTGCTTTAGTTGCGTCGTGGGTTTCAATTGCTAATAATGCAAAGTTTGTCTACGCATAGCATAGTCAATTTCGTTGTTACCACTATATTTTAAAATATATTTGTGTGATATTTACGATTTTATGTGTTATATTTCCTTAATTAATTCTTCAATCAAGGTATTTTGTCAGTTTCATGAATTCTAAAAAACGCGTTCAAGTTTATTTTGTACCTTGATGTGACTTCATTTGATAAACTGAACTTGTTCCAATTCAATTGGATAGAAATTGCAGAATTTGAATCGAAACTGATTGATTTCTTGTCTACTTCAATATGGGTTCAGAAATTTATTCAAACAAGGAAAAAGTTGTTGATTGAAACAGAAAGATTAGCAAGAAATATAAGTAAAACTGCCAATTAACGATATTTTTAAAACATGGAAGTGGAATTCGATTCCAGTCACATTGAACTGTTTGAAGAAGCTGGCTCATGCTATTTTAACCATAATTTCGTCTACCTATGTCTGAGTCGTTATTTTTAGAGATGAATAACTTAAAAGACTCGTTTAGAAACCGCCTTGGCAGATGACTCTAATTCAGCATGCATTCTCTGCTAATAGTAACATCTTACAATTCTAATATAAGTTGTCCTTTAATGTGCAACAACAGAAGTCACACTAATGCTACTTTAATTTGAATTACACGTATAATTGAAACATTTACTACTATACAGTGTAAAATGTATTTTTTCGTAGTAAAGAGTTTTGAATTGTTAGTATTTAATTTTAATATTTTCCCAATAATCACAAATCAAAATTATTTGACAGCACGTCTATACCTCATCAAACAGTTTTTTTTAGAAAAAAATGGTACGTTGCTCCATTCACCATCCCTGCTCTATAACAAAATAAATAAATAAATAAATTTCACATAAAAAGACATTTGTTCCAAACATGCAAATGAGTAAAATTTGGTTCCCAATGAATGAATAGCGGGAGCTACAGCGCATCGGAACAGCGCACTCAGCAGGTGTCTATAAGAAGCGATTCTCAATCTGATGGTAAAAATTCTGTTGCATTGCGATTTAGGATACCTTTGAACGACTGAAAAAATGCCTCGTCGCAGGATACGAGCTCATTACGAGCAACTCTAACAGTTTGAAAGAGGCCGTATCATTGTATTGAACGAGGTAGGTTGGAGAAAATCGAATCGCTCGTCATTTGGGTCGAAGCGATGCGTCCATTAGAAGATGCCGTCAGGAATGAGTGGAGAGTGGCAGATTTCAGCGTCATGATGGTAGCAGTTGACCTAGTGCCACAGCAGATCGGGGTTACAGATTGATTGTCAGATCAGCAATCACTGCGCCTGATTCATAATTAGGAACCATCGGATGTGCGACCCGCACACGAGTGTCCCCTATGGCAATTCACAGACGGCTTATAGAGCGAAATTTACTTTCGTACCGACCGCTGCGCCACATGCCACTTACGCCTTCACACAGCTGAGCCAGATTATAGTGGTGTTTGGTTTATTAGGGTGGAATCATGCTGACTAGGGACGTATAGTTTTTAGCATGAATCCCGCTTCCGACTGTGTCCTGATGATCATCGAAGACGTGTCTGGAGACGATCAGGGCAGCGTGAAGATCCTACTTTCATTATTGCACGTCCCACAGGTCCTCAATCAGGAGTTATGGTCTGGGGTGTCATTTCTTTTGACATCCCTTTGGTCGTCATTAGAGGCACACTTACAGCAAGTTGTACGTCGAAGACATTCTGAGAACTGTTTTTCTACCGTTCCTTTTGCAGTACCTTGGCCTTATTTTTCAGTAAGATAAGGCCGGACCACATACGGCACGTGTTGCTATGAATTGTCATACAGCTTTTCAAATACTTCCTTGCCAGCCAGATCTCTCTCCAATTGAGCATGTCTGGAATATTATGGGAAGGCGACTGTATCTACCAGGTAATGTTGATGACCTGGTCCGATAATTAGAGTAAATTTGGAAAGAAATACTGTATGAGGTCACAAGGGTGCTTTATCACTTTATGCGACGTCGTGAGGCAGCTTGCATCCAGTTTAGAGGAGGGTCAACACTTTATTGAGACTTTGTAACTATGTAAATCTTTACTCTCGTTACTTTGTAACTATGCAACTCTTTATTTTTTAAAAATTCTTCAATTTTTTGAAATTTTAATCATTTTCTATTCTGTACGTAATCTTTCTATCCACCAATTTTTGTCTCTATCGGACATCTCTTTCTTGGTGAGTCGTTCTTTTTGTTATAGAGTGTATTTGAAATTTGGCAGGTATATTCCTTTCATGTAGTAGAAAACCAATGTAAAAAAGGTTTCTACGAAAATTGATCTCCAAGGGGACTGCGAAGGGTTAAAGCAGGGGCCATATATAAAAGAGAGCCCCGTGTTACAGACTTCAAATTTGGCATGCATATCCTTTCATGTAGTAGACATCAGCTATAAAAGATGTTTTGCAAAGATACGCCTCCAAGAGGGGTTCCGAGAGATTAAAGGGGTGTTATAGACAAATATTTCATTTGTGAACTACTAAACCTACAGACTTCAAATTTATCAGGCATGTTCCTTTCATGAAATAGAGATCCGCTGAGAAAAGTTTTTGCGAAAATTGATAACCAGAGGGAGGGGGGTCAAAGTAGTTAAGTGCCGTTTTAGATAAATATTCAGGTTTTTTTAAGAGATAGATTTAGAAATTTGAAAGATGGCAAGTATGTTCCTTTCATTAAGTTGAGAAACACTACAAATGAAATTTTTATGAAAATTTGAACCCAAGAGGGTTGCGAGGGGGTTAAAGGGACGTTATAGACGATTATTTCTATTTTAGAACTATTAGCAATACAAACTTGAAATTTAGCAGGTATTAAGTAGAGTTACTCCTTTCATGGAGTACAGTTATAGAATAAAAGAGGTTTTGCAAAAATAGACTTTCAAAGAATGTTTCGAGGGGTTATGGGAAGTTATAGAAAAATATTCCGTTTTTTAGCTAATAGACAAATAGACTTGAAATTTAGCAGGTGTTTTCTTTTCATGGATCTGCTAATTAAGGGTATTGTAAAAATAGATTTCTAGAGGTGTTTTATATTAAAAAATTTCCTTTTATTCCTATTTCCTAAACCTACAACCTTTAAATTTGGAAGATATGTTACTTTTGCTTAGGTAGAGATCAGTTTAGGTTTTCAAAAGTCGATTCACAAGTGGGTTACGAGGAAGATAAAGGAGAGAAAAATAACTTTATTCAGCTGTTAGACTTACAGACTTAAAATTTGGCAAACATGATTTTTTGTTGAGGAGAGAAATGCTAAATCTTATTTTTTTGTTGCTTTTTAAATTGGAATTCATTTAAGATTAACTCCTTAAAGACTTTTTTATCTTTCAATCTCTATTGCTTTATTTTCAATTTCCCCCGTGTGAAGAACGGGTATATCAGCTTGTTTTATTATAAGTTTTGTATATTATTTAATTTGTTATCCGGTTTTAATAACTCTATGAAAGTTGATAAAAATGCGAACCAGAATTCAGTACTTTGATGTAAAGAGAAAGTCAGACCAACACACAAAATAAAAAAAAAAAAAAAAAAGTCATCTCATTGAACAAAAACATTACTTAAACATTTAATCTTATAAATATTGCAAAGAATGTTTTTTTCCAGGTATAGAAGTTTAAGTTGGCAATACTTTCCAAGATGGCGACCGATTTAACAGCTGTCAAAGGATTTATTCTCCGTTTGGTTTGGCAATTCATCACATGAATAGACTCACGCCTGAACAACGCTTTCAAATTGTGCAATTTTATTTCAAAAATAATGGTTCTGTGCGGAATACGTATTGCGCACTACGTCCATTTTATCGTCGACAAAATCGTCCATCAGAGCAATTAATTCGATTAACCATGGAACGTTTTCGCACCACGTTTACTCTAATTGATAACTCGCATCCCCATAGACGCCGTACGGTACGTACAGAAGAAGCTACTGCTACTGTAGAGCGCAGCATTGAGGAAGACCCGAATGAGTCCATCCGCCATCGATCACAGGAATTGGATATGTGTCCATCCACTTTATGGAAGAGTTTGCGGAAGGATCTTGGTTTGCGTGCTTACAAAATCCTACTCGTGCAAGAATTGAAGCCAAACGATCATCAAGCAAGGCGTAGATTCGTCGAATGGGCCCAAAACGAGATTGCCGTTGTTCCCGATTTTCATAAGCGAATTTTGTTTAGCGATGAAGCGCACTTCTCGTTGAATGGCTACGTCAACAAACAAAATTGCCGCATTTGGAGTGAAGCTAATCCACAAGTGTATGTCGAAACACCGTTACATCCAGAAAAACTGACTGTTTGGTGCGCTTTATGGGCTGGTGGAATCCTTCTTCAAAAACGATGAAGGCCACAACGTTACAGTCAATGGTGATCGGTATAGAGCCATGATTACTAACTTTTTCATTCCTGAATTGAACAATCATGATGTCCAGGAGCTGTGGTTCCAACAAGATGGCGCAACATGTCACACAGCTCGTGCCACAATCGATTTATTGAAAGACACGTTTGGTGACCGCCTAATTTCACGTTTTGGACCTGGGAATTGGCCTCCAAGATCTTGTGATTTAACACCACTAGACTATTTTCTGTGGGGCTATGTAAAGTCATTGGTCTATGCGGATAAGCCACAAACGCTTGACCATTTGGAAGACAACATTCGCCGTGTTATTGCTTACGGCCACAAATGTTGGAAAAAGTCATCGAAAATTGGACGTCCAGATTGGACTACATCCGAGACAGCCGTGGCAGTCATATGCCAAAAATCATATTTAAAACGTAATGCCACAATATTATCTTTCGAATAAAAAAAATTCATGTCAATCGAATAATACATCGTTGTTTTATTGCAATTTAAAGTTCTATACCTCTAATAAAAACACCCTTTAGAAAGTTAATACACTACACACTTGTGTGTGTGTGTGGCTTTTTGTGTGTGCACGCAAGGATATTATTTTGACACGATGTTATACATGTTGGAAATAAATGCTTAAACGCGTCTGATAAACAAAATTTCAACTAGGCAAATTAGTTGAACATATTTATAAAGTCCATTGATTTAGTCTGTTTATTGTTTTAAAACACTTTAGTCTTAAAAGTAATGGACAACCAGAAAGAACAACGCGGAGTTTAAGCGAAAGGCTTGTTGTAAGTTCTCCTTTAACGTAATAGATCTTGAAATAGACGGGGAGAAATAGTACACATTGGTAAAAAATGTAAATATAAAAATTTGAAAAATATTAATCACTTAAATTGATTGTTTGAGCTGTCAGGAAACAGAACCCAAAGATTGAGAACTTATCACTTTAGAATAAATGAATGTTGTTTAAAATCGAATGTAATTATTCCATGATGTTTCTATTTTTGGGACAACATAATTCATGCATGACGTCTTTAGTTCCTTTTCTCAGCGTTTGTTTATAAACTTTCAGAATTATCAGATTTGATTTAGTTTCCCCTAATTTGACATATCCTCATAGCCAAAGTTAGAATTAAAAATTAAAAATATATATATCTCGGTTTTATTTATAAAGTTAAGCAAAAAGAAATAACGGTTTTATACAAGCATTGATTGAGAGTGAGTGAGTGTTTATTAACATCACACAGATGGCGACGGACCTCGTAATTCTGAACCCAGATCAAGTGACGAGGACGATGCCCGAGTTGGCATCTTCCCCTCCTAACTTCCATACCCCACCAACATGAGGACTTTGAGCATCGACAGATTTAACGCGCATCAGCATCTCTACACGGCGGGTCGACAGTGGCAATCTGCTCAAACTTATGACACTCCCGCCACGAGCACTTGGCTACTGTGGTCTAAGCATTAATTAAAAAGTGGGCTAGACTAAAAAAAATTTGTTATTATTATTGAGAGTCGAGTTGATTTCAATAGTTTATGCTTATGCATAAAGCAAAGTACTGCTTATTATACGATTTCACTTTATTGTGAGTAAAAAATGCGGTAGCGCTAGAAGACAAATTCCAATGCTTAACACCTTCCTAAGATGTCCTTGTTGATACAAGTTGACCACATCCCAGAGTCAACATGCATACCATTTTCAATGAGAGACGAATTTTTCTAAACATCTCTGTCAAACGTATGTTGATCCCTGTTATTATCATAAAAAGTATACGGTGTGATTCTACGGTCATGGAACAAACTATGAGGGGTGATACAGCTTGCTAAAGCATACATTTTTTGTGTAGGAGTGTATGGTCAGAAGTACGGGCGATCTAATGGGGAACGTCTGAAGGCTATCTGTTACGGGACTCTATTAGACTCAATTGAGGAATTCGTTGCTGAATTATCCATTGCGGCTGAAAGCGTGCCCAAAATACCTGAAATCTTTGGAACTGTTTTCATAGTAGGCAGAAACATAGCGGGAAGAAAGCATGATACATTCAATGACAGTTTCGGGGAGTACAATATCTAAAATTAGTTCACATGGTTGCCACTTCTGGCAGCCAAAATGGCTCTAATCTAGTTAGGCATCGTGTCGAGTTGGACTTGGATGACAGATACTTGAACGTTATTCCGTTCTGTTTAAAATCTTTGCAACACTTAATCAATCATAGTGGCTGGAGATCAGTGATGAACCAGTCTTTCAACACTCCAGGACCACACATTTTAAATGAATGAGAGATCTAGAGAACGTACTGGTCCGAGTAATGGTCAAACATCTTCAGTGTCGAGGTATGTTAGGAAACAATGGGGAATGTGTGGTCATGCATTATCTTGTTGAAAGAAGACGTCTCCAAGCTCTTTAAGATAAGGTATAGCCACCAGCCTTAATATCTGGAAAATGTAACGCTGTCTGTTAAGATTACCGACAAGGTGAACAAGATGTACTATAGTGACGTTTACACAATAGCTGTCCATACCATCCTGCCAGATACAATGCGATGGTGATATCGAAAGTAAGTAGGCCAAGTGCTTTCACTTCGGCACTACCAGACAAATAAGCGTCCATTATGATCCTGCATAATGTATGTAGGACTGGGATTCGTTCTGAACAAACAACATGATTCAACTCCTATATCCATTTTTGTTGTGTAAGCACCACTGTCACTCACCCCATGGATACTAGTCGTGCTGCAAACAAGCCCTCTTTTTGACTCAAGATCCATGATGTAGTCATACGATTTTGCAAGGATGACCTGTCGATATGTTTCTCCTCTTGTGCGTTAGAGTCTAGAGACCGTTGAAATCCTACATGACATTCAGTATGATCCTCTTGAATCTATCGATTTTTTATTCACATGAAAATTTTGTTGAATTCCCCTTTGAGTTTGTAATATCTGGAGCAATAAACCTCACTCTCAATAAGCAATGATCCTCTTGTTATCGAATTTCGTCATGCGCTGATAGCCATTTTTCTCTTTCTTATATGAAATATATTACCATCTTTTCAGAAACAGCTATATATTAGCTCATACATGAATTTCTGAATGTAAATGTTATTTTCTTAAAGTTTCAGCCACTTTTTAAGGGCTTAAATTTTTTTCGCTGGTAAATTATCTAAAAATAAATTTAAAAGCTTAATTTTTTAAATTCCTTTTCCCGTTCTTTCTTATCGCCAATTTCTACATTTGCTAGTATAGAACTTTAAAAATAAAAACTACTTATAATTTACTTCACTATTTTGGAGATAATGCAACTTATTTTTTATATCAAATTTACTCCAAAATTTATAAATCAAAATGCTACTTTTAAAAAATTCTCTAGAAACAAAAACATTTTTAAAAAATTCTTATTTTTTCCAAAAACTGCGACATTTACCTCCAAAGCGCATCGAAGATCGCGTGTTTACTTGCATTAAAGCAAGTAGATTATGAGCAAGATCCCGTGCATATTTTGAATATATATATTGATAGTACCGAAATTATTCATGCCCTTTATTTGACCCATCCTTTTGTTTTGCGAATTTGCACAAAGTTAAAAGTTGGCGATGAACTCATCGGAACCCCACATGATTCACCGAAGCAATGTATAAAGAAAGAAAGAGTGATTTACATGTAATGTCCGGTAATTTGGCGTGCAACATTCATCGCAATTGCCTCACGTTGCCAGAAAAGCTTTTTTGACGTGGAGAATGGTGGTGTTGTTTCGCACGTGACCACAAGGTCAGCAAATCACATGAGTCGGGCAGTCTGGCAATTAGTTCACGTGTGGACAATACTCGAAACAATTGAACAAGATGAAAAAGGGGAAGGGAGAGCGGGGGATGAATCTTTAAGCTTGGAGATAAAAGATATGCATCAGTATTATGCGGGGAAAAATTGTTGTTTTTTTTAGTCATGGGTTAGATTTTGATGACGGACAATAAAATATAAAACTAAGGGATGATGGAATGAGACCTCAGAACTTTTTAAAGGAACCGTCCGTATCTTATTGGATACTTAACCTTTGAGAGTCAGCTCACTGAGGTCGGAATTTTTATTGTAGGATTCTTTGCTTTTAGAAAGTAACAATGGCACCTACAAATGCAAGATCTCTAATGAAAGATTTCCGTGCAAGTTTCAGTAAGTAGGATTTTTATGGATTTCTCGATGTTAAAAATATTTTTCTTTCTATAAGATATGGAACGCTAAGAATTCCTATATTTATGCTTAGCTTTCTAATTTGAAATCAACAGATGATATGCAGATTTAATTATTGAATATTATAATTCTTAATCTTTTAAACTAGAAAGTATATTTCAATGTTCTAAAAAGCATTTTTTTGCTTACTTTAATCTAGAAGTGTTTTGAAATTTGATAAGTTTCTAAAACTGTTTAATTAAGCTGTTTAATATTAAAGATTTTTTTTATTCCGTCATTTTTGTAAGCATCAAATTAGAATTACACTATAGACCAGTGCTTCTCAAACTTTTTGTATACTTGCAACCCACTTTTCAATCATAATTTTCATCACGCACCCCTCCCCTCCTTTATAGAATAATAATGTATTGAATTCAATAATAATGTACTTTGACGTAAAGCCAAAATACAACTTTAATTATAAACCGTACAAATTATCAAGATAAGTATTAAATTTTGTGTATATTTTTATGACATGTCCATAGGGTCTCACTGGGAATTAGTTAACTTGTTCTTAACTTGGTATTGTTAAATTAATTTTGAAACGCTTTGTGCAGTACTGATACATTTATAAGTGTATTATATCATATTAATGTGTATTTTATTTTTTATTATGTCAGAATGTACTTTTTTTCTTTTTTTAAGTAAATTAATTATTTTTTTAGAATAATCTTTTGCTTTCGACTTTTCGATATACTCGCCCCCTTGTAGGGTTACCGGCATGCCCCACAGTTTGAGAAACCCTGCTATAGACAATAGATAATAATATTATTGGATATTTTATCACTATCCAAAATTATCATCATTCAAATGGGAATTCATTAATAACTTGCATATTTCAGATTTTTTTAATCTGGAAAATTATAAGTCACAGATAGAACACTATCTGCATATAAAAAGTCCAGAAGCAAAATAGTAATATTCTTAAAATAATTAAAATTACTCATATAAAACTATAGTAGAAATATTTCTGTTATATAAGTTTTTGTACGGTTTTTAAATTTTTTTTTTATTTTCTTAAAAAAGACATTAAATAATTCAATAGTTATTTTTATAAAGACAAAATATTGCATGATCTAATTTCTACTTATATAATCATGAAAGTAATAATACACTTTTTCTTTCGTATTTTTTCATTGATTTCTTTCTTTGAATAATGAATTGATGTACGATATATGTAAGAAGAATCTATATTTTTTTTGCCTATTGGGTTTGACATGAAATTAGTTTAACATTCATAATATTCAAAATTGTTTATCTTTAGTTTTTAATAATTTTGCCCTAAATTTATATGAATTCTGTGCATACTAACAATTATTAATGTGAAATACTTCTTTAAATATTTTGTTTAGTTTCTAAGGAAAAATGATCAGTACTTTAAAGTAATAATTTCAAGACTTGTAAAATCTTTTTGTATTTTTGATAAACAAAATATATTCATAGGGGTTCTATAAATTATTTTTAAAGGCCTTGTTTTTATTTCGATACGACAGAAATGTTTCAACAAAACAGCTAGAAACACTAAATATAAGCATATATATTTACAAAACTTAGCATTATTAAATAAACATATTCAATATAATACACTGAAAAAGCAGTTCGTTAAAATATTTATGTTTAAACCCCATTAAAATTCTGAGACGTAGGAAGGTTGAATATAAGAACATAGGCAATCATTTCCGATATAAAATATACATTTACATACATTGTGACCTCTAAGTTGTATTAAATAATCGAAAGATATTAAAGAATATTTCATGGCGAAACTATTTAGTATCTGAGTGCACTTTATAAATAACTTTTACCACAGATGTGTTTTTACATATTCAAATATTCCGCAGAGAATCATTTGATGTTATATTTTTCCTTTCCTCAATCCTTGAATAAATATGCTGTATCCGAGCATTTGGCATAATAATTAAGCCCGAGTAATATTAAGGAAATATTTCCTGACTGAATACAAATGAGCCGAAATGAAAAAAAAAGAAAAGTCCAATGTATCCGAGGTTATTTCCTAAGGTTTAATCTCTGTTTACATCACGTACAATAAGTTAAGCATTGAACCGCGTTTGTTGGTAACAATTATACGAGAGAAATTTGTAACTGATGTACGGAGTAATGTCTTAATATTAGCTTTCTCTTGTAATTGTTGTGCTGATAAGGGTTTTTTTATTTTTTCAGAAATTTTATTTAATAAAACTAATTTTTAACTTTACTGCATTTCAAAAAAGCATTGGACACGCGAATCAATAACAATAGGTTTACTCATTTGAGCAAACAAAAGAAGAATTTGTTTACTTTTTAAATTGGTTGATTAAACATGTAAAAATAGTATAAACTGAAATATAAAACGATTTATAGGTAAAAACCATTGAAGTTTGAAGTCAATTCCTATTTAGGTCAACAAAGAAAGTTTTTATTTTAGCTACAGTTTATTAAATAATTCTAAGTTATATATTTCAAAATTTTTAGTTCAGCCTCTGTATAGAGGTCTGAACTATAAACAGGCAAAATATTATTATAATAGAAGCATTTTTCATAAAAGGAGAACGTTTTGAAAATTGGTCATTCTGTGTTCATTTTTTGTCAAAATATTGTACTTAAATAATTTTTAATTGCAATAATACTATTAAAACAATTTTATATACGTTTTCTAATCTAATTGACTCTAAATATACTAAATATAATCCATTTATACGCTTTTGCAAAATCATGGTTCCGAACGTAGTCGGATACCTTAAGCATAATTTATCCGGAAATAACAGATTAATTGGAAAAAAATGGGTAGTGTAATAAAAAGAAATGTCATCTATATGTTTGTGATGTCAAAAAAGGACTTTAAGTTTGGATTTTATCTTAAAAGTGTTACGGTAGAATTGTCTCTCTCCCCCCCTCCTCAACGTGAAATGAAGAAAAAAAAGTGTGAATATAGATAGATCAGGGCATTTGTTAACATCATTTGTTTGTTTGAATTTAAGTTGCAAAATATGGGACTATGACGGAAAATTTATTATGCCCCAAGAAAGAAGAGCCTCAAATTCTGAATGAGGTCAGAGACACAAAGAAAATGAAGGAAGAAATCTCATTTTAAAAATTAGTAGAAGTTCTTAGTTTTTATACTATTCAAGTTAAACTACGTAAATGAAAGATGTGAAGATTTCACGAAAACATTTATTGGGATGTGTATTTAAAGCATACAAATGTTTTCTGAAACATACCAACAAACATATTAAACTTTTAACTATGTAAATACAGTGAAAATCGTTATATACGAAACTAAGGTGCAAAAAAAATTATATTCAACAAAAATAAATTTATTAAAGAACATTTATTTTTACATAGATATGTTCAAATATTTTCTGCTCTTTTTCAGTTCCTACTATTAGGTCACTCTCTCTCCCTTTATATATCTTGTTCAAATTTTCAATCATTAATAAAATACTTTCTATTCATCCAATCAAGTTTAAATAATTTTTTTAAAACTTATAGTGGAAGAAACTTGATGTTAATACAGTTCTTCAAATATTAATTCATTAATTAAATTAATTACCGAATTTCGGCACCAATTTAGATTCTTCTCCATTGTTGTAACAATGTAACTTTTAAGACAATGGCAAAAGTTGGCGTCAAAAACCGATTTTTCAGTCAGACTAGCCAAACCTGGTGTGCATTGTTACAACAATGAAGGAAAATCATGCTTTTTTCAATTCTCACTATTAGTTCCCTCTCTCCTTATATATATATATATATATATATATATATATATATATATATATATATATATATATATATATATATATATATCTTTTTCCAATTTTCAATCGTTAAAAAATACTTTCTATTCATTCATTCAAAGTAGGAATTGACTTAAATTTTTTTTCTATTTTAATTATTTTAATTAATATAGTTATAGAGTTAAAAATGCCAAAATCTTTATAGATTTCCGTTTTTATCTTCTGTTTTTGATCAGCAGCCTCAAGAAGCTGCACCTTCTTTTTAAGCGAAACAGCAGTTTGCTTTCCCCTTAAGCTATTTTCCATTGTTCTCCTAAGAAGCTTCTACATTGGAAAATAAAACGCAAACCGAAATCACTGATTTTTACTCACACTGCGATGTGATCGACACCGAATTTCAAAACCAATTAATGAGAGACGAGGTTGTTTTATGTGGCGTTTGTAGAGGTGGAGAATGAAAATAGCTCAGATAAGCAAAATCGGCTGGTGTCAAGCTATTGTAAGGGTATTTCAAAGCCAAGTTAACTCCTTTAAATGAAACTTGTAAAACTATCTGTCTTTCATTTCACACCCCTTTTAAATTTCGCCTGCGAGCCTGGTGTTTTCGTATTTTGTTCATTCCCAGAATCAAAATCTTTTCGCGTTAAGTGATTTTCGTTTCGTCTTAAGAGAAAAAAACGCATGGAAATACATAGTAATTTTCGGGACTGTTGTATTATTTTGTGTTAACCTGCCTTTTGTTAAAGTGTTTTCGCATTAAACGTATTATAAGAAAATCTTCTATAAAAAGAATATTAAAAATTTATGAATGTAATGCATTTATTTCTATTGAGAGGAATTTTAGAGGAACTACTCTTTTAATATTCAGTGTTTAATACATTGCATAGTTTAGTAATTTAAGTGAAACTAAACTTATAATAAAAATTAAATCTACAACAGTCGAAGGATGATTATAGTAAAATAGAAAAAAATTTAAACCAGTAACACCGAGTGTTGAATGATGAAGTAAGTGTTGATTAATTTTCTTTGTCTTAAAAACAGTTTCAACCAGTAAAAGATGCACGTTAGACAAAAATGAATTTTTTTTAAAAAAACTTTTAGACTTTTTTAAAGGAAAATAATATGAATTGATTGATTGATTGAATATTAACGTCGCACTGTTCAGCTACGAGGGCTTTTGGCGACGGACCACGTAATTTTGAACCATGGTCAACATGACGTGGACAACATTATGAGCTGGCACCCCTCTCCTAACTACCACACCACACCAACGGGAGGACGTTTCAGCTCTCGACAGATTTAACGTGCATCGCTGCCCTACGGCGATTTGGTCTTTGGTGGTACTGGGCTCGAACCCATGACAAAGCAAGCCACGTTCCGATACCAATACCACTTTAATACCGCGGCCACGAAAATAATATGAAAAAGCGAATTCAAAAAAGAAAAAAAAAATGATCGACTACTTCTAAAAAAAGCAAATAAATAAATAAATAAAAATTAAAATATAAAACAAATGCAATTGAGTTCCCATTTCATGCCTACTTTGCGCTCTGTGTCTTGATTAATAACATGTACTTTGAGATAGTTTACAGTAAACAATTAAAAGGATTAAAAAAATCATCTCAACATCCGAGGGGGAAACAACATTAAAAACACATTCCAACCCACTCAAAAACACTTTCTCCTGGTGCACTCTTAATCGCAGTTCGAAAAATGCTTCTGTCGCAATGGAATAATATATAGAAGGAAATTAAAATAAAGCTTCAATGATATGTTTGTATTTTAAGATAAGCGGATACATTTAATTAGCGTATCTTTCCTGTTAGCTTTCGTCAGATTTGATAACTACTGAAAACTATGGTATGCTTTTTACTGTCTTATTAATTTCTTTTCATTCTTTTTTCTCCCTCTCATCACCTACTCTGTATGTTTAGTTTAAATGATGTACACATTATTTTAACGACATTATTGCGCATGCATTTTAATGATGTGATTGTATATATACTTGCACTTATATTTTAATGATCCAATTGTACATGCATTTTAAAGGGGAAAAGATTAGACTTAAAAAAACCTAAGGAATTAAAGCAACAACAATACAGAAAAAAAGCACAGTAGCATTATAACACATAATTATCAAAACTTTCACTTTTTTTGCTTTAACTACATTTTTCCTTTCATCTTTATTTTATTTACTTTTTAAAATTATGCAGATTTTACGCAATATTTACATTTAAAAACATGGATGTTTTCACGAGTTAATAAAAATAAAACATTATTGATATTAGCTGTACTGTAATGAAAGAATGTCACCCAAAGTTTATGATGAAACATTACATTTTCTTAGAAAAATGAAATGTTTTTATTTGCATTTACGTTTATTTATATTTTGATATTTTATTTATTCATTAACTATATGTATTTCATTTTAATAAAGTTTCAACAAATATAATATTTTTTTTAAATATAGGATTAAAACTGATGAGATCAATAATATTTCATTTGTATTATTAATATTTCAGACCAAACAAAACCAACAATATTTTTACATTGTTTTAACAGACAGCCATGATGACATCTGTGCTACTTTGTCAATTTCGTGAATTCATTCATGCATTGAGAGTTTATATATATTTTCTTTCGATTGTTATAAATTCTTCTTTTAATTTAATTTTAAAATAAAATTTATTGAATATGTTCTGAATTTTGATCATTTTTAGGAACTATTTTTCGAAAATGAGATCATACTTAAAAAAATGAAGATTATGTACTGAAAAATTTTGAATATGCAAATATATATAAATAAAACAAATATAAATATATATTTTTTTATGCAGTTTTAAAAACTTCAAAACATTATCGCAAATTTATGTTTAGTTTCTTGTAAGTCATGCATTAAAAATATTCTTTGCATTGCTTTTTTATTAAAGTATCAAAAAATTATAAGACTCAGCAATGAATCATTTCCTGTCATTCACTCCTTTCGTATAATATGTCGTAATATTACTTTAAGCAAGTGAGTGAGAATTTTATTAACGCCTTACCTTAAAGCAACAAGAGGGCTATAAGCGACGGAACTCATAATTTTGAGCATCATTCAAGTGACGAGGACGACACCTGAACTGAACTGGCACCACCCTCTCCAAACTACCACACCACACCAAACTAATGGCAGGGCATTACCCTTCGACAGAAATAAACGTGCATAATCACTTCTATACGGCACCAGAACTGAACCCGCAACACTTTGGCTGCGAGTTCGTGACCATAACCACTAGGGTACCAAGGCTATATTACTTCAATAAAAAATGGATAGGCAAATAAAAATATCAACCATTGAAAACTGCAATTTATCAATATGTATTGTTTTTTATAGAAACGTAAGATATATATTTAAGACCACAGAAATGTTGAGATTACTTATACACGACAAATAATCCATATGTTACTTTAATTTTTATACGATTAAGCTACAAGTGAAAGTGTATAATAATGTCAAGGACTCATATTTAATGTTCAAATGGATTGATATCCCTTCCAGCAAAGAAAGGATAGACGGAAAATCCCTATTTGAGTGAACAAGACCAAGCATTTTTTTCTCTCTCCTTTCACTTTTCTCTTTTGTATCGGCCTTCACACATTCCGGTTTAGTCGAAGAGGTGATCCTTAATAACTTTTATACCTTAGGTTGTATATCACGTTTATCATCGTCTAAAGATAATAATGCCTTGCGGCAAAAATAAAAAAGTCATTTTTTATCTTAGTAGAATTTTAGCGTAGTAAGTTCTCTTTTTCTCTTTTCTTTTCTTTTTCTCTTTCCTTTCTTTATAATCTTTACGAAAAGTATGTTTCTTAATGTACAATCGAACCTTTCCTGGATACTTTTAGTGTCAGAGCCATGCTATCAATTTATACAGTTAATTGAAATAAAGCGTTATTTCTGTTTATTTAGATTGCACTTATTTTTATTACAATAATGTTCCAAAAAATAGACACTTTGATAACTCTTTGCTTCAAGTAATAGATAAAGAAGCAAATAATAAACTTGAAGACCTAGGGATCTAATGTGCATTTAAAGTGTTATTTACATTGAATTGGAAGACTTGCAGTTCAGTGTAAATATTTAATCAAATGATATGTGCATCGAAATTTTTTATTACATATTTTCACCATAAATACCTTAGGAATTAATTAAAAAAATTATCAACTTAACGAGTTCATATGTTTATGTTTACTCTCAGACAAATGGTTGATTGCGTCATAAGCTTTTAATGAATATGGGATACACATGAATTAAGTTCATTGAATACACATGAGAGTTAAGTTCATTAACATTCTGAACAAAAATTCTAATCATATTATCTTGTTATTTTATTAGTTTATATATATATGCTAACTTATTAATTAATTTAATTAGTCCGAGCTAAATCGTACTGTCACGTGTATGGTGCTCAAGACTACGGCCAACGACAGGTGTACATCTAACCACTCCCCTTGATGAATTTCGTGGTTCTCGATCTGACCACGTCAGACTGATTGCATTAGCAACAACAACAACTTAATTAATTCTTATCATTTGGAAATTTTAATTAAGTTTATAGAAGAATTAGTTAAGTTTATAGTATCATTTTTCGATATACCGAATATGTAACTCAATATTTCTACTCCCTTTGTGGAAAAAGCTTCCTATAATGTACTCGAGAAGGGAAACGTCCTTTTTTGGGGGAGGAGGATTTAAAAGAAACGAATATATGGTACAGAGCAGCGATCGCACACCTTTCGAATTTCATAGACCTTTAAATAAATAATTTTATATTTGACGGATCTCTAACATGATTGACCTCTATATGATGGACTACTACCACTATATCATTGCTTATTTAAGTCTCTATTTACATTTACATGTCACAGAAAAGGAAATTTACTAAAAGCAAGAGCAAACCGGCAACGCAAAGCAATATCAACAAACTGAAGTGTTATGCCGCCAATTTATCATGGTTCCCAACTCTTCCTTTCAAATGCCGATGGAAACACCTACGAAAGTAGTTCAAAAATTGCTAAACTTGAAGGAATTTCGCTAAAAGTAGTAGCTAAAATTAAAGTATAATCCATTTTCTATAACACGGTTTGTTACTCGTCTTTTCTGAAACTGAATCTTGATAAAAAATGTAAATAATGACCCAATTTTTCTGCCGACCATCAAAATTTTTTCCTAAACCACTGGTCGGTGACTGTTGTCAATAGAATACAGTAATGCAAAGTAAAAGATATTTACATTCACTCATTAAAATTTTCATTTTACCCATAATTTTACACAAAATATGAACAGTTCATATAATACTTATTGAAAAAGTTCGCTTACAGATCATAAAAATAAGTAGAAATACTTTCGACGCTATACAGGTCACATAAATACTTCCCTAAAAATAATTATTGTTTTACTTTTAAATATTATCATATAATTCCTAGAGTTGGAAAGCAAATTCAAAATGATACTCAATTTAAATTCCCTAATTTACAAAGTAGTATTAGATATACGAACGATTTACAAATAAAATTTAATACATTTAAAAAAGGACTTAGATTTACTTACCAATCGACAAAAAATACCCACCCTTCTAAGCAGACAGAGCAGTTTTTTCGAATGTTCCACCGAAAATGTTTTCATTTTTAAAGGACACTGAATTCCAATTACGATTCCTGTATACACATCTCAAAACAGGTATTTTGTTGAGAAAAGTAGTAAATGAAAAAAGAAGTGAGTGAGATGAAAGAACCGTACTGTGCTTTGGGAGGTCTTTGATCGCCGTGAACGTTAGATGAGTGTTTCCACTCAGTCTGGGGCAGAATGTGTAGAGCATGAAAAACGAAAAAAAAAAAGAAAAGAAATTCTACGCGATTTCATGAATTTATTCCAGTCCATTCACTGAGGTATTTGCATTGAGGAATATTAGGAATTTCAAATGAGAGTGGAATATATTCTTTGAAGTTTTTTTACCCCATTATTAAAAAGGAAAATATTAAAATAGATGCTTTTTTGAAAACCATGATTATAAATGCATTTGAAAATAACTAAATCAACTTAATTTTTATTTATGTGAATATTTGTTAAGATTTTTTTTTATCAAATTGGTTGTTATAACTTGCTATTTTTGAGAAAAACTAAATAATTCAAATGGTTGCACATTTTTTAAAATGTTTATATTCATAAATATTTAATTTCTTTTTAACGAAAAAATCGAATGAAAATGACATGCACGAATTTTGCATATTAATTTTGGGTGGGTGATTGGGAAGCAATGATTTAGATAGTCTTAAAATAAAAGAAATGTAGTTCTTTAGATTTTGAGAGAGACATATTATTTAAGTTTTAAAAAACACTGCCAAACTAATGTAATAGCCTATAAATTTGTGAATATTATGATTTACTTAATAATAATCATAACATTAAGTGATCTCTGACAACAATAAAAACTCAAATTGCTAACTCCAGTTGACATGAAGTTAAAATATTGATCCAAATATATATATATATATATATATATATATATATATAATTAACAAATACTTAAAAAAAGCTTAAAAAGTTAGATGCATTAAAAAAATTTATAAATGAAATTATTTTAAAATTTGAATTACACTGTTTGTTTTGATTAACCTGGGATTAAAATAAAGAGTTATTAATATGTTGGAATAAAAATTTCTCTTTCACAATGTTAACATATTATTTTCAATACAAGTTTGGAAATGAAAAAATTCGTAAGAAGTTTGAATTTACTGAATTTACTTTATTTTTTCTTAAATTTTGCTTATTATTATTTTGAAACTTTTATTATATCCATTAATTAGTTATTCTTCTGAAGTTATTCAATTATTTTTAAATTATACTATCATGCATCTTATTTTTTTATATATTTACGATAACATCGGTTATTTTTACAAAATGCGCGAGTTATTAAAAATAAACTTAATTCTACATCGAAATCATTACTGAAACTTATTTTTGTGATGTAATTTCTACAAAAAAACTTAAATGTAAAACCAATATTTTTCTTAAAAAAATTAGCACCATTATTCGAAATTAAACTACTGTTATGTATATTAATATTTAATTTATTTCCTGCACTAAAAATAAAGTACTAAAACATACTTTTTATTAAGAACGGTAAACTAAAATTAATAAATGTTTATCAATAAAAAGAAATTTATTTTAAATCCTCTATGAACCTAATGAAATGATTTTTTCCCTATTTTCACAATTTTGAATTTTTCAAATTACATTATCTACATGGCATTAATTTATATATAATTTTATAATTAATTAAAATATTAAAGTTGCTTTAAATTACGTGGTATATTTTTTATATAACCTTTTAATTTAAAAAATATGATTAATAAGAATTTTTACTATGTTAAATTTTCAAGCATAATATATCTTTCGATTATAAGAAAAAGTTTTCAAAACATAAACCAAATTTGCAAATAATGTGAAGTACAATAGCACAAATATTTGATTTTCATTATTAAGTACTGAAAAATGAACCAAATAAAGAATTAAGTTTTTTCCACCACCCCCAATTTAAAATATTTGTATTTTTCACGAAATTAACTATCAATTCACAAATTCATAACTTAAGCAATAGAATAATCTTCTCATTTAATAATAATTATGATAAATATTTTCCTGGTTTAAGAGATACATATCTTGTATCACATTTGAAAGACAATGCAGTTCATCAAGAACAAATTTAAATACAATTTCCGATAACACTTTCATTCAAGTTAAATCTGATGACCAGTCATGCTTATTTAACATATAAAGATACTCTACGGAGGAAAAAAGAGAGCTTACCTCAGCTGCTCTGCATCACTTAGATAGGATCGCACGTTTGATAGTTGGAGGCTTTGAGTGAGGAATTAATTATTCTACTTGAAGAGAAAACGAAGGTCGTCTGACCTCAGTAGACCTGAATACGCAACGAACAGGTAGACACTCTAGTGCTGACCATTCTGTTACGTCAATTGGTGGATTTTGGTTCACCAACCATTATGTACTTCTTTTTCTGTTCTTGGAATATTATTTCTTTTTGTTGTAATTTTTGAAAGGGAAAGATGGTCTTTCAACAGGTTTCTTCGGGACTAGAAAGCGCAATGACGCGCGAGGATTTGTTTTGAAAAATACAGTTATAAAAAACAATTTTAGAGTGTGCTAGAAAAATCTTATAGGAAATGGAATAATAAATTTGAAGATATAAATGTCAGTGATTTTAATACTGATAAATATTGTCATTCTATTTTTTGTTGCAAGATATATTCAAAAATTCATTAAAATTAAGCAATTCTATTGACATTCTTTTAAAAATATTAAATGAAAAGTACAGATAAATTAAAGTGAAATCGTAGAGCATTATATATATTTAGCATGATACTTTTCATTATTTAGAATATTGATGTAATATTTTCTGTACTTATATTTTTACAAAGTAATTTTTTTTTGTAAAAAATTCTTATAAATATCTCTTTTTAAAATATTATGTTTATAAAGTTAATATAAAAATGTACATATCTAAGAAATTCCGAAAAAAAAACTGGCCAGAAATTACTGACATGGATACTTTGTTGCAAATAGAAAATTTGATACGTATTATACCATCAACCCACTACAATCAAAAGATGTCTCTAAATGTCGCGATAACCAGCCATTTGTGGAAAATCACATTCTAGTGCATATTCGAATACGAATAATAACGATGAGAACATTTGGCGACACTTTTTAA